>JAWNNO010006211.1:600000-950205 GCA_035044985.1 Lordiphosa fenestrarum | reverse complement strand
CACCATGCTGGCAACGCATTCTCGCCTCCGAAGAAACGACCTACCAACCCAGCGACTGACTTGAAGGGCCGTAGAACACAAACTACCTCCAATAGGGGATAGTTTTTAAAATAGTTTCTAGATTAAGATTTGAAAAATTATTGTTAGTCTCTTTAAGAGAAGATCCAATAAATACCAACCAAGCACAAAAAAAAAAAAAAAAAGAGTATAGAGGCTGATAGCGTTGTTTCCAATAACACGTTATAAATAGCGAAGTATAGATGCTGATAACGTTGTTGCCTTTAACACGTTCTATATAGCGAAGTCTGTTTTGACTTATTTCTATACAAATAGTGCATAGGCGCTGAAAAATCGTGGTAGTTTCCACGACCAAATTAAAAAAGGAGAGAGAGTGTCAGGTCTGTTCTGTTGTGCTTATAATTCATTTTTAGATCAAGTTCATTGCTACATACATACATATGCTAGAGATAGCACAAAATTGGTGAGACCTAATCTCCGCTTACAAGTCCAACGAGCCATTCTTCTCACTTGGAACGCGGGATTAGAACGATAATAATTATGTAAATTAAATATGATATACAAACTTAATTTTTAGACTTATTTAAAATATAGTAAGAGGAAATTAGAATATAATAAGAGATTCCACCAAACACTGGCCGCGTTGAAATCTCCAGGGCTTCAATCCAATGGTAAGGGCGCTAGCTTGTGAATGGCGCGAGTTTTAATCCAGTTGGCCGTCTGAACGTCGACGACCCTGACCTTTCCGTCCGGCCCGACGTGTACGGCGATTATGCGCCCCGTTATCCAGGTTTGGGGCGGACTGTGGTCTTCCGCGACTAGCACCAACTGTCCCACGATGGCGTTGTTGTGTTCCTTGGTCCATTTCGACCGCACCAGCAGGCTGCGCACATACTCCTTGGACCACTTCTGCCAAAACTCGTGCTTGAGAAATGAGACAAGTTGCCATCGACGCAAGTAACTCATTTTTTCGGGTGGCTTCTGCGCAGGCGGTGCTCTCAATGGGCCTCCGATGAGAAGATGGCCCGGAGTCAGTGCTTGGCCATCGTTGGGGTCTGTGCTAAGTGGACTCATGGGCCTGGAGTTGAGCACTGCTTCCACTCCTACAAGGAATGTTGTTAACTCTTCTGCGGTTAACAACGCGTTGCCGACTGTTCGAAGGAGCAGCCCTTTCGCCGATTTCACTGCGGCCTCCCATAGGCCGCCGAAGTGAGGAGCCCTCGGGGGAATGAAAACGAAGTTGCATCCTTCTTCCGCTGCGTATCGACGAACTATGTCCCCTTCTTTCGTCAGCTTCTCTGCGAATTCCTTCATCTTGTTGCTGGCTCCGACGAAATTGGTCCCGTTGTCGCAGTGCACGGTGTGTGGAAGGCCTCGTCGTCCGGCGAACCTTTGGAAACATGCAAGAAAAGTATCAGTCGACAGATCACTTACTAGTTCAAGGTGAACTGCTTTTGTGGCGAAGCACACAAAGACTGCAATGTAAGATTTGTATGGCGGTTTTCCACGAATTTTCATTGTGGTCAGAAAAGGGCCGCAGAAATCGACTCCACAAACCGCAAAGGGGCGACACTCTCGTAACCTGTCGGCAGGCAATTGGCCCATTATCTGGTTCAGCAATCTAGGTTTGTACCGAAAGCAGTGCAAGCAGTTTCTTACTGTTTTTTGACAAAGCTGCCGAGCGTTGATAATCCATATCCGCTCATTAAGGAGTCCAAGTAAAGCGCTTGAGCCTACATGGTAATTTTTAACATGCAGCGCTCGAAGGTAAGCTTCCACGAAATTCCACTGCTTCCCCAATAATAAGGGAAATTTCGCATTATAGGGGACACCAACTCTAAGCAAACAAAACTGCAGTTGCCTTTGGGAAAACTCATGCAGGAAGGGGTTTAATTTTTGTAGTTGAGGGCCTAGATTCTGCTTCTTCTTGAGCTTTGCTTTTGTATCGCAATATTCAGAACCTTGAAGGACTTCGACCGTTTGAAAGAAAGCCATATCAAGCTCCTCAGGCGGCAAAGCAAGGTCACAAGCCCGGTCTGATTTACGGCAAGCGCTTACGAAACGAAGGATGTACCCCACGATCCTCAACACCTTTTTTTGACATGATGCGCTTTCGATGAATTGAATCATATCATTGGGATCGGGAGCAACTACTACAGACAGTACACATTTCTTGACCTCTAGAGATTGCATTTCTGCTGACGGCTGAAATTTGGGGTTAACTGGCCAGTCTTGTTCTGCTAGAAGTAGAAATGGTGGGCCTTTAAGCCAAATGTTTGACTTGAGATCCTCGACGCTACAACCTCTCGACACCAAATCAGCAGGATTCTCTTTTGTGGGGACGTGTCGCCAAATCGCATCTTTGGACCAGCCTTGGATTTCCGCTACTCTGTTTCCTACAAAGACTGATAAAGCAGATGAGTGCATTTTGAGCCAGTATAGCACTATTTCCGAATCAGACCAACAGACTACCTTCTCAATAGGACTTGTTACCATACTGCTGATTTTGTGGAGCAAGTATGCTGCGACATGTGCTGCGCACAATTCAAGTTGTGGAAGCGTTCTTCTCTTTATCGGTGCTACCCTTGATTTTGAAGTGAGCAAAAATGTTCTGACTTGTCCGTTTAGAACAGAGCGAATGTATAGACATGCCCCATACGCTCTCATTGAAGCATCGGAAAACACATGAATTTGAATCGGGACCATGGTGTTTGTTTGAACATATCTTGGGATTCTAATTTCTTGAATTTTAAGTAGGCTCGATATAAATTCTTCCCAAAAAGTTTCGAGTCGAATGGGTACTGACTCATCCCAGTCGAGCTTCTGAATCCACAATTCTTGAAGCAGAATCTTGACTTTAGTCAGCAGAGGGCCCAATAGACCCAAAGGGTCAAATAAATGTGCAGAAACGGCCAGAATATTCCGTTTTGTAGTACGGAGTGTCGTAAACGAGTTATCAAGTTCAAACTGAAACTCATCCTCTGCTGGAAACCATCTAATACCAAGAGTCTTCGTGGACTCTGACTCTCCAACAGTTATCGACTTGCCTGTGCTTTCGGAAGTGTTGATGTCCGGACAATTAGAGAACCACTTTGCGTGCTTAAGCCCGGCTCCTTGCAGAATCGATGAAACATCGTTGCATATGATTTGCAATTCGCGGACACTTCCAGCACCAGTTAGTATGTCGTCCACGTAAAAGTCACTTCTCAGAACCTGAGCAGCTTTTGGATTAGTCTCCGTGTTATTTTCAGCTAGCTTCACCAAGCACCTAATTGCGAGAAAGGGCGCTGGAGCTGTACCATAAGTCACTGTATTGAGCCGGCATATTTGCAGCGGGTCAGTCGGAGTTCGTCTCCACACTATGAGCTGGTAATTCCTATCCTCTTCATGTACCCGAACTTGCCGATACATCTTAGTGATGTCAGCGGTAACTGCGCATTTATGAAATCGAAAGCGTAGAAGAGTGGAAAGCAGCTCCTCCTGGATGGTTGGTCCTACCATCAATATATCGTTCAAAGCGATATGCGTGGCTGTGCGGCATGAAGCATCAAAGACTACTCTCAGCCTTGTTGAGGTGCTTTGCAGCCGAATTACGCATTGGTGAGGAATAAAATAGTGTGGAGAGGAAAATACAGTGCTATTTGCGATCGACATGTGACCTAGAGTTGAATACTCGTCCATAAAATCCAAATACATTTCTCGCAAGGTTGGATCTCTCGTAAGCCTTCTTTCTAGTGACAGAAACCTACGCTTGGCAACTTCAAATGACGCTGCTAGTGCCTGCGGTGAAGATTTAAATGGAAGCCTGACCTCAAACCGACCATCAGAACAGACTTTCACGTGTTGATTAAAGTGATCCTCGCACTTTTGCTGTTCTTTAGTCAACTGAACGACTCTTGACTCTGCCGGCAAATCCTCAAAGGCCCAGAATTTTTGAAGCGTATTGTCTATCTCGATCAGAACATCCCCATGGCAATGCAAACTTGATTTCGGACTAGGACTGTCTAGACTATCGGGCTGCTTGTATTTTCCAGAGACCACCCAACCAAATACCGTTTTTGGGAGCAAAGGATGTTCAGGGCTCTCCATAATTTGCCCTACCAGCATCAGCTCGAAGAATAATTCGGCCCCAATCAACATGTCCACTCTTTGGGACTTGGAAAAATTAGGATCTGCCAGCTGAATGTTTGCTGGAACTTTCCAGTTATCAAATTTCATGGTCCGACTTGGTTGGGAACCCGAAATAGTCCGTCCCAAATTCACTGCTATTTAATCTTGAGTTCACCGTTGTGTGCACTCGCTTATTAATATTAGTATGCAGTTGACCAATTCCGAGCAAATTCACACATATCTTCTCGCTTTTGATTCTCAGTGTGTTGGCAAGGTCTTCAGTTATAAAGTTGATCTGAGAACCTGAATCTAGTAGAGTTTGAGCCAGTACATACTCGCCATCCTGCCGCTTAACCCTAATGACGGCTGTCGCTAAAATCACCTTATCTGTTACTGTCGTATGCATTGCATATGAAGTCGATAGCTGATCTTGATTATTTGGAGACGATTGATTAGACACTGATGCGGTAAATCTATGCAGAAGTTGATTGTGTGCCTTTTGACATATTTGACACTTTCTGCCGTTGCATTTTGACACTGAATGCCCTCTTTGTAAGCAGTTTATGCAGAGGGGGACGCTTTTGGCATAGTCGAACCGTTGTTGCACAGAGAGTGCAGCATAAGAACTGCATTTAGAAATGTCGTGGTCAGCTGCATTACAAAACAAGCAACTCGAATTATTTGGTCCATTCTTTTGAGTGGTACACTTGAACGAATGATTTGCGCTAGCACTCTTCTCTTGTTCTGGTTTTTTGTCGAAGCTATTCTTTGGGTGCTTTGCTTTGAGGGTCTCTTCGCCTACTAGCTGTTGAAACCGTCGATTTAGCATTGTTTGACACTCGCTCCATAATGGAAGCTTAGAGTAGTCAACTTGGTCATCCCACTTTGACTTGGTTTTATGGTCCACTTTGGACATCACAAGGTGGATGAAGATAGCATTTGTAATTGCTGCATAGTCACCTAATGATAAGAGCGAATCATGAACTGCTGATACCTTGTCAATCAACTGGCGCAATGCCGATGAAGAGGGTTGATGGATGTGATTAATCTCAAAAAGCGTTGAGATATGTTCAAGGAAGATCAGACAGTCATTATCAAATATAAGCTGTAAGTTAGCCAAGGCATTTGGATAGTTTTCTTCCGAAATTTGATAAGCTTTCACTGTACCTAATGCCTCGCCAGACAAACATGATATCAAGTAATTAAATTTTTCAATATCCGGCAGTGATGTGTTATTGTGCACCAATCGATTGAACAGGCCTATGAAATTTTTATATTCGGAGTATTTTCCATCGAATTTAGGTAGATCTATTGAAGGCAACCGCGTATTCCTAATTCTCTGTTAGCTCGGCCGAGCGACATCACTTGAACCACCACTACTTGAGTTATGTTGTGAGATTAGAGACTTTAGTCTGGCCTTTGTCACAACGCACATCTCTTCAAGCTCCTCTCGAAAATCATCATCATCATCCTTAGCTTCCAATTTATTTTGAAGTTTCATCGCATCCTCTATGTACTGCTCTAACATTTCGAGTCGACACTCGAGCTCAATTGCATTTGTCGATATCGTGCCTTCATCTATATTCTTTTTCACTCGATTAATGCTTGATACTACACTTTGACGCTTTTTTCGAATAGCACTTGCTAAATCAGATTCACTAGGAACAGGGGGCGACATCTTGAAACGGATTATTTGAGGTTGTGTATGAAACAGTGCTTATCTGCAGTAGATTCTGGCGATAGTTGCGAATAAAGTTATGGCAACTATTATTTTAGCCAGTCGGAGATCACTTAATTGCGAACTACGAACACTGGGTGGGACTTGCCATCAATTAACCGCATGTGCACACCTTCAATAGAATGTGCAATCCACCAACAACAACACAAAAGGGTTAGGGACGATTCAACATGGCCGACTTGTTGCGATTTATTAATTTAACCCAAGTAATAAGCAGTTTGACCTCGACAGGTTTGCCAATCGAAGTGCTGACTCAAATTTGGCACTTTAAATACACTTTTCACAGTCATTCGTTCACCCACATACACTCTTGTTTAGCATTCAATATGCCGCTCACACAACTTTCCCAAGATCGCTCATATATGTATGTAAATGTGTAGGTATATGAATACAGGTTAGGAACGAACTACAAGGGCTGAAGCTGGCCCGCACTATGACGTTTAATTAGGTTGCACACATAAACCATACCATAGACTTCCTGAGAGTTTGCCGATCTCCTGCCATCCAATCCAGTTGGAATACGGGTTATGTTGAAGTCGTCCACCAGATCCAACAACAGCGTGCAATTAAATGTATGCGCAGCGCAATCCAATTGTGTGGCCACTTCTAAGCTTTGGCTAACTTCGGCCGCGCAATCCAGTTGTGAAGCCTATTTCTCCAGTTGTTATGAGACTTCAATTAGTCCCTGCTCGGGCGCCATGAAAAATCGTGGTAGTTTTCACGACCAAATTAAAAATGGAGAGAGAGTGGCAGGTCTGTTCTGTTGCGCTTATAATTCATTTTTAGATCAAGTTCATTGCTACATACATACATACATATGCCAGAGATAGCAAAAAATTGGTGAGACCTAATCTCCGCTTACAAGTCCAACGAGCCATTCTACTCACTTGGAACGCGGGATTAGAACGATAATAATTATGTAAATTAAATATGAAATACAAACTTCATTTTTAGACTTTTTTAAAATATAGTAAGAGGAAATTAGAATATAATAAGAGATTCCACCAAACAGGCGCTATAAACGTTGTTTCGTTTAACACGTCATAATAAAAGGATATATATATCTTTTCTATTCAAATAGTTTATAGACGCTAATAACGTTGTTGCTTTGTCTTCTTTGACTTATTTTAGATTTTAGATATAAATATATCTTCTTTCTATAAAACTATCGCAATAACGCAAGGTTAACTTTGATCGCAATGTCTGTAGAAACTTTAGACATTAATAGCGCGTTGGTGCCTCACCGCGTAGTTCCCATTATTGGCGATGGCGCTTACCTTTTTAAATAGGCAGCAAATAGTAACGCATGTGGTTCAACAATGGAATCGTTTCAGAGAATATACCTTTAATCCACAAGGTAATAGTTATTGTACTTCAATACTATATCAGAACGAAATGTTGCTACCACAAACATTTGGTACCACATGTGAAATAATGGCAGCTGCAGAAATATATGCAATTCGTTTAGAAGTCTTTGTCAACAGAACTCTTTACATTGCATATGGTGATCTAGGAAATCCTGTAAAAAGATTACGCTTCACTGGCAATGTTCCATCAAATAGATTCTTTTTCACAAATTGGTTCTGAGTCGAGTGATGAGAAAATACCCAATCGAGCTCAATCAGTGGAAGTAAAAAAACCCATAAAAAAACGAGCTAGATTTTCTGATTTAAGCAAAAAGAGGAAGCGAAAGATTGTATCAGAAAAATATCGCGATGGGCATTGTAAAGAGCTAAGCGATGCTGATAAGAAATATCGGACACAGAATCCTCAAGTCCACCGCAATGCAGCTATGAAATTTCAGAATAAGTTTTGCGTCCATGGAAGGTAAAAGCAATGTCTGGCTTTAAGTATGATTCCGAAACGGAATATAATGCAGAAAATTACAATCTCATTGCATTAGGTTCTATGACCTCCAAATGTGAGTTTTGTAATGCTCTTAAATGGAAACTAGAATCAAAGGCATGTGTTGTAAAAGTGGAAAAGTCCAACTTCCTCCTCTGGGAATTCCACCTGAGCCGCTGGAAAGCTTAATTTTAGGTAATCATCCCAAACATGTTCATTTTATGGACCACATTAGGAAATACAATAGCTGTTTTCAAATGACTTCATTTGGTGCTAAAAAAATTTTAGATGCAGGCTTTAATCCTTCATTTAAAATACAAGGCCAGGTTTATCATTTAATTGGTAGTATTTTGCCTGAGTCTGGTCATGAGCCAAAATTTCTTCAAATATATTTTGTTGGAGAAGATGAGAAAGAAGCAAAACTGAGGTGCAAAAATATTCGAGATGTGAAACTTGAATTAGTGAAATCACTACAATCAATGTTACACAAGCATAGCACATACATTCAAGATCTAAAAAGTGCTCTTGAAAAAGTTCCACCAAATAGCAAGGACTTTAAAATGATTATTAGAGCTGACAAAAACCAGTAAACGTCCATAGAGGTCAATTTAATGCACCCACTGTAAGTGAGGTTGCGTTGTTGATAGTTGGACAGCAATTTGAAAAGAGAGATATAGTTATTGAAAAGCGTAATAATTTGAAGTATCGTATCTCGGAATTGCACCATTCTTATGATGCTTTGCAATATCCACTCCTATTTTGCCGAGGTGAAGACGGATATTGCATTACAATACCTCAAATTGATCCTCTTACAAAAACGGAGTAAAAAACAACTGTGTCAGCATCAAGCTTTTATAGCTATAGAATCATGATTCGGCAATCAGAAATGAATCATTTATTTTACTTTCGATCTCTTTTTAGCCAATTCTTGGTCGATATGTATGCCAAGATTGAAACAGAAAGGCTAAATTTTCTTCGAAACAGCCAAGCAAAACTTAGGGCAGAAGAATATATACATCTTAAAGATGCAATAGGAAGACAAGATACCGATATTGCTCAACTTGGAAGAATGGCAATTCTTCCAACTTCATTTACCGGCTCGCCACGATATATGCATGAAAAAACTCAGGATGCCATGACATATGTTCGTCATTACGGTCGTCCGGATCTTTTTATAACATTTACTTGCAATCGTAAATGGAAAAATATTACAGATATGTTATTACCTGGGCAAAAGCCTCACGATCGCCATGACATTATTGCTAGAGTTTTTCACTTAAAAGTTAAAGCAATAATGGCATTATTAGACAAAGGTGAATTATTCGGAAAATTACAATGCTTTATGTACTCTGTAGAGTGGCAGAAGCGTGGTTTGCCACATGTTCACATTCTACTTTGGTTAGTTAAATCAATTATGCCAGATCAAATTGATTCAATTATTTGTGGTGAAATACCTGATCCTGAAAATGATCCTATTCTATACGACATTGTTAAAGCTAATATGATACATGGTCCTTGTGGTCCACTTAACTTTAAATCGCCATGTATGGATGATGGTAAATGCACCAAAAAGTTTCCTCGACCTTTTCTCAAGGAAACTATCACAGGAAATGACAGCTATCCTCAATACCGACGAAGGGCCCCAAATGATGGTGGTTTTATCGTAGAAAATAATGGTAATATCATAGATAACCGGTGGATTGTACCTTATAACAAGGTGCTTTCACGAACATTTGAAGCTCACATAAATATTGAGTACTGCAGCTCTGTAAAGAGTATCAAATACATATGCAAATATGTAAATAAGGGCAGTGATCAAGCATCATTTGCACTCGAAAATCAAAAAGACGAGATTAAAATGTATGAAAGTGGTAGATACATAAGCAGTTCAGAAGCCGTGTGGAGAATTCTTGCGTTTCCCATACATGAAAGGTTTCCGACTGTTTTCCAATTGGCTGTGCACTTAGAAAATGGCCAGAGAGTTGTGCTTGACCCAAACGATCAAAACCAATTACAGAGAAATCTCATGAACCCACCCAAAACAACATTAATAGCATTTTTTGAGTTATGCAAAACAGATGATTTTGCGAAAACTCTACTATATGTTGAAGTACCCTCTTATTTCACATGGAATAAGAATAAATTTGGGAGAAGAAAGCGCGGAGTTGATATGGTCGATTTTCCTGGGGTTAAGAAAGATCAAGCTTTGGGAAGAGTCTACACAGTCCACCCTAATAACACTGAATGTTATTACTTAAGACTTTTACTCCATGAGGTACGAGGACCAACCTCATTTGTATACCTTAAAACTGTTAATGGTGTTGAATATAGCACATTTCAGTTTTCGTGTAAAGCTTTGGGGTTACTTGAAGATGACAGTCATTGGGAGTTTACTATGGCAGAAGCTGCACTTTGTAATGCTCCATTTAAGTTACGCGAACTTTTTGCAATAATGTTAGTATTTTGTCAATTATCTGATGCGTTAAATTTATGGATTAATCATAAAGAAAGCCTCTCGAAAGACATTATACACAGTATTAAACAGAAATCAGATGGTAATATTGACCACCTCATGTGCCAAATTGAAGACATAGTAATGTCTTTGGGAGGACAATGCTTGACAGTTTATGGACTGCCGAAGCCCAGAGATTATCTCAGAGAAATTAGTTATGATATCAATAATTTGAGAGAAATTGTTAATAGTGAGCTCGCTCACTGATGAGCAAAAAAATGTTTACACTAAAATGTTGGAAAGCACTGCTGCGGAAAGAGGCGAAATGTTCTTTTTAGATGCACCTGGTGGTACAGGCAAAACATTTTTCTAAACTTATTATTAGCTAAAGTTCGGCTAAATCAGAAAATAGCCTTGGCTGTGGCTTCTTCTGGTATAGCTGCCACATTACTCAATCGAGGTAGGACAGCACATTCTGCATTTAAGCTTCCCTTTAATTTAATAAATGCAGAGTTACCTCAGTGTTCCATTTCTAAACAGAGTAATACAGCTAAAGTTCTTAAGGACTGCAAGCTCATTGTTTGGGATGAATGCACTATGGCCCATAAAGGTGGTTTTGAAGCCTTAAATAGAACCCTAAAAGATATTCGTGATAATAACCTTCTAATGGGAGGCATAACAGTTCTTTTAGCTGGAGATTTTCGTCAGACACTTCCAGTAGTAGTTCGAGGTACAAGAGCAGATGAAATCAAATCATGTTTGAAATCATCCGTTTTATGGCCTTCCATTCAAAAATTAGCACTAAATTAAAATATGCGACTGCATTTGAATGCAGATGCCACTGCTGGAATTTTTGCTCAAGCATTATTAAAAATCGGTGACGGAGCTTATCCTTCAGTTGAAGGGAAAATTGTCATTCCTCCATCTTGCTTAGGTACTCTGGTCAAGTCTATCGAGGAGCTTATTGCTAAGATATATCCTGATATATCCAATATCATGTCTAAGCCACTAGATTGGTTATCAGAACGAGCTATTTTAATAGCCAAAAATGATAGAGCTGCTTCTATTAACAACTTACTATTAAAGTCATTGAATAGCCAAGCAGTTCAATAGAAATCCATCGACTCTGTTGTAGAGGTTGAAGATGCAGTTCACTATCCAGTCGAGGTATTAAATGAGCTAAAGCCAGCAGGACTTCCACCACATAATCTTATTCTTAAAGTGGGAGCACCAGTTATGTTACTCCGCAATCTGAATGCGCCAAAGCTATGCAATGGTACAAGATTGCAAGTAAAAGCTCTTCACAAAAATGTTATTGAAGCCACAATATTAACTGGCTGTGCGAAAGGAGATACGGTTTTTATACCTAGAATCCCTCTTATACCAACGGACATTCCGATTCAATTTAGGAGACTGAGTTTTTGCTATAAGCGATTTGTCGCTTGTGTTTAAACTAACACTGGGCTTAGAGGCACGGCCTCGGTATGGTAGTTGCCAAATTTCGAAGAAAAAGGAGAATCCTCACAGGGTAAGTTTTTGAATTTGTGTTTTTTACCACGGTGTTCTTTTTCACTTGTTGACGAGAGAATGATCGAAGTGAGCAGACCGAGCTGTACACTAGGGCCAGCGAATTTGATGTTGGTGGTGATGGAGTGCGAGAGAGACGAAGCGAAAAGGAGGCAAAGCGAGAGCAAAGTTAGCGGTAAATGTCGCTTTTGCTGTTGCTGTCGCTGTTACTGATTTTCTGTTTTACCGCTGCTTAGTGGGCAAGCGTGTAAGAGGCAGAGATAAGGTTTTGGCACGTTGTCACAGTGGGACTAACCAGCCAAAGTTTGTGTCAAAAAATGACCTCAACTTGATAGGGTAAATTGGTAAGTATTAGACTTGGTTGTGATTTTGGCAAAGTGTTTGACTATTTCAAACTATTTTGGGTAAGTATTTGACTAGTTGTGATTTTGACTAAGTCATTTGACTAGGTTTTGGGTAAGTATTTTTGTGTTTGTCTCTTTTGACAGGTGTGACAGAGTGAGAGGTAAGTATGAATGTATGACAATTTATGATTTTAGGTGGATGCCCGTTGGTAAGTATATGACTTTGTAGACTTGCAAAGCAATTTATTGAGAATATTTGATTTTTAATGATTTTAGGACAAAATTGTTAAGTAAATAGGCACTAAGTATGGCACTTTTCCTTATTTTAAGGCAAATTTGTGCAATTTGGAAGGTAAGTGAATGACTTTTAGGGCAAACTTGTGCAAAGTAGAAGACTCTTAGTAAAAGACTTTTGGTGACTTTTAGGTCAAAATTGGGTGATTTGGTGGTAAGTATGTGCTTTTGTTTCAGATATTATACATTTGTTTTGATTTTCAGCTAATTTTCAGGTAATTTCAGGTAATTTTGGTGAGTGTAAGTGTTGACTTAGGTGTGATTGAGTAGTAATTTCAAAGATTTGTGTGATTTTGTGGTAATTTCAGGTATGACAGAGTGTTTAAGAGGTGACAATTGGTGTGTTTGACTATGTTCGATGGCCACTTGTTGGCCTTTTGTACCAAAATTGTTGCCAATTTGTACAAGACTATATGTGGCCAACTAGAGTCAATTAATTTGTGGCAACCTTGCTACAAGCTTCTGGCAGCGCTAAAATGGCCTACACTCTGTAACTTTTCCAACTTAATCAAGAACGGTAACACTAAGCCGTATAGAGTGAAGCTGTACATACCACGCGAACCACGCGCCATCATTATTTAACATTCAATAAAGTTTAAACGATAAGATTTAACGCAGTTGTTTCAATTGACATAAAGCAACTTAAATATGTAGGAGATAGCCTGGTCGTCATACCACATGAGCCACGCCATCACCCATAATTGGTGACCCTCGACATCTAGAACATTCTGCACCTAGCGCTGCCGTGGATTTCCACCGTCACCCATAAAAAAAAAAAAAAAAAATAAAAAAACTCGACAACTCTGGTCAACATTGACATATTAATTTTTCGATCGCATTTTAAATTGTTTTTAAACTGATAAATAATTAGTTTTTCTCAAACCAACGTGTTAATATCACTTAGTGAGAAAACAAACAGTACGATTTTGTTTACCAATCGTCATAGTTTGTGCAAAACATACTTTGTGCACCCAAAACAAAAAAGGCGCACACACACACAACCACCTACATACTTACACTGGCTAGCGACAGTCAAATACAAGCATACACGACACTCAAAGCTGCTCTAATACATACAAATAAAATGGGACTACCAGGTGGAAAGCGCATCAAGCCTGACCTGAAACGTGGTCGTCCATCTGATGCCTCTGCTGATGCTCCATCGCCAATGCTTTTGGAAGCCATCAACAGCCGATTTGAGGAGCAGGCCAGTCTTATAAAAGAGACAATGCATGAAGCAGAGAGCCGCCTGCTGGGGGTGCTCCACGATCGTATCAACGGAATGGCCATGGAAATGAAGCTGATGACTGACCGGATGATGCAGCTCGAGCGGGAAGTTGGTGAGCTTCGGTTGTTGAAGGACCAAGTTGGGGGGATGGAGGTCAAGTTGGAGGCACAACAAAATTTGAAGAATGCATGCGATGTACGCATACATGGTGTTCCTTTCGAGGAGGGCGAAAAATTGCGGTCCATTTTCAACACATTGTGCCTTGCGGTAGAACTTGTCCCACCGCCAAGAGTAAGAGACATCTTTAGAGTCCGCAGATCACAGCACACCAATGTCGATCCACCAATAATTGTGAAATTGGAAACCACGAGGGAAAAAATCTGCCTTCTTCGCGCACTTGGTGATTACCGGCGTAAGTCAAAGTCATTACTATGTATTGGGCTGTTGGGATTTAAGTCGCCGGCAGTTTTCTATGTAAATGAGCAGCTATCCAGAGAAAGCTTTCTTATCTTTAAAGAAGCAATGCGCTTGAAAAAGCATAAGTCTCTGTCGGCTGTGTTTACTCGCCGTGGGACTGTTCACGTCAAATGTAATGGGAGAGACGATATTTTTCGCATTGAGCGAATCGAAGAGCTTTTGTCGCTCTTACCTGCTGAACCCCCTTCTTCTTCAGCTACTGAGTCTCACCTTCTCGACTCCCACCCTCCTTCTGGTATTCTCCCTGATGCTCTCCCCGATGCTCTCCCTGATCCCATCTATGATGCTCGCCCTGATACTCCGGATGCATCAACTGAAACTCCAGCTGGCTCTGGGGCTTCAATTGATAATTTTCGTTAAAAGCTTTGTTGTTCTTTTAATTGCTCTCCCAGTCAATGTGTTCCCAGTAGTTTTTAAGAGTATGTTTAGATTTAAGTGTGCCTCTTTATTTCTCAAGCGTGCGTTCCTAATTTCAATTTCTCTTCATTACAATGCAGGTCAATACAAATAGCTGTATAGATATTATATGTGTGTCCGAAACATGGTTTGTGTGTAACTCTAGTGATGTCTTATTTCAGTGTGATGGTTATTCGCTGTACAGATCAGATCGGGTGGGCCATGCCAGTGGTGTGGCTATTTATGTGAATACGAAACTCAGCTGTAAACTCATTCGCAGTAATCCGGTAGAAAGTCCAGTCGAGTACTTGTTCGTTGAGGTAACAAACAGAAGCTTGAGCATTCAAACTTTGATTGGATGTATATACAGACCTCATCAAACGACTGAATTTCAAGAGTTAATACATGTTGTGTCCGAGATTTCTATGTCGTATCCCAATGCTATTTTGTCTGGTGATCTAAACAGCAACATGCTCAGCGAAAAACTTATTCTGTCCGAAATGGAATCATTAGGCTTATCCTTGGCAAATAGTTCTGAGCCCACTCATTTTACTAGCAATAGCAGCACCCTGTTAGATATATTCCTTGTTAGTGATCTAAGTAAAATCAATCTTTATGACCAGGTGTCAGCCCCAGCTTTCTCCAAACATGACATGATTTTCCTGACTTATGAAATTCCGGTGGAATACGTAAACCAGACAATTAATTATAGGGACTTTAAATCTATTAACTACGATATATTACTGACTGAATTTGACAACTGTGACTGGGCTTCTATTTATGACTCGACGACTGCTCAGAATCAACTTATGATCTAAAATTCAAATATTTCATATCTATTTGACACATGTGTTCCATTAAAGTCAAAAATACTAAAACCAAAACATCAGTCATGGTTTAGTACGCAAATTAAAAAACAAATTCATATTCGGGACTCTGCATTTAAACGATGGAAACGGTATAGAACTGATGAGATGCACAATATTTTTAAACGGCTCAGAGCGAAAGCTACGAGCATGATTGCAAAAGCTAAACGAGACTATTTTAATGCAAAATTCGGCAAAGCAACAACCTCTGGCCAAATATGGAAAGAATTAAAGAGTCTTGGTGTAGGTAAAGTCGTCTCACAACCTAAATCTGACCTTGATGCTGAAGACTCAAATAAGAGATTTGTTCTAGCAAATGTACCTGAACCAGCGCAAAACTTGTACCTAAACTCTGTACCCATCTGTGATAATAGTTTAAGTTTTGTCTGTGTTAGTCAATGTGATGTACTTGAGTGTATATTAAAAGTTAAGTCTAATGCGGAAGGGCTTGATGGAGTGAACCCAAAATTCCTAAAAATACTTTTACCAAGGCTGCTTGGTTACGTTACCCATATTATGAACACCGTGTTTACAACCTCAGATTTTCCTGCCTGCTGGAAAGTTGCAAAAATTCTTCCCATACCGAAATCCAAAAACGAGTTCAGGCCAATCTCTATCTTGCCATTCCTCTCCAAAGTGTTTGAGAAATTAATGGTATCCCAGATGCAAACATTTCTAAACGAAAATTCAATGCTCAGCGACAAACAATCAGGTTTTAAGAAGGGAAAAAGTTGCACAACAGCGATCTTAAAAATAGTTGAAGACATTCGTAGACAGGTAGATGATAGTAATGTTACTTGCTTAACATTATTAGATTACAGCAAAGCGTTTGACACAGTAAATCATAAAATATTATGTACTAAACTAAGTAAAATGTATAATTTTTCGCCAAACGCAACATGTCTAATCGAAACTTACCTTAGTAATAGGAAACAGGCAGTAGTTACGGAAACACGCGTTTCCGGGTTTTTGCCTCTTTCACGAGGTGTTCCCCAAGGCTCAGTCCTTGGACCGTTATTGTTTTCTTTGTATATTAATGATCTCCCTGAATGTTTGTGTGATTGTAATGTCCATCTTTATGCTGATGATGTACAACTATATGTTAGTCGTCCTTTACTAGAGCTTAATGAGTGTATTAAAATTACGAATGATGAAATTTTGAAAATTAAGTCAACTTGCTTGCTTATCTACAAAAAGCCTTTGAACGTCAGTGATCTTCCAAGAGTCGTTGTCAACAACACTGAAATAGCAGTCGCAAACCAACACTCGTCGTGAACAGTCGCATACAGCAAACCTACGCTTCATCTGTTCTTATCAGTGTCTTTTCACTCTCTCTTTTGTGTCTTGAGCCTCCGCGACCGTTTGCGGAGCTCTTATCTTGATCTCGATCTAACTGTTACTGTAAAAGAGTGAAAAAAAATCAAAAGTCTTCGACAAAAAGTCTATCTTAAGACTAAATATGGGTGAGGGTGACCCCCCCGATCACCAAAAGGCAAGTGGGCCGGTTTTTCTGACCCAAAGCCAAGTTAAAACATTGAATTCACCTGGACCAAAGTACATAGTGATATCTCGTGCCGACGAAAATGAAAAACAATTCAAGCTATCACCATTTGCCGTTAAAAAAATAATTGACTATAATTGTGGCGGCGAGGTCGACTCCTGCAAGAAACTGCGAAGCGGTGATTTACTTATTAAAACAAAAAACCTTCAACAAGCCAACAAACTCCTGAAGATGACCCATTTTACCGACAACATGCCTGTCATCGCCTCGGAACATCTAGCACTGAACTACAGCAAGGGAGTTATTTACTCAAATGATCTCCGAGACATACCAGAAAATGAGATTCAGACCGAGCTAGAAAGCCAGAACGTCACACTGGTTAAGAAAATAATGAAAAAAGTAAATGGTAACCTGTGCGAAACTGGACTACATATTCTAACATTCGCCTCCACAACTCTTCCGAACTTCATCATGATCGGCTACGAGAAGACAAACGTTCGTCAATACATTCCAACTCCACTTCGTTGCAACAATTGCTTCCGATTTGGGCACACATTCAAAGTGTGCAAAAGTGAAAAAACCTGCTCCAACTGCGGCTCCCCGCACCACGTAAACGAGGAGGAAAACGAAACTTGCACAAACAGCATTGGATGCATCAATTGCAGCGCAAACAAATTGCCAAGCAATTCTCACTCTTCTAACGACAAAAAATGCCCAATTTATTTAAAACAACAGGAAATCATCGCCATCAAAACGACCCATAAGGTAGACAACAAGACGGCGTACGAAATGTATAACCAAAACCATCAACTTGGTCACCAAACCTTCGCCAACATAACCAAAAGGTCTACCCCAGACACCAACTTAATCAAGGAGAATCCAACCGACAACACAACAAAGATGCCTCAACCGGAATCCAACTCTAAGTCAAAAACCATCCTAAAGCCTAACAGCACAGCTCGCAATATACTTTGCTATGACGACCTCGATGATCTCGCAGCTATTACCCAGCCCAGCACATCCTTAACCGCTAAGTTAAGCCAGAACTTAACTACCAAACAACAAGTGCAAGTATTACCCCGTAAAACCTCAAAAAAAGCACTAAGACAACTAAAATCAAAATCTAAAAGCAACAACATCAACACCATTGTAGGTACTGAAGACAGTTCCGATACCATGGAATTCCAATAATTTGCGCCCAATCTCAAGCCATGTCCCCGGTTGGCGGACAGAGGAGCTTTATCTTTTCAAACATTTTGAGGGGATTGGTTCCTCAGTCAGTCAACCGGGGACATCAAGATATATACAACCCACAGTTCACTGTAGTAAATCCCACTCTGAATATCTACACAGTTAATCTCCAGATCAAATATTCATTCATGCCTCTTAAAATAATACAGTGGAACATCCGCGGTTACACTAACAACTACAGCGAACTACTTATTATTATAAAAGAACATTCCCCCCAAATAATATCTTTACAAGAAACACATATACAACCCTTTACCACCTTCCCAATACCTGTAAACTATAATATTCTAACAAACATACCACAAAACAGCTTTGGAGGAGCAGCACTGCTCATACACAAGTCAGTCCAATCAACTGAAATCAGAACTAATGATGACATTGAAGCAGTAGCGGCAGAAATACGCTCTGAATCAAAGTTTACCATATTCTCTGTGTATATACCACCGAATAAGCCATTTAGCCCAACAAACATAGACAACACACTAGCAGTTCGAAATAAAACAGCACTTATTACAGGTGATTTTAATAGTTGGCACCCAACATGGGGTTCAACCAAACCAAACAAGAGAGGCAACATTCTACACAAATATATCACACAAAACAACTGGACCCTCCTTAACGACAAATCACCCACACATTTTACAACACACAACACATTCACAAACATAGACCTGTCACTGTGCACACCAGACATGCTTCCTTACATATCCTGGAAACGGACTAACCACTTGTGCGGTAGCGACCACTACCCCATCATCATGACACTATACCAAAAATACCAACCAATTAAACCAGCAAGAACTCATTTTAAATTAGCTAAAGCAAATTGGGAACTATTTGAAAACTCAGTCAGCACTATAAACACTTATGTTCCCATAGCTGATGAGGTCAATAAAGAGGCAGCAAACTTAAACAAAATAATACTTCAAAGCGCTCATAGAGCTATCCCAAAAACGTCTCTTAATCAACAACCACGAAATGTCCCATGGTGGAACAAAACGTTAGAGGGCCTGAAAAAGGAAAAAAACAAAATGTGGAACAAATTAAATAGAAACATAACGCAAGAAAACATACTCAATTTTAGAAAAGCAAACGCAGTTTTCAGACGAGAAATCAGAAACTATAAAAAAACAGCAACCCTAGAATTCACCTCACAAATAAGTCCCAATACACCATCATCTAAAATTTGGTCAAACATCCGTGCATTTTGTGGATTAAACCCAATGAAATCCATCCATGCAATATGGAACGAAGATTTAAAAAACACAAGCACTGACCACCATACAATAGCTAACACCTTTGCAAAATATTGGTCGGAGGCATCCGGCGATATAAATTTTTCCCAAACCTTTGTTTCCAATAAAGTAAGCTCCATGAATCTGACCTTAGATTACACCCCAAGCCAATCAGCTGAGAAAATTGAAATTAATATCCGTTCGATAGAACTTTTAAGCTGTCTAAATGCTTTAAAAGGCCATACTCCGGGATATGACAGAATTTCTTATCCAATGATAAAACACGCGATACCAACTCTTCAAAATAGGATCATCAACCATTTTAACAACATTTTCAACACAAAAATACCACAACAATATAAAACCAGTCTAATTATCCCAATCAATAAGCCAAACACCGACAGAACTAAACCAGATTCTTATCGGCCAATTTCACTTAATCAGTGCCTCTCTAAGGTCATGGATAAGATTATTGCCAAACGTTTATGGTGGTTCGTGCAGGACAACAACCTAACTTCTAAAAGTCAATTTGGCTTCAAGAAACACAAATCAGTTTCGGATAGTCTGCTATACGCAGATCACCTGATAACTGATTCTCTTGCCAAGAAAAAGCACACATCGATCGTCTCCCTTGATTTTTCCAAGGCGTTTGATAGGATTGGCTTACATGCCATTGTGGAACAGCTAAAAGAATGGAAAGTTGGTCCGAAAATTATTAAATATGTTTCCAATTTCATGACCCATCGTAAATGCATAACAAAAGTAGGTTCGCAACTATCAAATGTAGTCGCCATAGATAACGGGGTACCACAAGGCTCTCCGCTATCTGTCATCTTATTTCTCATTGCCTACGACAAATTGGCCAGGATAATTGAAAACCAAAGAGACATTACGTTCTGCAGCTATGCAGACGACTTTCAACTCATTATCAATTTCAAAAAATCGAAAAATCTGACTAAGAACTTAGATCAGCTGTTTGAAGACATCCAAAACTGGGGCGATTACTCAGGCTCTAAGTTATCCCTTGAAAAATGCAAACACATACACATCTGCAATAAACGACAATGTCATTGCCAAGTCACAACAAACAACACGGTCATCCAAACAGTTAACTCGTTGAAAGTTCTAGGAGTCACCTTGAATAAAAAGTATAAATGGAACGACCACATAACACAGCTTACTAACTCCTTATCAAAAAAACTAAATGTGATTAAATGTCTTGCAAGCCCCAAATTTAACTGCCACACAGCGACTCTTCTCTCAGTTTTGAAAGCCCTCATAGTCTCAAAGGTCGACTACGCTCTTTTTCTTTATGGTCGTGCCCCGATGTCCATTTTGAAAAAGGTTAAAGTGGTAATGAACGCAGCAATAAGAACAGCTCTTGGTGCATATCGCACGACGCCAACCAATAATCTGTTGTACGAAGCCAGCATTGCACCCATAGAACTAAGACACTCTTTTCTTAAATCCAAACTGTACAAAATCCTGCTTAACTCAAACCACACACCAATCGCAAAAATTTGTAAAAGTCATGCCTTAAAAAAATGTAAGCGCACCAATTCAACCCTAGAATGGGTAACAAAAAACTTCAGAGACCGTAAGTTACCAATCACTCCTCTGAAAATTTGCAAGGTAATACCCTATTGGTTATTCAATAGAAAACAGATAGACCTCTCATTAAGAAAATACAACAAACAAAACACGAATCCCATAATATACCAACAAGCCTTCCACAGTATCAAAGAATTGAATCCGGACCGCAGGTTTATCTATACTGACGGATCCGCCTCTAACAACACTATCACATTCGCCATAACCACAGAAGAGTCAGTATTAAGATACGGCCTTCTTCCAGAATACTCATCGGTCCTATCGGCCGAAATCATTGCCCTCTATGAGGCGGTCATATTAGTCAGCAAATTCCACGGGAAATACACAATCTGCTCAGACTCTCTATCAGCTCTTGAAGCGATCTCAAACAGCAACAACTGTGATTATTACCCCAGCTTAGTAAGAAGTTATCTTGCAAAACACGATCGTAAAATAAAACTAATGTGGGTCCCAGGACACACAAACATAAAAGGCAATGAAACTGCTGATGCAGCAGCCAAATTCGCCCAATCTATTCCTCTAATTTGTACCGAGAATTTTAACAAAAACGACATAGACCATTACCTTAAAAAAGATTTTCTGAAAAACCAAATGCAAAGTTGGAACCTTACCTCATCCTGGTACCGCTCAGTTACCCCTCAATCATTATCTCCCCTTACATTGCTAAAAGACTCTAAGCTGTCTCGACTAGATCAAATTAAAATAGTAAGACTAAGACTGGGACATACCAAACTAACCCATGAGCATTATATGGAGAAAAACATACCAAATCAATGCCAATTATGCCAAGAGCCACGGGCCACTAACATAGAACACATTCTAACATCTTGCCCTGCTCTCCGTCCATCCAGAAATGTAATTCTCAAAAACAGTAACCCAATCCCACTCATACACAACTTAAATGAAACCAATGCACAAACAATTATACAATTTTTAAAACATGCCAAAATTTACAATAAATTATAAGTTTCGCTAAAATCTCAATCCATTCCAAGTTTTGTATTAAAATAAAACTGTAAATAGATATCAACCTAGATTTATGCCAATCAAAAATATATGTAACCTTTACTTTATAAAATAATCCTATTCACTGTAATCCACTCAATGTTAAAACAATCCAAAATTGTAAGTAGCCAGAGGCCATAGCAGCCAGCGCTACACATTCACTATTAGCTCTAAGTTTACTTAGTTCTAATATTTCTAATAAATAAATAAATAAAATAAAAAAAATTTCTTTGGCGGATCGATAAGTTATCCTAATAACTAAATATGTCCAGAAGGAACAAGCCATCTATCTTCAAAACTGTGGGAGATATGACGTTTTTTCTAAATTGCGGGGGCGGGAGGGGGTGTGGCCAAAATTGAAAATAAACTTGATCTGCCTGCAGACATAAGAAGCATATGTCCCATACATGTCAAACCTCTATCTCTTACCATCTCTGAGATCTGTGCGTTCATACGGACAGACAGACAGACGGACGGACGGACAGACGGACAGATGGACATGGCTATATCGACTCGGCTGTTGATGCTGATCAAGAATATATACTTTATGGGGTCGGAGATGCTTACTTCTGGATGTTACATACTTTTGCACAAACTTATAATACTCTATGTACCTTCGGTACAGAGTATAAAAACCAGATTTGAGGCTCTAAGTTGTAATTCGCTGATAATAACTGTGACAATTGAAAAGTCACCGTGACTTGTGTATGTCGCGCCCATCTCTAAGGCAGTTAGTCGCCTTCTAAATTCTATCGATACATCGCAATTGCCTTGACAAAACTATCGAGTTCAAATTGGTTATCCAACAGATTCGGAGTTGAAATATTTAGGCAATCAAAATTCAAAATTAATTATGCTGTGTCGAATCCTCCGAAAATCTTTGGATGCCCCCCTATGCCGCCAAAATTCGGCTTTCAATAAAATGGTCACGGAAATCAAGAAGCCCAGCGCAAAAAGCCCCCGCAAAATCTCCGTTGTGGGAGCCGGTCAGGTGGGCATTACCATTTGCTCTTATCTTTTGTTAAGAAGGCTCACCAATCATTTGACCATCTTTGATGTGCGTCATGATTGGGTCAAAGCAGAGGCCCTGGACTTTCTGCACGCCTCCTGTTGGCTGGGTAATCCTCGAATAGAGCCCTGCGCTGATGGTACGCATACCAAAGACTCGGATATCATTATAATAACAGCTGGCGCTCGACCCACGGGCAAAGATCGTTCTCGTCTCCTGGTGATGCATAAAACGGTGGACATTCTAAAATCGTTCGTTACCAAACTGGCCGAGCTGAGTCCCAAGGCGGTGTTTCTGGTGATCAGTAATCCTGCGGATGTTATGACCTATGCCGTTCAGCGTTTGGGCAAGTTGGAGAGGCATCGTTGCTTCACTACGGGCTGTCATTTGGACACGGCCCGTTTTCGTTATTTAATCGCTCAAAAACTGGGATTGCCGTGTACAGATGTACAGGGCTATGTAGTTGGTGAGCATGGCCAGAGCGCTGTTCCCCTTTGGTCGAGTGTGTCTGTGGCGGGAATTCCATTAGCCAAGGTGGTCAAAGATCTGGGCACGGATAATGATAAGGAGAACTGGAATGAGCTGATTAAAAAGGTTACAACCGGAGGATCGGCCGTGAGTTCGACCAAAGGCTATACCAATTGGGCTGTGGCATTGACTGTGATCGATGTGGTCGAAGCCATGCAGGAGAATTCTGGTCGTGTTCTTTGCCTTGGCACAGATATGCAGGGTATCCATGGCATTGAGGATAATGTGGTCATGTCAATGCCCTGCAAAATCACCTCCAGTGGCATTACTCATGTGTTGCAGCTGCCTTTAACGGATGAGGAAAAGGAGAAGTTGCACAAATCAGCAGAAATTTTACGGGAGGCTCAGTGCTCTTTGGAGTTATGAACATAAAATTTCTAGTCAATAGCCTGAGTTTTAAAATATTTTTGTACAAAATTTGGTTTAAAACAATTGGATTTCGTATGGTTGTATTAAATTACAGTGCTTCTTAAGAAGAGGACCTCTTCTTTAAAGTCAGCGTTGAGCCTTACCAGACTTCTGCAAATGTAATCTTTCTTTATTTTTTGAAGAGATGTTTAGAGGTTTGAAAATTTGGCTTTGAACCCCAATTAGGTCTTAATTTCAAGCATGCTTACCTGTCAATTTGATTAAACTTGAGGGCTAAGAGGCTTGAACTTAATGGTACGGTACATTTGGTTCGGACAAACATATAGCTTAAGAAAGATAGGTTTTAAAATGGTCTTAGTAAGGAAAACTTTTTTTTGTTCAATGGTAGCGTCTTCGATTTTTGCATTTATTTATTATTTGAAGTTTTACTAAAATCGGATGACTATAGCATATAGCTGTCATAGGAAAGATCGGCCGAAAAACTCGTTTTAGTGAGGAAAACTTTTTTGTTTTTATTGGAAACGCCTCCAAACTTTGTAACTGTTAGTTTGCTATACTTTTACATGATTTTACAAAATTTGGTCAAAATCGGACAACTATATGGTATAGCTGCCAAGGGAAGATGGATCTGAAAAGTAGTTTTAGTGAGAGAAACTTTTTTGCTTTCAACGGAAACGTCTCCAAACTTTGTATCTCTTAGTTTGCTATACTTTTCCATGATTTTACAAAATTTGTTCAAAATCGGACAACTATATGGTATAGCTGCCATAGGAAAGATGGATCTGAAAAGAAGTTTTAGTGAGAGAAACTTTTTTGCTTTCAGTGGAAACGTCTCCAAACTTTGTATCTCTTAGTTTGCTATACTTTTGCATGATTTTACAAAATTTGGTCAGAATCAGACAACTTTATAGTATAGCTGCCTTAGGAAAGATAGGTCTGAAAAATAGTCTTAGTGAGGAAAACTTTTTGATTTTCAATGGTAGCGTCTTAAATTTTTGGATTTCTTTATTTTATGTAGTTTAACACAATTGCACAAAGATTTGCCAAAATCGGATAACCATAGACTATAGCTGTCATAGGAAAGATCGGTCGAAAAACTCGTTTTAGTGAGGAAAACTTTTTTGTTTTTAATGGAAACGCCTCCAAACTTTGTATTTCTTAGTTTTATATGCTTTTCCATGTTTTCACAAAGTTTGGTCAAAATCGGACAACTATATAGTATAGCTGGTATAGAAAAGATAGGTTTTATAAATAGTCTTTATAAGGAAAACTTTTCTGTTTGCAACGGTAGCACCTTAAATTTTTGCATTTATTTATTTTATGAAGTTTCACACAATTTTGCAAAGTTAAGTCAATATCGGATGACCATAGCTTATAGCTGCCATAGGAAAGTTCGGTCGAAAAACTAGTTTTAGTGAGAAAAACTTTTATGTTTTCAATTTTTGACGTCTTTAACCTTTCCTACTTTCGTTTTTAAAGATTTGATCTTATTATTTGTGATTTCCGCATTGTTTTGTTTATATTTATGATTCAAATCATAAAGGTTCCGTTTCGTATCGAAAGATCTCCCGAAATTGTTATACCAAAAACTTAAGTCAAACTTTCATCACTAGAGAGTTTTCTCAAGAGTTGCCCTTTCCACTATTCACTCTGACCAACGATCATGACAGCCGAAAATACACCCAAATATCTCAAGTGCAAGCAAGATGGCCATACATGCATACATACATGCATGAGAACCTATGCAAGCCACAAGAGAGAGAGAAAGAAAGTCGCAGCAAACACTCCACTACCAGCACTTGCGTCATAGATCATCAAACCTTCTCCACTTTGCTGTTACCCTGTGACTAGACATGTGAAATTTTTGTAATTTTCCCTAGAAATTATGATTAATTACTTAGGCCAACAAAAAAAATATGAGAAACCAAATTATTAGGGTAGGTCTCCAAAATAAAATCGAAAGTCAAAAGTTGGGAGAACTATGAGGCCAGCAGAGCAGGGCAGCAAGATGGAAGAAAATTATATTTGAAGATTTTGGGGGTCTCCCCCACATATAGTCTAAGACTTGGAGCCAAGGTCTTGAGTCGCAACAGGCGTACAGCAATCTTAGCAGAGTAACTCGCTCTCTCTCTCTCGCCCACACAGGCAAGCGAAGCGAGACGACACGACACGCCACGACACTTGACCTCAAAATAGGGTCTCATTTCTCAGCATCCCATGTGTAACCAAGTGTAACAAGCGACTAGGTGAACAGACTTGCTGACTGAGTGGCAGATTTTTGAAAACTGGAAAATTGTTTAATAATTTGTTAAAAGTAGCTTACAACATTCGATGCATTTTGTATATTTTGTTGTTTGTTTAACTAATTGAAATTCACTAGGCGCACAGTCGTGTGTGAAGGTAAACTGCCCATTCCGGGAAATGCAACAGATCTTCCCTCACATCTCCCGCCGAGAGTTTCACAAATTTCTTTGTCTTCAGCTTATTTGTTTGTTTTGGTTTCAGAATTATCACTAGGCCAGCAGAATTTCTAGGGGGTGAGAGAGATTGAAAGAGGGGGTGACCTTTCTACCTGCTAGATGTTTTGAGGGCAACCTGCTGTTCAAGCTGTTGACCTATTGAAATGCTATACATTTGCATAGATTTATTGTTAAGCCCTTTTGTTAATAATAAATGAGCCAGAAATGTGCACTTTGGATTTCTGGCGGCCTATTCCAATGCTACACATTTGCATCACATCAGCTTAACTCTTTACATCGAACTAGTTCGTTGGGAAACTAGTGTGGATGTGCTGATGATGATGATCTTCGCTGCATCCCACGATCTTTGAGGCATTGTCAAAATGCAGCCAAGTGTAACAGTTGATTAGGAGCACAGAAATATGACTGCTGGCTGCTGGTTTTGAAGACTTTTCTCATGCAATTGAAAATGCATCTTGAGCCATTTTGTTTGGTGATGCTGCTGCTGCTGCTGCTGCTTCACACCATCTACTCGTGTTGTTGCTAGCCTGATCGTCTAATCCATTCTGGTCACGCTTCAGTGATTTCCACTCCATCAATTTCCCCTTAAAATGGTGTTTTGTTTAATTTGGCTAATCTATGTTCATTCTTATGCATCGTTTCCTACACAGATCTATGCCAGCCTGTTCGTATGCTTTAGTTTTCTGACCTTTAACCCTTCTCCGGTGACATTATGCCACTCGTGAAAGAGTTGAGCTGCCTAAAACTGTCTCATTCGAACAGGAGAACAGCATTTCCAGCACACCAAAAAATCTCCTTGAATGGAGTTACACATTTAAGGGACTGTGGGTTCATATGCTGCAGGTAGCCTGTGGTGATTTTCCACAATTTTCCCAACTTCCTTACACTTGCTCACATTTCTGTTGGCCTATTAGTTTTGTGGATTTTAGTCACGCTTCATTGATCTCGACTGTCCTTGGAAAATCAGCTACCACAATTTTCAGTTGACCTGCCTATTTCTTTTTCCCACACTCGGAGAAATTGTAAAGATCTTTATCCAAGATTACTGAATGACAATTTAAATTAAGATTATTTATCTTGGGTTGAGATTTTCCCCGATTTGTGCAGTTTTATACGCTTGCAAAGGGTATTATAAGTTAGCAACCCCTAGAAATATTCATTTCCAACCCCATAAACTATATATATTCTTGATCAGGGTGACGAGCTAAGTCGAATGAGCTTTGTCCGTCCGTCTGTCCGTCTGTCTGTCTGATTCTACGCGAACTAGTCTCTCAGTTTTAAAGCTATCGAGCTGAAATTGTGCACAGAGTCTTCTTTTTGCTGCCCGCTACTAATATGTCGGAACCGATCGGATCGGATGGCTATATCTCATAGCTCCCATAGAAACAATCATTCGAAAAACTAGTTTTGGTATGAAAAACTTTTTTCTTTTCAATGGTAACGTCTTCAAACTTTGTATTCCTAGGTTTTCTATGTTTTCTATGTTTTTTTTTAATTCTACCAATTTTTATTAAAATCGGACAACTATATGGTATAGCTGCCATACAAAAGATAGGTCTGAAAAACAGTCTTAGTTAGAAAAACTTTTTTGTTTTTAATGGTAGCATCCTGCAATTTTGTATTTGTTTGTTTCACATGCTTTCACATCATTTTTACAAATTTTTGGCCAAATCGGATGACTATATCATATAGCTCCCATACGAACGATCGGTCGAAAATGGGAAAAAGAGTACTTTTTTCAAAATATTTAAGCAAGCACTTGCAAGGGTATTAAAACTTCGCCACAGACGAAGTAAGCTTAGCTTTCTCCTTTGTTACCGTTTCGTCTCGTCTCTTAGTGTGATAATATGTGAAATTCTAATATATAAAAGGTTTCTCTCAGTGTACTTTCAAATTTTTTAAGCTGTTCGTGTGCCGCTAGTCCTTTGATAGCCTGTTACTTTTATAAGCATCATACATCAACATCTACACCATAAAATTCAAGGATCATTCTGAACGAAAAATTTGATCATTCCCAAGACTGATCTTCACTGCAGACGATTATGTTAGCCGGTTCCCTTGATACACATAATTGCACGCTTTACTGAGTAGCTAAAGATACATTTTCAGTGATCTCACACAATTTTCATCTCTAGCAGGTACAATTTATGCATTAAAGGCCATTCCAGCCTACTTGAGATGCTGGTGGCCTGCCCATTTGGTACACAAGTTCATGCTTCGTTGGTTTTCCATGGTCTCAAAGGTCTTAAGTGTTTTCCCAAAAATTTTCCATACAAATAAGTATTGTCCTTCCGCTACGATGTTTTCCAAGAAAACTGCTCAGCCTACAAGTGATGCTGGCAGCCTGTTTCATTGGAGATTTGCATCTTGATGATCATTCTTTTTCTTAGGAAAACTAAGTAGCGAAGTGACAGATGATCGTATAGAATCTTGAGCTCATTATCCTGCATACCTACAATTGTGGCTGCCAGCCTATTCCTTTGATACACCTGATTATGGGCTTGATTGTTGTCTACAATTGTAAAGTTCATTCTTAAGAGATCTAACACCAATTTGTTTTCCAAGTTTTCCAAGGAAAATTCAATCCACAGCCCTTCTGTAGCGATGCTGCCAGCCTGTTCACTCAAGACAAACAATGCACGCTTGATCGATTTTCATTTTAAAAGATGAACTCACAGATTATTCAATTTCACACTTGAAGTTGCTAGGCTGCTCCTTGGATTAGACCAAGGTTATTAAGATTAGACAGTTTCCTGCCGACCTGTTCCTTTGATCCACTTGATTACGCTTCAGTGATCTGCAGTTCAGCCTAGATGCTACACAGCAGATGCTCATTTTTCTTAATGCGTTTTTCTTGAAATGCTGTGAACCTGTTTGAAAATTATGCATCATTAGCCACAAAGATTTGCTTGATTTTCTTAATGATCATGTATCGTTTTTACCCTGCAACTCTCTTCCTTTCGAAACCTGTTAACCTGTTCGTTTGCTACACATTAAGCAAGGTTCGGTTCGTTGATTTCCTCCAAAAATGGTATACAAAAAACGATCTGTACGTTCATTTGCTATCAATTTATGTTTGCCTATTCCTTTGCTTTAGTTTTGTGACCTTTAACTCTTTACTCTTCACTCCTTTGTGCCCTGAGGTGATCAGCTTGATCAGGTGTCAAATTGCATCACCACAAATCACTTTCACAAAAGCCTTAAAGGCTTAAAACTGTATCAAACGACTAGGCGAACAGCTTGGCCAAATGGTGACTGCCGAGTTTATTTGTTGTGAGTCCATAGCTCACCTCAGTCGGCTACCTGAGCCGGCACTTGGCTGTAGCAGGTAGCTGGATCCCTTTTTTTCTCTTTCAATCTCAGCTCGCAGCCTCTCCTGCTACAAGCTGTTCACCTAATCGTGCGGTTCGGCTTGATTGCACTTTAAGCCGCAGGTGGTGCCCCTAAGGGAATTCATTCCAGGAACTCTAACAATAGCAATTCCATTTTGATGGATGAGTTGTTTGCTTAGTTTTGTTGTGCCTAATTGATTTCGAACAGGTTCACAGCAAAGAAGGTAGAGCACACAAAGTGGTTAAGCAAAAGGATCTTCGTGGTGCTGCAGGAGCTGTTCGCCTAATTAATTGCTACAGTTTTTCAACTCTTTTTCTTTGAAACGAAGGCCTAATTTGCATATTGATCGCTTTGTTGTACCACTTCCTGTTCATTTCAATACAGCGTGAAATTGTAGCAGGAGCTCAGCCACAAGCGCCCGGCAACAGTTCTTTGTGTGGCCAAGCGGGTCGCTTCTGGTTCTGGTGGTGGCTTCTCTGCCTGCACTTAACGCTGCCAGCCTATTAAAAAACATGAAATTATCGTGACAAACATCAAGACGGTTCATCAAGATCGCTCGATTTGGTTGATCATTTCATTCCATTCAACCGGCTGGCGGCCTGCCTGTGTGGTAATTTGAAACGCTATAATTAACTAGAGCTCATAATCGCCTGCTGATGATCGCTAATTGGCTGTCAGAGGCCCAGGAACGCAGCCAGAGTAGCAGGGAAATGTGTGTGTTTTTTTTTTTCAAAATCATCGTTAATAGGGTTGTTTGCTCAGATGACGCGTGCCGACCACTTCTTAAGACTCTTCGGTCTTCTTTTGTGTAATTTGATTCTTGTAAATGTCTTGAGGGGTAACAGGCGAGCAGCAAAGAAAGATGTGGATGGGTATTGTGATTTCTTGGGCAGGTCTTTGGTGGTGGAAGTCATATGAATGAGATGAGTGAAGCTAGTTGTGTGTTTCTCAAATGGGAGATTTTATTGTGGCTTATTTGTTTTGAATGTGGATGTTTTAGTTTTAGAGACCTGAAGACATTTCAAACAATTTCAAACAATCAGACGATTCCAGAAGGTTTCTTGAAGTTTTCCCTGATATTCTCCAAAATTATTAGTTGCATTTGATGTGATGATTTAGGTATTATTTCTTAGCTTTAAAATAAGCTCTTCTCTATACTTCTATGATTTTCCTATATAGTTCTATGATACATCAACAAAAATTACCATATTTTGCACCGCCCATAGATATGCTATGGATGTTTTTATACTCTGTACCGAAGGTACATAGAGTATTATAAGTTTGTGCAAAAGAATGTAACATCCAGAAGGAAGCATCTCCGACCCCATAAAGTATATATATTCTTGATCAGCATCAACAGCCGAGTCGATATAGCCATGTCCGTCTGTCCGTCTGTCCGTCCGTCCGTCTGTCCGTCTGTCTGTCTGTCCGTATGAACGCACAGATCTCAGAGATGGTAAGAGATAGAGGTTTGACATGTATGGGACATATGCTTCTTATGTCTGCAGGCAGATCAAGTTTATTTTCAATTTTGGCCACGCCCCCTCCCGCCCCCGCAATTTAGAAAAAACGTCATATCTCCCACAGTTTTAAAGATAGATGACTTGTTCCTTCTGGACATATTTAGTTATTAGGATAACTTATCGATCCGCCAAAGAAATGAAGAAGATCGGATGAACGGTTTTCGAGTTATGATCAAAAGACAAATTTTCTTGGTACAGAGTATGTTATAGTCGGGCTAGACCGACTTTCTTTCTTGTTTTTTTTTAAATTTGCATGAGAATTCAATAAAAAGGAAAGCGTAAGTTAAAGTCCGATCTGCTCGACTTCGACATAAACACTACTCAGTGAAATTTATGTATAACAGCCTTATCTTATGTTAATTAACAGAGCATTAACATTAATGTAAGCATATCAATGCTCTGAAAAGTATGCAACTTTTCTTAGAACCTTTTAAACTTTACTCACTGAGAAAATCTAGTTATTGGTCAGATACACCCTATTGTGTGAGATGAGATTTAAAATTCGGTTGCTCTAGCTTTCCTTGTCTCTGAAATCTAGGTTTTTTTTATAGACAGATGGACAGACGCTGATGCTGATCAAGAATATATATAGATCTTATGGTGTTGGAGATGCTTTCTTCTCACTGTAACTTACCATTTTTACTCTACGAGTAGCGGTTATAATGACTAGCAAACTACAGTGATTTCTCATAGCATATATTTGGGCCGTAAAAGAATGTAATAATTCTGAACACTTGCATTCAATATTATACATCTTTGCGAAAAAAATCACAGAAATGATTGGAATAGTTTAATCTAAAGCTAAATAGTAAAACCTTATGATAATATTAAAGAAAGAACGTTGAAATATTAAGAAAATTAAATTTTCAGCAGTTTTAAGCTCAAATTACAAAATAAAGCATAAACTATGTTCTTCACACCAAATTATTCGTGATTAATGCCCTTCAAAGTATGCAAACTTTATTTTCTTAAGTTATTATGTATTAAAATGAAGCCATTGCAAGTCTGTCATAGATATTCGACACTGCATATTCACTCAACTTGTTGGGTGTTCAAATAGATGTTGAGTTAAGACAAATCTAAAAGGTATACTTGACCAAAATTATGATTTTTATATAACATAGCATATTTTAAAGGGCATTAAGCATGTTATATTTTGTGTGTATAAGCGTAGCAAAGTGATGCTACATTTCCATAATAAGGCTAGTGTTCAGTACACAAAAATCATCTAGAATTTCCAAAAACAGTTCAATATACTAAAAGAAACGGCTTAAATTGCTTGTTATTTGTGTAAACGTCTTGTTCTAAACAAAGGACGATGAGAACGGAGGACGGAGGAAAAAGAAGACTCAAAAGATAATTTGCTTGGAAGATCTGTACTACTTATTATAGAACCAGCATAAACGATTCACACCACAATCCGCTGTTAGGCGCTCAGAAACGAAAAGAAGAATTTACACAAAATTACCCACATTAAATTCGGATATTCTAAGCCGCTGCTCAAAAGGCACCGCCTTCAGAAAGAGATTCCCAGAATTGGAGTTCTTTTTTTGGAAGATGAGAACCTAAAAACTAGTTTTCATTTGTAACCCAAAGCAGCAGATGCGTGAGAATTTCTCAATGGGCACAGACTACACAAAGTGTGTAGGGAAACTGATCCTTTTGTTTAGAGTTGTAAAGCCTCAGCATTGTGTGTGTGTGTGGTACCAATTTTGGTAACGACACGAGTTCGCTAAGGAATGCGTGTGAAAATGTTCCCGTATGCTTGTAATCTAGCCAAAATTGTAACAGACAAACAGCAAATATAGCAGGAAAATATCCTGATCATAAAAAATGCGTGTGAAAATGTTTCCTCATGTGTGGAAACCGTAGAAACTGATATGGGCTGGCTACCTGTTGCTTGGGAAAAAAAGGATCAGAACAAGAAGAATCGAGCAGCTGTGGGAAAATTGTTTGCTCATTTTTTAAGAAACCGAAGAATTGAGCAACTGTGGGAAAATTCTTTTTGAGCGTGTGAATTGGTCTCGTGCGGAAGAATCTTGGCACAGGCCAGCAGCATTTGAAGCAGTTAACAAGTCTTGAAGAAATCTAGGAAAATCTACCTGCAGGTTGGGGAAAATGGTTTTCATTGATTTTAATCTTTGGGTTGTTAAAAAAAGGATCATTGTTTAAAAAACGAACCCAGAGGCAGCTGTGGGAAAATGTTTCAGCTGCCTGTTGAACCTCCGTGTGTGAGAATATTTTCCATTAATTGGGAAAATCGGAAAATCTGGTAACAGGCCAACAGCAAATGTGCAAGAATTTTCATAAATTTTCATAAATTTTCCAAAGATTTTACTCAAAATGTTCTACCTGATCGGGCCTGGGAAAAGGCAGCTGTTAAAGATCACAACCTGTTGCTGGTCCAAAGGCAGGGGGTTCCTTTTTCAGCTGGCGCAGATGTGTGTGTGTGGGAAAATTATGTGTTGATCCTTACATCGTGTGAATTTTTGGACTTTTGTGAGAATTTTTCTATATTTTCCAACAGGAGATCAGCATTTGTAGTAGGAAAACTAGCACAGTTTTCCGCCTACCTGTTGATAGCATGGGAAAATGAGTCGACATTTTCATGGGAAAATAAAATCGTTAAACCTAAATTGAGTTACCTGAAAGATTTTCGTGTGAAAAGAATTTGGCTGTTTGTCTGCCATGGGAAAGTATTTCAAGTGTTGTACAAATCTGGCAATTAGCTACTAGGAACTCAGCAAACTGAGAGCAGCAAGGGCAAAGGAAGTTGTGCTCCTTGAACTCAGACTTGCAACGGAAATTGTGAGCAATTTCCGGTACAACTTCCGCTTTTTTTAAGTCTATAAAAAACTAAAATCAATATTTAATCTTTTAAGAGAAATTTGAGTGCGTCACGCCCCCGTTTTGAAATGTGGCAGGCAGCACCTGGAATGCGAGACCAGCTGTAGTTTTTAAAGGAACAGGCTCAGACAAGGAGTATTGCCATTTCATGGACTCTTATATGCAAATTGTATCAAAAAACCAGGCAAACAGTTTAAAATTGATTAAAATTGGTAACAGGCCAACAGTTTGGCCAAGCAGGCAACTCAAAGTATTTCGATTACCTGTGCCAGGTGTAAGAAAATGCTGCCAAAAACTACCACCAAACCTAACCTTTCTAAGGTTTCCTTCAAGACCAACTGTCCTGGTATGTCTTCTTGGCAGCGCAACCCTCAAACAAAAAATGTCTTAAGTTTTACCAGGACCACAGCAACAGTAGCCAAAGCCAAGAAGTTCACATTTTCAGGGTTGTTTCTTTTCACGATTTCTTCCTTAAGCAAGGCAATCAGCACCAGAAATAGGGTTGAAGCTGTCACCTTTTGTATGCGGCACTCAGCACTGACAGCCGAAAATTCCTTAAAGATATTTTTGCACCAGTCATGCGGGCGTTGGCCATCCATCACTTAATCCTTTTTCTGCAGGTAGTTTGGATTTTGTAGTTGAGCGTGAGAATTTTATTGAAATGTGCTTGATCTTTTATTAGGCTCACAGAAAACGCACTCAGTTGCTAAGGCGAGGCGTGTGAAAAAGAAAACGAAAGTGAAGAGCGTGTGCAAAGAGGATCGCGTGGGAATTAAACCAACATAAAAAGTAACGTATTTTCCCACCAGCTCCTGTTGCCCCCCGATAGGGATCTCTTTCACTTACAAATTGCTGCTGTTGTTGTTGTTGCTTTGGCATGTGCTTGCGTGAGAACTTTCCATTGACTTGCTGGAAATTGGAACAGGCCAACAGCAAACTGTGGCAGCCACTGCCTCCGCTGCTGCTCTCTGGTGGTGGTGGTTGATCCTCAGTTGTACGTTACGCTAAACGGATGTTGGTTGTGTGGCTGTGGGAAATTCTTGGCCAACTGCCGTTACAACACCAAAGTGGCTGTGGAATTAACCGTGAGAATTTTACATGCTGTTGCCGAGAATTCAAGCAGGTCAACAGCAGTTGACAGTAGGTTGAAAATGAAGTTGTAACCGAGTGGAATTCGAGCGGAATCACACATTTACATAAAATCGTAAAGGTTGTTGAAAGAATTATGCGTTATGCAAATTAAGGGCCACATTTTTGGTTAAACTTTGATTTTAAGCAGCAATTTGAGAGAATAACCTGAATGTGTTTTTTATCATATCCATTTACAGCTCAGCACAACCATTCGAATCGAAGTTGGCAAGTGTTGGAGTGCAGAGAGTTACAGAAGTCCTCATGAAGACCAGCTTTGAAACAGGTGAGTAAAAAGATTTTAAAACTGTTTGAAACGGGCAAATTTCCATTTTAATTTTCCCATTTTTAATGGGATTAGGGTATAAAAATAGGAGAAATTCGCCTTATGAAAGGCGTCAAAGGCGATTGGAACAACTTTTTCAAAAATTAAGAAACCATTTCAATTAGTTTTTTAGTCCAAGATAAAATATTTTCCAGATTTAAGACAAAAGTATAGCTTCGGGTGGTTTAGGAACAAAACTGTCTAAAATCAAGAAAATTTTCTATAAATTAAAAAACAAAACAAGTAAGAAAGTCGGTCAATGTTTTCAATTACCACACAAAGTGTTAAGGTGTGTCAAGTGCTGCCCATCGCTATTCCAGTCAGTGCTGCCCATCATGATTGTTTGTTTTCCTTATAACACGACTATTCATCATCCGTTCTTCTTCTTGACGAATCGATTAATAATACTGATTACCAAATATGTCCAGAAGGTTCAATCCATCTATCTCTAATATAGTGGGAGATATGAATGTTTTTTTTTTCATTAAAAATAAACTTGATCTGCATGCAAGTATAAGAACTTATCGTTCCATACAAGTCAAACCATTATCTCTTACTATTTCTGAGATCTGTGCGTTTATACGGACAGACAAGCGCACATGGCTATATCGACTCTGCTGTTAATGCTGATTAAGAATAAATATATATACTTCATGGGGTCGGAGATACGTCTATCTGGTTGTTACATACTTTTGCACAAATCTTTTATACTCTGTGAACCTTTAGTACAGAGTATAAACATCTCCATTCCAAATGCATCTCTCTGGATCCGTCCATTTTTGGATTTTCGACTCAATGGCTACCAACTGGACCATTTGTAGTTCAAGTTCCTACCCAGATAGAAGGGAAATGAAAGAATATATATTGCATGATTTCCTGTATCCATTTGGATCATCCAACAGAGCTGAAAATTAGCTCAAAAACGATCCTCATTTGCATGATTTTCAGCTCCGTTTTATGATTAAATGGATATGTAAGACATAAGCAGTCCAAATGGATGCGGAAAATCATCCAATGAATAATTTTTCATAAGGATATTCAAGTCATATATTAAAGTCAGTATATTAAAGACATATCCAGTCCAATTTGATCTTTTTTGGATCGTTTTTTGTCTGCGATGTCCATAACCAAGTCCCATCGGCAGTCTCTGGAAGTGTCATGCTCTTCACAAGGCTCATATGTGGCATGTTCCCGAGTTAGGTAAAGATCCGAAGCAGATAACATAAATGTGGTGTCCACCATCATTGTTTAAGGTATTAAGAACTTCATTTCTTTCACAATTTATTTGTTCCTTTGGTATACAAATTATATATATACATTATGGATATCATCTTGATACTTTAACTCCTCCCACGTTTTTATTTTTAATTGCGGAAATACACCTGAACGCATGACTGTGGAATCCAGTTAACAAATGGATTCTTTATGGTGGCATTACGTAAATCCTTGTCTGTAAGATCTGAGTACAGGTAATGGGGACACCCTTTAGAGGCTGAGCAGGCAGAACCACAAATCCACTCGTTGGCAATGCAATCATCCACCAGTCTTAAAGTCACACCCAAGGTGGAGCTGGTGCTGTACACAATGTTGAATGAACATTCCCAGGCCTGGTTAATGCGAGTATCGGCTGAGCATTCAGCCTGTTGCATATAGGAAACAAAGTTCTTCTGCATGCTAACCGTATAGGCATTGGCATTGCTTATCTGAGGGTTAAAAAAAAGGGATACATTTAAACCATCGACATTGGAGTTTAACTCTCAGCACTTACCACTTGCTGAACGCAGATGGTATAGTTGAATAGAGATTGGCCAAACCGCTTCTCACAGTCCGCCAGGCCTGTCTTCAAATTGTAGTTGTAGTAACTCTTCATGCTGTTCGACGTACTCTGGGCACTACTCAATATACTGTTGAGATTGTTCTGAGCGGTGGTGGAGCAGCTGGTCATGGAAGTGCGCATACTGCTTACGGCGGGCAAACTGGCGCTATAGTTTTGCACACACTGGCGATGCCAGGAGTCTATCAACTCGATGGGATTTAAGAGAGCGTTCGTGTATTCTATTTTCGTTTGCAGCAGATCAGCCTGGACATCTATGGCTCGCAGTTGCTTGTTAAAGGTTTTCCGGAAATTGTCCAGTTCAGCCTCATTTTGGGCGACCCTGTTTTCATATTGTCGCTGATTCTGACGCACATAGTCCTCCAAGGATTCGGTGGCATTTGCCGCCTGGCCGACAGCCAAACACAGGCAAAGGGCTAGTACTGCTACAAACTGTTTCATTTTGTATCTGACTCGAGGTAATTCTGGAGCTCTACCTTTTATACGCTTACTTATCAGACAAGTGTTTCCCCCCGAGCACAAGAGACACAATCAGCGACTACCCCCTCAGAAAGAAGCTAAATTTGATATCAAAATCTCTTTCAATATAATATAATTATTATTAACAGACCGTCAAATGATTTCCACCTACGCCGAGTATTTGTTTAAGCTCTTTCCAGGAAACTTTCCTTATCTATTTGGGGGGTTTTAAAGTATATTTTGTTTATTTTTTTTTAGTGTTTTAGCTAGAAAGGAAATTAGGTTCTCCAAATGAATCAAATAACACTTTATGAAGGTTTTTAGAAAGCAAATTTTATCTGAAGTATTTAATGGGAGGTCTATCAACCAGTCAAGTGCCTTTCGCGGCACTTAATCAAGGCTATTAATATTATATAGCTATCTATATGATTGATTTCATAGCAGGCAGCTTTTGTTATCACTTTAAGTTGCAATGAGACAATGATATAAGGGTATATACATAGGTACCAAGGGTGTAATCAGATTCGAGTGTGTCTCCACTTAAATACCAGAATCTTTATTGCTAAAAAGGTCTTGGGTTCAATTTCCGGACAAGTTGCTGAAGATGATGTGCTGAGATGTTTCTCATTCTAAGGAATATGCGGGAGGCGGAGTAGCTGCACTTCCAGCGCTTGAAAACATTGCCAATATGCCTAAATCCGAGGGATCAAACAGGGGAAAGGAGAAGAAGACTGAACTCACGGACATCTGCATGTAAGCGCATGCATACATATTTATATTCTGCTGAGTTGATATAGACATGTACATCTGTTTCTATGCTATCTCTTCCGTCAGTTTTATAGCTATCTTGACCAAACTTAGCACGAAGTCTTCTGGTACAAATACGCTGTAAATTTGTCGGACATGGCGGGATCAGATGACTAAAGCATATACTTGCAAAGGAACGATCGCTCGGAATACTAGTTCTAGTGAGAAAAACTTTTTTGTTTTCAATGGAAACGACCTACAAATTGGCATATATCTTTTTTTTATGCTTTCACATAATTCAACAAGATTTTGTCCAAATCGGATGACTATAGTATATAGCTGCCATAGGAACGTTCGGTCGGAAATCTAGTTTTAGTGAGAAAAACTTTTTTCTTTTCAATGGAAACGTCTCCAATCTCCGTATTTACCACTTTGCTGTTTTTTTTACGGTTCCATTAAGTTTGCTCGAAATCGGACAACTATATAGTATAGCTGCCATAGAAAAGATAGGTTTTAAGAGTAGTCTTGGTACAGAAAACTTTTTTGTTTTCAGTCGTATCGCCTTAAATTTTGTAGTTTCACACTATTGTACAAAGTTTTGTTCATATCAGATGATAATAGCATATAGCTGCCATAGAAAGGATTGGTCAAAAAACTAGTTCTAGTGAGAAAAACTTTTGTGTTTTCAATGTAAACGTCTCCAAACTTTGTATTTATTGGTTTCTTATGGCTTTGTATAATTCTACCAATTTTGATGAAAATCGGAAAACTATATAGTATAGCTGTCATACAAAAGATAGGTCTGAAACATAGTTTTAGTGGGAAAAACTTTTTTGTTTTTATTGGTACAGTCTTGAAATATGGTTTTACTTTATTTTGTATGCTTTAACATAATTCTACAAGGTTTTGTCCAAATCGGCTGACTATAGCATATAGCTGTCATAGAAAAGATAGGTCGAAAAACTAGTTCTAGTGAGAAAAACTTTTTTGTTTTTAATGAAAACGTTTCCAAACTCCACATTAATAACTATGCTATGCTTTTTCATAATTCCACAAAGTTTGGGCGAAATCGGACAGCTATACTATACTGCGATGAAAAAGTAATGTCTGGTAAGCAGTCTTAGTAACTCCCATTATGGTTCTTAGTGAGAAAATGTTTTTGGTTTTTAATGTAAGCGCTCTAAAACTCGACCAATTTGATTGTTCTATGGTTTTAAAGGTATTTACCGCATTTTGTTCGGATCTAAAACTACGAGTTTCTAAGTTTAAAGATAAGTTTAGTTGCTCTTAAGTAAGATAAAATTTAAAATACTTAAAAAAATATTCAATCTCTTTGCTATTTCATTGGAAAGTGGTTATGATTGACAAGCTAGTGACTGCTAGGGAGTGATAAAGTAAGATATTTAACGGCAAAGCTACACTCAAGCAGTTACAAGTTGGAATTTCTAGAAATACTTCTTAAAAGTGCCTTTCCTTTAACTTTTCTTGTTAACTTTCCTTGTCAGGTAGAACCGAAAGTAACAGTTCCAAGGCTGTAAGATCTCAAAATCTCTGAGTAATTTTGAGTGCAAGCAATTCTAAAGTAATTTACATTTATTCTGATCTATTAAATGATAAGACTGACAATCACTACCTGAAATAAGCTCAGACACCGCTTAAATTTATTGCAGCAATTGTTCAAATGCCTGTTTACTTATTCAAATCTCGAAACTTCCATTAACCATTTGGATTTCTTTTCAATGTTATAATTGCTGACTTATATAAAAATCAATTTGCAAACTCGATCATACAAAAGGCCGCCTTAAAAGGTCATTGAATAGCAAACACCGCCCACTCTCGTAAATTAAACACCGAAGGTGAACAAAAGCGGAACTTTCTAGCAAATGTTTTGTGTGCTTCTTGTTGCTGTTGTTGTTTTATTATTAAGTGTAAAAATAAATATGCATAAAAATAACGCTTAGGTTAAGTAAAAAATAAACACAAAAACATGAAAAGTCATTGCATAATTAGTTTGTTCAAGAAATTAACTTCCGATCTGCGTTGCTCAACTATTTCTGCACCAACTTGAAACGACTTGCCTCGGCATAGTCACGAGCATCGGAGAAGTTACGCTCCGGCTTAATGCGCACATCGTTGGGATCGGTGACAAATTCGCCACTCCAAGTAGTCGGTAACTCGGTGGGTTGTGTATCAAAATCATAATACTCCTGATCATCGGAACGATTGCGTTCGGGCTTAATGCGTGATTCGCCACTCTTCACAAAGGTGCCGTCCCAGGCGGTGGGCAACACAATCGGCTCCGTATTGAATCCATAGAAATTGTTGGTATTCGTGACATTCTGATTGTGACGCCGAATCTTGGAGACATCGTTCATGGCCCCGTGGGGATATAGAAATTTGCCATTCCAACCCTCACACTTGATGGGTATATAGTCCTCTTTCTTGCGCAGCGGCATTTTGTTTCACTCACGATTCAGCGGTGTGTTCACTTGGCGTTTCAAAACACGATTGAGCCACCTCGAAGCTGGATGTATTCTAAAATATGATTTCATTTGCTGTCATGTAAATTATTGTGTATTTTGAATCGATGACGTCAGGGACAAGTTGTCGCGCCAGTGATATTTCTTCCGTCAGCTGAACGAACGGGTTTGGCGGCGTCAGTCAGTGGCAGCCTCCTCCACAAAGTGGCAGACAATACCGCGTCTCTCTAGTCGCTTGGCCATATAAAGTCAAAAGTTATTTAACACAGACACCAACCAAAAGCTGTCTGTCAGAGGTGTACGGTATACTTATCTTGATTGCCGGCTGATTAACATGATTCACTCGTCACAGTAGACGTCTTATTCTGGCAATGAGCGAGAATGTTGACGCTTTATTTTTGGCACTATGTTTTCTTAAATGGTAGATAAGGCGTAGAAATAGTTATAAATAAATGTGTTATGAAAACAACGCCTGTGGAAGTGATCGACATGATTACCTTAAAAGGGCTTACATCGAAAGTTGAAAGGCTTTTAAGGTATTGCCATGACAAAGGTTGGGTTTTGCGGTCTAGTCTCCCGATACAAGTTTAAAGCCGCTTCTTATGGACTTAAAATCGGGAGTTAGGGTTAATGTTGTTCAGATTTAATGCTTTCTAGAGGGTGATTTTATAAACTTCTTACCAATTTTGTTTGTTCACGACGTATCCATGCAACCAGAACTGAACTTCGCCGCTGAACACAATTTTTCGATAAAAAAGTGGATAAAAAATAGAATTTTGATAATAAAATTCAGCGTCGTTGTTAAATTATAGACCTAACTGAACATGTTCGACAGTAACATGTGACACGAAAACAGCTCTGCTGCCAAAAAGCAGTTTTGACAAAAAAAAATCAACCTTTAATATTTTTTAAGCTACTTCTGATTTCATTTGAGTTATTTCTAGCTATTTTCTTGGCAAATCTAGCCTCTTTTGACTCTTATTTTTCGGCAAACACTGCTTAGTAATGCTAAGACTATTTATATGTTTAGATTTATATATAAAAATGATTTTTTTTCAACTCAAAAAGTATTGTCTAATGCTGCTTGCTATGAAATCGATCATGTTGAAAGCTTATGTACGCTGATCAAAGCTTATTGATTTTGAATTTTGATTGAACTGATTTTGATTGATATAAAATATACAATAAAAAATAGAGGAATTGTTTAAACTTGCAGCACGTTTTTCTAACTAAAACTACTTTTCGGATGTCCGATTTTGACCAAACTTGGAGGAATCATGCAAAAACCTAACAAACGAGCATGTAAGAAATTTGGATTCGATTCCATTTAAAACAAAAAAGTTTTTCTCAATAGAACTTCTTCTTTGACCGATCATTCGTACTGCAGCTATGTGCTATAGTCTTTCGATTTGGACAAAACTTTGTAGAATTGTGTAAAAACATATTTAATAAAGAAATGCAAATTTTAAGGACATTTCCGTTAAAAACAAAAAAGTACTTCTCACGAAAACTACTTTTCAGACCTTAATTTTCTATAGGAGCTATACTATATAGATGTCCGACTTCGACCAAACTTAGTAAAATCATGGGTAAGCATAGAAAACTAAGAAATACCAAGTTTGAAGGCGTTTCCATAGAAAACAAAAAAGTTTTTCTCACTAAAACTACTTTTCAGACCCAACTTTTCTATGACAGCCATACTCTATAGTGGTCCGATTTCTACCAAACTTAGTGAAATCATGGAAAAGCATAGCAAACTAAGAAATACAAAGTTTGAAGGCGTTTCCATTGAAAACAAAAAAGTTTTTCTCACTAAAACTAGTTTTTCGACCGATCGTTCTTATAAGCTCGAGAATATTTGTGACAAAGCTGCTTACTAAGACACTAGACAAAAGCTGCTCGGTATAAAAATTATCAATAAGTTTTGAAACAACGCTGCCTGTCTTAACAAAGGAAGTGTTGGCAAAGGACTCCAGTCATGCCCTTATGATTCTAACAAAAAGCAACTTGCTGTGTCACTTTTAAGCATAGCAAAGTTTCTGACTTAAATGCTTCAAGTGTCCTTGTTTCTGTGTGACCCACTGACATTCAGTTTCCTCTCTCAACCAACCAAAAAAAATGCCGGCCCACCCACTAACCACCAACTCCAACTCCATTCCCGGTTCAAGTCTATGCTAATTGCCAGCCCATCACTAATTAAGCCCCCCACACAGACAAGAGAAAAACCGCACGAGCACAAAAACTTTTTCCCAGCCGCTGCGTGGCAGGCTTACCTCTGGATTGGATGGCCTGGTACCGGTACCGCTCCCACATCGGGTAGCCACCTCCACCTTCACCTACGTTGCTGTTGGCTCCTGCGCCGCTGCCTCGTTAGAAGAAGCAACGCCGGCGACGCCGGCAACAGTTTGAAACTTTCTCATTTTGTGCTGTTGCCTGGCTGCTTCAACGTCTGCGCATTTGCTGAGCGCCTAGTCGAAAATCCAACTAATTGCTTATTTTAACCCCTTCAAAAACTGGGCACACACACACACACACACACACATTCACACATACACAATGAGGCCTGGAACTCTGGGTCTGGGCTTCGTGTTTATTAATTAACAACACAAAACCCCAAACCAACAAAAGGCGGTGCACACACACACACCGGCACTGTCTCCGGCATTCATTAGTGTTCATTAGTGAAACAAAATGCTCATTTACTTAACTACTCCCGGACCCATAACGAGCTGCCTGGCTCTCGCTCTCTCTCTCTCTCTTTCCATGGTTCCAGCTTCAGCCCCCTGCCCCCTGCACCAGCCCCTGCTGCCTACTCTTACTCTTATCGGCACTCGGCGAGTCACTCTTGGCTCCTGTGTTGGCCAACTCTCGTGTTGCCAATTAAAATTCCACTTATGCCAAGTTAACTCACTTGGCTCGTTAATTGTTGTGGCTTTTTAATTGGACCCTTTTTGCTCGAATTCAATTGAACAACTGCCACGACTACGGCAACAGCAACAACAATCATAATGAATGGCCCACAAAAAGACTTGTGGGTGCTCTACCAACATTTAAAACCTGCCTGCCGCACGCCCCTGTCCCGCCCTGAGATACCCTACAGCTCCCATTGACCAAGTTTTTTTTTTTTTGTTCAATGTCCCATTTGCTAGGCATATCGTTTGGTTTGGGGTCGTTAGGGTTGTCAGGTGTACCAAAAATTAGGCCGAAATGGGAAAAATGGGTGAAAGTTTTATTTGCAATCTTTGAAACAAGGGCTCTTAAGCACTTTACGAAACGTTAGACTAGAAGGTTCAGGCGGTATGAGGTTTTTGTCTTTCGATCCCATTTTTATCTATCCCGAAAATTCTCAAAATTCTTTCAAATCTCCAACATTTTTTCGAACTTACTTTAGTTTTCTCTTGTTTTCTCGTAGCATAGAGTGCTTCGAAAACTTATATATAGACGTTTTTACAGACCCAAAAACTTACAGTACCTAAAAAAACCATGTTTATTTCATATTTTCATAGGGAGACAATCAAAATCAAGGGATGTAAGCTTATCTTACACCATTTCAACACCTATTTCGAGGCTTACGAAAGCAAAATCGTGTAAACTCCATTTTTCTCATTTTTATATGTATTTTACACGTTTTTTGACTAAAGTTCCTTTAGATTGGATTAACCTGTGCTCTCTAAAACCGTACCAAGGATGAAAAGAGTTGGAAAAAGAATAGATATGAAATCAGAACCATTTGGAACTTGGACAGATTACATAGTTTGGATTACCTAGATTGGAAAACTTTTAACTATTATCCCGTTTATATACAAACACAAATTCATGAATTTTGCCCCTCGAGGTATGCAATATTTATGAATGTTAAATAATGATGGAGTCTATTTTTATACTCTGTACCGAAGGTACATAGAGTATTATAAGTTTGTGCAAAAGTATGTAACATCCAGAAGGAAGCATCTCCGACCCCATAAAGTATATATATTCTTGATCAGCATCAACAGCCGAGTCGATATAGCCATGTCCGTCTGTCCGTCCGTCCGTCTGTCCGTCTGTCCGTCTGTCTGTCCGTATGAACGCACAGATCTCAGAGATGGTAAGAGATAGAGGTTTGACATGTATGGGACATATGCTTCTTATGTCTGCAGGCAGATCAAGTTTATTTTCAATTTTGGCCACGGCCCCTCCCGCCCCCGCAATTTAGAAAAAACGTCATATCTCCCACAGTTTTGAAGATAGATGGCTTGTTCCTTCTGGACATAGTTAGTTATTAGGATAACTTATCGATCCGCCAAAGAAATGAAGAAGATCGGATGAACGGTTTTCGAGTTATGATCAAAAGACAAATTTTCTTGGTACAGAGTATGTTATAGTCGGGCTTGACCGACTTTCTCTTCTTGTTTATATTATATATGCCCCATAATTATTAATAATCATATATATAGCATACCTTGAGGGGCAGAATTCATGAATTTGTATATAAACGGGGTATACAAAACTGTGATAATTATATCGGCGGGAACGGTCCTTTAACCATATCCCACCTGCATATTTTTTCACTTCATCACGTATGGCTCATTCTAGACGTTTTTGAAACTGTCCCTTGGGTCCTTTGCCCTCTCACCGCTATACCATTATTATTTTCTACCGATCAAACATGTTCGGATTTCGAAATTATTCCACTAGAAATGCGAATGAAACTTCTTTTGGAAAAAAGAAAACTATTTAAGACATTAAAGGATTTTCATAGAGCTAAACCTTATTCAGAATTGCTAGATCCAGATGTCTGGAAAACGACCAGTCTACCTAAATGGATGCATCCAAGGTGGATAGAGGCTAAGGAACAGCAGTTTATTGTACAGAACCATAAGCCAGGCAGTCATATAACCCACTGGATCTCTAAAGCATGGAGGTGGACTGCTATTCTATCTCTTATATGGTACAGACACAGAGACATGGCTGTTGTATTATCTAATGGATCGCTAAAGCATATTTCAAGCGAAAGTATTGCCTTCGGTCGGTTGACCCGGAGTTGGACTGCTATTATAACCATCCGGCAGTTCTAAGTATTAGTACTGAATTCAGACCTAAGTAGTAGGAATAACTAATTTCATGCTTGAATTCAGTACTTCCCATGAAACTCTCTCATAAGTTCAGTGCTGAAATCTGTCTGTGTGTAACCAAATAAGAATAACTGCAGGAACTGCGAGAAACCCGAAAAGAACGAAACCTTGGAACACCTCATTCACGACTGTTTGGCTTCCACAAGAGCGAGTCTAAGCTATCCTATCCCTAGAAAAAGCCTACATTGAAGGCTACCGAAAATGAAGAACTAAATGCTCTAGATTTAAGCACTACCATCTCAATCAATGACCACGATTAAAGATATAATTTTGGTATAGGGTTCGATTTGGCAGTTTCTTAACTTTAATAGTTTGTTTCGTGGAACTGTTCCAAGCAGTTTTGTTCCGTTTTGTTTACCAATACAACGATTCAAAAAAGATCCAAAAAAGTATCCATTTGGGAGGGATATGTCTGAAATATCCTTTTAATCATCCAACGGAGCTGAAAAATCATCCCGAGGATCATCATTTTTCATATCTTTTGGATGATTTTTAGCTCCGTTGGATGATTAAAAGGATATTTCAGACATATCCCTCCCAAATGGATACCGGAAATCATCCATTTTTTTCTCTGTGTAGCTCTAATGAAAGAAAAGGTCACACTACGATTTGGAATCGGAAAAGGCAAGATCCGTACAGATACTATGGGTCAGTTTTCCCCCCTAGTCAAAAACTAACAAATTTTTCCAAATTATATACGATTTTTGCTTTGGTCTTATAACTCCACAGAGCCTTTCCTTGAGGCCTGCAACCTTGTGATCTTTCCCTATTTCTTGGCCACTTGACAACCCTAGACCTCATGCCTGGTGCTGCTGCTGCTGCTGCTGCCATCGCTGACTCCCATTCAAACGAATGAACGGAACCCCGAGCATCGCAGCACAAAAAAGAACTTAAAACAAAAGCCAACAAAAACCCCTAATTAAAATGCATTTTCATTTGGGACGTCAGCAGTTGGCAGTGTGTCCCACCAGAGGCAGGCGTCGGAGTCGCCTTCAAGGGGGGGCAACTGTAAAGTAGTGTTCATTAGCTAACCCAACCCCCAATGCCCGGTGACGCCACTGGTTCGTCACATGAACCGTTAAGGCACGCATGAGGCACCCACCCGCTTTCCCCCTCTCCACCACTCTCTCTCTCTCTCTCACACTCTCTCCCTCTCTCGGTTGGTTTGAATGGCTGCGGGCATATTTAATTACAAAAGCTGCTAATTAGGAAAACGTACACCCACGTTGGTTAATTTGTTTGCAAACCAATTAACTCGGCGCATAGTATCAGGCGCACAGAAAACCGCAGAAAGTAGACAGGCAACTACGACGACGACAGCAGCAGCAGCAGCAGCAGCTACGGCAGCAGCAGCAACAGCAACAACAGCGACAACAGCAGCAGCAGCAGCAGCAGAGCAAACCAAACGCCGCTTGGCCACTACCAGGGGGTCGGAAGCCTTACCTCGGATGAAAATGCAGAAAAAGGACTTTCCAATCAGTCAGAGGTGGGGGCCAAACCAACTAAAATCACATTAAGATAAGCCGAGCCACAGCCACAGTCCGGGCCCAGCGGCGGCCATGCGTCAAGTCGAACAAATGAAAACGAAATTTTAATGAAAAAGTTGGTTCTTAATAAATGAGCCAAAGTTGGCACAAAGTTGCGGTCGTGCGTGCTAATGAGTAATAAATGTTGTAGTTGTTGTTGCTGTTGCTGTTAGTGGGGGTGGCCTGTAGCCTAGACAAGCGGCAGACGTGAATGTCAGGCGAACAGACCAACCGAGCAGCATTCTTTGGCCCCCGAGTGAGTGAGTGAGAAGAGCGCGGAGAGAAGATGACTCGCGGTTGGTGGTGAGCAGGCGGACTTCTGTTTCTGTTCCGGCTTTGCTTTTTGCGTTAATTAGTTTTGAGCGTTTTCATTATGCAGAGCCATGTGGCCAAATGAGGAACTTTGTGGCTAAAACAGCTGTGCAGCACGTGTCAGGCGATACAATTGTGTGTGTGTGTTTGTGCTGGCTGCCCTAATGACTTCTGCCGCATGACTGTTCAATTTGTGATTTTTGGTTGAATCACTTGAAAAGTGTACACAAAAAAATTCACAAATCTTTCGAATTTTCTTTGTCATCCAGGAAATAAAACAGGACCCGGAAAATAGAAGCCACCTGAATTAGTTTGTGTTTGACAGCCATTGCAAGCAGTGAACTCTGCAGTGGCAATACAAAAATCACTTATGAACCGAACCAAACAAAACAGAACCGAACCGCTAACAGCAGGTAAGCCGAACCGACATTCTTTCCAAAATTCGGAGCCGAACCGAAAGCTACAATTGAAAACGGTTCGGTTTGGCTCACTTCAAATCTTTTGGATGATTAAAAGGATATTTCAGACATATTCAATACAAATGGATAGGGGAAATCACACAAAGAATACATTTTAACGATGTTTTAGTCAAGAAAGAGCCTTAAGACTTGAGACAGGAAGATACTAAGGGCCATCTAAGAACATGAATGTGTTTTTCAAACGTTTTAGCACTGCCTTACCTTTAAAAGCTTGGAAAAGAATACTTTTCCCTATATATATTCAAGTTCAAAACTAGACTATATACTTCAAAAGGGCCTTAGGAATTGAGACTTGGCGAATCCTTGAGCCGAAATGCGATAAACTCAACTTTACAGATACCCCGCTTATACACAAACACAAATTCATGAATTTTGCCCCTAGAGGGATACTATATTTGTGAATATGAATGATTATGGAGTCTATTTTTGATATTTGCCCCATTATTATTTATAATCATATAAATAACATACCTTAAGGGGCAGAATTCATGAATTTGTATTGTAAGACTGTCTTACCATCGAAAGAACAGGAAAAATAATTTTCCAAACAGTTTCAAGCCAAATTCGGAACGTTATTCTCAGGTAAAGTTCTAAATGGTTAAGATTCAGCGGATTAAAGGGTGATCCTTAAAAAGGAAAGAACTTTTGGAGTTTTTTTCTAGACTTGCAGTAACCATTAAAGTTCGAAAATACCTTTTCGTAAAAGTATGGGGTGGGATTGACTGAATTTTGTGCGATCCAAGTCCATAAAATGCGTTTTTTTTGGCTGTTTTCAAAGTTTTCAACCAAGAAAAATGTAAACAGGCCTTTAATAAATCAAAAACGAAGAAGCTAAGCTTACTTAGCCTATGCCAAAGTTATTATACCTTTGCAATACTCTTTTTCCCATTTTCCGACCGATCGTTCGTATGGGAGCTATATGATATAGTCACCCGATTTGGACAAAAATTTGTAGAATCAGGTGAAAGCTTGTGAAACTAAATATAACAAAATTGGAGGATGCTATCATTCAAAACAAACAAGTTTTTCTAACTAAGACTGTTTTTCAGACCTATCCTTTGTATGGCAGCTATACCATAAAGTTGGCCGATTGACATCAAACTCGGCAGAATTATAAAAAAGCATAGAAAACCTATGAATACAAAGTTTGGAGACGTTTCCATTGAAAAGAAAAAATTTTTGCATACTAAAACTAGTTTTCCGACCGATTGTTCCTATTGCAGCTATGAGATATAGTGATCCCATCCGGTCGGTTCCAACATATTAGTAGCGTGCAGCAAAAAGTAAAGTCTAGGCAAAAATTTCAGCTCGATAGCTTTAAAACTGAGAGACTAGTTTGCTTAGAAACAGACAGACGGACGGACAAAGCTCAATCGACTCAGCTCGTCACCCTGATAAAGAATATATATAGTTTATTGGGTCGGAAATGAATATTTCTATGCGTTGACAACTTCTGGGCAGAATGGTAATAAATTTAGAGTGAACCACTGCCATTTGGAACGTTTGCCTTGGTGATCTGAGTGAAGAACATGGTGAACGCTTCCATCAAGACATTCGAAATATGAAGGAATGCATTAAAGGAGCATTAAAAACCGTCCTCTTGAACCAAGTCAAGCAAGAAAATCTTATAAAAGAACATTTTTTTATGAGTAGTGGTGTTTTTTCTAACGATTTTCTAATATAAAATAGATTAGATATAGATAGGAACAAAAAAAACAAAAGCGGATACAAATAAATTAACTTTAGATCCAGGAAGAATTAGTCATAATATTTCATAATTCCCTGGTGTAATCATTAATTAATAATGCTACCTGCGAAAACTTATTGAAATGCGATTTTTCGCCAAAGGGTATGCCCCCACGATTAAGTACGCCTCTCCCTTCAATTTAGCATACAATTTTTTCGCTGATAAGACACAAGCTGCTGGCGATTGCATCTCGTATTACACACTCGGTTGAGTTGCCTGTGCCCAATTGCTGACTGCCCGCCGCACATTCACACTCACAGCCATAGAATTGCTTATCACAAAAGAGTTAACGGCGGCGACCCCATTACGACAAAACACAAACCATATGCAGCAGCTCCAGCTGGGAGCACGTGTTGTGGCATTTTTGGTTATCGCCCGCATTTCATGTTTACTTTTTATTCCGAACGAGAGAACTCTTTTGGTAGCTTCTGAGCGCCTGATGCTCGCACAAATAATCGATCGCCAGTTATTTATTGATTTTTGATTGATGCGTCTGACAGTTTAAGTTCTAGGGGATCTTAACCCCCAAGTCCAAGCGGATTAGTTAGCTTTAAGCATGCGGCTTTCAGAAGATCACAGCAGGTCTCCTGGGGAAGGGAATAATTTGTATAAATTATCATAAAACGATAAGAGCTTAGCTTATCGCTTCATAAAAAACGGTTTACTTGGCGTTTACTTTCATTTAGCTTTATTCATTTTAAAAATGTCCATAACAAAAACCCAAAAAGATGAGGCGAAACACTTAAAAAGTAGGGGGAATATGTTGTTGTTGTTGTGTTATATAAATTTCTTGTCAATGGTTAATAGAATATGTTTATTTTGTTGTGGTGACTTTTTAGCAAAACTTATCTAACTTATAAGCCTAGGTAATATTTGTGTTATTATCATTCTACCCAAAACCCAAAAAGTAGGCAATGCCCCCCACAACGGTCAGCCGAAAAGTATGCCTGGCTTTTCATTTGCGACTCCCCTTCCGGCGTAAATGTTGACCCACCGCCTGCGCTGCCGCCACGAGTATTAAACCCTTCTCGGCGCAGCGCGTGGGCCAATTCTAGGATTCGTATAGCAACCGCTGATAGTGCGGCAGCACCTCATGCATGGGCACATGCAGACTAAACTCCAGGGCCACCAGTACAGCAAATTCCGAGGATAGCAATTCCTTGCGATTCAAACGGAACACACTCTCCGTCTTCTCAATGAGACTTTTGAGCGCATCACCCTTGACATCGTTCATCTTGGCACTGAGCAGCAGACAGGCGCCTGCGCACAGTTTGCGATTGCTCTTGTTGATCAAATTGCCCAAAATGAGTTTCTCAAAATAGACATAGGCCTGCGAAATGGTCACCAGATCGATGCGTGTGTCCAGCTTGTTGATGCGCCGCATCTCTCGCTTGATGCTGCAAAGGAAAGACAAAATGAGTCAGTAACTCTGGTAGATGAGTGGCCCTAGTTACCTTCTCAGCTTGCTTAGGGTCAGCTGAATGGCGGGGAATTTCTCCCGAAATTTATCATTCAGCTCCTTCTTCAGGTCCGAGGGTCTCACATAGTCTATAACCGAGGTCATGTACGAGGTGAAGGTGAGTAGGGTGCGATGTTTGCCCGCAATAAGTTCCGGATCATCCAAAATGCTGGCTGAATAGTGTTGGTTCTGCAACAGATTAGATCGTTTAATTGCTTTCAATTCAAATTTTATTCAACCATTGAACTTACCCTTGTGCCATCTGCACTCAATATAATGCTCTCCATATCCAAATCCAACTTAACATCCGGCGTTGGACTTGCCGCACTATTGCGATTGTTGTTCTCATACGTGAAACACCTGTGAATAGTTGAGAATCCCATATTAGTTACACTTTTCTTCAAACCCCAAAACGTAGGTGCACAGCGTGAAATAAGGCAATAAGTTAGTCGAAGCGTTTTGGTTAAGTTGCAAGTTTTTGGATGTGTGCTCAATGTGAAGTGTGTGAATGTTTAAAAGACTTTTATTTTGTGGTTAATTGAACTACTTTCAGCTAACCCAGCCTTGGAAAGTCTTGGTGTTTGGAGAACGCCTTCCAAAAATGGGTTGGCTACATATTTTTTTTTTTATTTTTAGTAGCTGCTTCAAAACATTTACCATTTGCCTTGACGTTTGGTTATGGTTTTTGTGCTGAAACGAAGTAGTGCAAAGCGTTAAATGATTAGCAAAAAAGTTAATGGCACAAAATGTATTACAAATATCGGTAGAATATTCAAATTTAGGGTCTAGGATAGCTGGTGTGGGCCTATCGCAAAGATGGCAACAAAAATAACAAATACGGCTGAGAGTCTGGGCTTTTTCCATCTGTCATACGAGTCCCAAAAAGCTGATGACTCAGTTATGTAAGGTCCCATTTTTGGTTCAGTCAGCGGTTGACTTACTTTATGGTTACGTGTGTTGGCACGTACCACAAAAAAATAAATCAAAACAAAACAAAAAGCTCAAATTACTGAACGATACCAGAAATGTTTTGGTTTGCAAAGCTACTGACAAGGTGTTTATTTTGGCATTTTTCGGTTTTTTGTTATTGTTTGGGGAGAGGAATGAGGAAAGCAGCTGTAAACTGTATAAATCGGTTGACCTTTTCTTGCTAAGATTCCATTCTGAGTGAAGTCTTGGTATTGGCAGAAAGGGAAGCTGAGAGTTCTTATAGTTCTACATACATATCAGGGGTGCCCGCAAGCTATACGCATCAGCCGCTTTAGGCATAGCCATTCCAATGCGCAAAAGCTGCTTGCGCATAGCGAAATTGCAACAATAACTTCGTTTGGTTCTCTCTTTCTTTTTCTCTCAGGGACCGTAAATAATGATTATTTGTAGGCTTGGAGTACCCGTATGCAAAAATCTATATATTCTATCATTTCTAATATAGTCGAACTTTTATATAGCGAATCTCAAGGAGACAAAATTGAACTTAGTTTTAAAGAAAATTCTTAAAAGTTTTCTAACTTCGTTGCACAGTGAAGTTCGTCTATAATACAAATTATTCTGCGTTGGAATATGTAACATTTGTTGCTGTGCGTCGAATGATTGCGTTTGCTTTGGGCAATAGTCGGTTTTCTCTTTCGCTTTGTTGTTTTTGGTCTTGCTTTAGCATTTCTTTAGTTTATTTGTATTGGTGACTACGCAAGCATAAGGTGGTCTTAGGCACCCCTGTTCTAGAAAGCTTAGAGCACTTTATTTAATTTTACTGAACATATATAGTAATCTTTCTAGATTATACTTATGAATATATAGCTACAGCAAACCCCAGTACTGGGGCTTCGTCTATTAGCTGTAAATACTCCAGAGCTGGTTCTGTCCATTCTGTCTCGAGAGTTAGGAATAAAAGGCGATAGTACAATATACTCTGAATAGATTTCTGATCAAACTGTTGTTCGAATTAAGTCTATAAACCCATCTAAAAACTCTCTGGGCTGGTTATAACTGGTTTAGATCGCCTTAAGCAAGAAAATTTCTCTTAAGCCTGACGTAATGGGACAAAATGGACAATTTATTTAAGTTGAGTTGAGCTTGGAAAATAATTCTATGATTCTAGGACCGTACAACTATTGTTTGGTGCATCAAATAGCTTGGTGCATTTAACAGATTTGCCAAAATTTATCAATAATAAATGCAATAAGACTTTTAGAAGCTAGAAACCAAGGTTCGAACTGAAACCTATATTTCGATAGGTTATGGAACCAGTCCACAAGCTACATCTAAGAATTTACAACTGGTTTGAACCCCAGAATAGAACTTTCTGTACAAATTAAGAGGCTTGGAGCTTTGATCTTAGGTTAAATCGTAGTCCACCTCCAAATCTTAAGCTGTAATCTTGAGATTGGCCTTCTAAAGAATATTGAGGGTTATGGGTTTTCTTAACTTCATTTGAAAACTTTATCCGAAATACTTAAAATCTTTTAAATATGTTTAGAAACATTTGTAGAACTCAAAAACTACATCGTCAGATGGCGAAAATATGTCAGTCCAATCCCAAATCTAAGGCTGTTAGGATGGACTCGTATTCTAGAACCCTCCTTATACATACTTTCGATGGTAAGCAGTTTGGTTCGAAGACTGAAATCATATTATTTGTAGAATTTCATTTCTAACTTCATAAAAGATTCAAATATGGATTCTATGAGCATTTTCGAAACTAATCTCTAACATTTGATAACAAAACTTTGACGTACACCCCTAAATCTAAGGCTGTACGTTGGCTTAGAAACTTGGGAGCGTACTTCTAGAGAATTTCAAAGGTTTCTACTACTCTTTCTGAACTAAAATGATTCCTTTGGTGTTCAGAAGCTAATGGGATTACATTTGATTACATCATGATGGCGGTATGTATGATAAATGTATGAGTATGTCGGATGGAGGAGGGGTCATGACCAAATGGAATTAATGTGTTCGAACAAACTAGGAGTCCCACAAAATGCTTTAAGGAAAACCAACCTGGCTATGCCATGATTTTTCAATGCAGCTGTGCTGGTAATTTCCATTTGATTCTCGAAAATGGAAGGATTGGTGGAGGTATTGCCATGTTTTTTGCGCTCCTTTTCATATTGGCGCGAGGGTATCAACAAGTGGCCATAGGAAATGTCCTAGAAAAAAAGACAGTTTAATAGGAAAACCGGGGGAAATGTGCGTTACCAACTTACCTGACCACTTTCGGCCTTTTGTATGCCCAGCAAGTCAAAGGGATCAAAGGGTGCATCATTGATTGAACTCAGGGGTCGTGAGGTGGAGGGATTACGACGTCGACGGTCGTCTTTGCGCAACTCAGCCCTGCAAGAATATGAAGAAACATAATAATTGTCTAGATTTGGATTGGCTTATTCAGACACTCACCTGCCATTCTTGCCCTTGTAGTAGGGCAAGGCGGAGAAGATGAAGAAGGGCACTTTCCGGGAGACCAACACCATACGTTCATCTCGTTGACCCAGGCCCTGCAGGCCTGTCGTTCCTCGACGACTGTCGCTTATCTGCACCGACTTACTCAGGCTATTGCGGAAACTTCCCTGGAAATTTCCTGCCGGTGCCAAGCTCTCGGTGCTGCTGTCGTCTGTGATGTGACTAACACTCGATCCACTCAAAATGTAGGCACGTTTCAGGCCCCCACCAACCACAATGCTGGCACTCGAGGAGCCAGCACGCATTCCTGGTGCGGTATTCAAACGTGCTCGCCGCTCTGGCTGTAGATCGCTAGCCCCATTGCTAAAAGTGCTGAAAGATGCAGATGAAGAGAAGGAGAGTTAGAATCAAACACCAGCCGAAACGATCTAAGGAGCACTAGGCGCACAACAAACTGAAACAAGTGGCGAAACGTGTTTACAAGTTGAAGGGACCTTGAAGACCGAAACAAATGAGGGTATTTATAACTTCAATGGCGCGCACACACACACAGAGAGAGAGAGAGAGATTGTGTGTGTGTGCTCGTCACACCCCTCATTGCCGTGATCGATATTTTCACAGGCTGACAGAAACAACTGCAGCACGTTGAACATTTTCCAAGGGCCCCCGCCCCCTCCTTGATCAAGGGCAATCACCAATTGGCCCTAGCTGAGCGCCTGCTTAATTGCCTTGAGATAATTGGTCTAGGTCGAGGCTGCTTGAGCCACTCCATCCACTGTGCGTGTGCGCTAATTAGGCTACCCCAAAAATTATGATTAAGGTGGCGCCTAGCGCTGTCATAACCCGTTAATTAGTTGGAGTATTCGAATAGGCGAACAGCATGCGGCAGCAGCAGCAGCAGCAGAGCAGAAGAAGCCTCCAAAAAATAAAAGGGCACGCAGTGTTCGTGGCGTAACTTATTGACTCACTAATGAGTGCGTCTCTCTGTGTGTGTGTGCGAGTTGATAAGCGATGGCCCCCGCTGCGGCAGAAGATTAGACAAGAGTGCGAGAGGGAAGGCAAGTGCATTGTGGCCGTTTCCTATTGCAAGTGGCAGACCTTGATGTGTGTGTGTTGTGTTGTGTGAGTGTGTGGGGGTATTTTTTTTTTTGATAGTTTGACTTGTTTGGAACTCTGCCTGTCAAATGCTGGGCGCCTGGCCACTAAACAAACAATATTTAAATTTTTAACAATCTTTGTGAATGTTTGAACTGTTTCGGTGGCATCTTTTGAACTCATTTGACTGTATTGTGCGTGTATTCTGTTGCTTGTTTGTTGCCAGGCGACATGTTCTTTCATTTCTCAATATATTTGGCATAAAACTTGGCACAAATACGTGTTTTTTATATACCAAGTGGTACATATGTATATCGGAATCAGCCAGCTCTAATTCTTATATCAAACAGATCTTTTTCGAAGCATTCGCTTTGCTAATTTGCTTGAAAAATAAGAGTTTTTGGTGTTTAACATGAAAGAAAGTCGGTCAAGCGCGACTCGAACATACTCTGTAACAACGAAATTATATATACGGACAGACGGGCATGGCTATATCGACTCGGCTGTTGATGCTGATCAAGAATATATTTACTTTATGGGGTCGGAGATGCTTCCTTCTGGCTGTTACATACTTCTGCACAAGCTTATAATACTCTGTGTACCTCTGGTACAGAGTATAAATATTATCTTAGGGAAACGACTCCTATTCCCAAATTAATAAGAATTATCTTTAAACTAGTCAGAGAACCGAACCGAACCGAACCGTTTTTATACCCTTGCGGAGGGTTTCTATGCTATCTCCTCCGTCAGTTTTAAAGCTATCGCTACCAAACTTGGCACGAAGTCTTCTGGTACTAATACGCTGCACATTTGTCAGAACCGGCCAGATCGGATGACTATAACATATAGCTGCCATAGAAACGATCGGTCGAAAAACTAGTTCTAGTGAGAAAAACTTTTTTGTTTTCTGTGGAAACGCCTTCAAACTTTGTAGTTCTCAGTTTGCTATGTTTTTTCATGATTCTACTAAGTTTGGTCGAAATCGGACATCTATATAGTATAGCTGTCATACAAAAGTAGAGTATGAAAAGTAGTCTTAGTGAGGAAAACTTTTTTGTTTTCCATGAAAATGTCTTTGAAATTGGCATTTATTTATTTGATATGCTTTCACACAATTCTACAAAGTTTTGCCAAAATCGGATGACTATAACATATAGCTGCCATAGGAACGATCGGTCGAAAAACAAGTTTTAGTGAGAAAAACTTTTTTGTTTTCAATGGAAACGCCTCCAAACTTTGAATTTCTTAGTTTGCTATGCTTGCCCATGATTTCACCAAGTTTGGTCGAAATCGGACATCTATATGGAATAGCTGCCATAGAAAGTAAGGTTATAAAAATAGTCTTAGTGTGAAACACTTTTTTGTTTTCAATGTAAACCTCTTGAAAATTGACATATATTTATTTTATAAGCTTTCACACAATTCTACAAAGTTTTGTCAAAATCGGATGACTATAGGGTATAGCTGCCATTGGAATGATCGGTCGAGAAACTAGTTTTAGTGAGAAAAACTTTTTTGTTTTCAAAGAAAACGCCTCCAAACTTTGTATTTCTTAGTTTGCCATGCTTTAACATGATTCCACTAAGTTTGGTCGAAATCGGACATCTAATAGAAAAGTAGAGTCAGAAAAGTAGTCTTTGTGGGAATCCGATCTTAGCTTTGCTCTCTTTTTCTTTGTGGCTTACGGTTCGGATCATCATGTCTGAAAGGAAGCAGGTTCGAAGCGGTTTGGTTCGGTTCCGAACCGGTTTGCATTCTTGATATATATATATAGGTAGTTTGTAGGGCTGGAAAGCTTCTGGGCAAGCCTACCCTTTCATTTAAATATCAATAAATACGCAAATTGTATTAAACGAAAGCAAAAAACAAACAAAGAATCATTCAACTAAGAGCTGTGGAGCGTACCTTTGGCTCTAAGCTAGCTAACTTTCTTAACTATCCCTAACTACCAACTACTCCTACACATATCATGCCTTAGATCATTTTTGCTTTGGTTGTGTAACAACCTTCAACTGGACTCGTAAAATGTGTAAAAACACAACTATCGAGGCTTTTTTTTGTGTCATTTTTGCTTTCGATTAGTTTATTTTTGTGCTTGAAAAAAACTGAGCTTTTTTTCTGCTTTATGTTTTGTGCTTGCTATTTGTTTACAAACTATAATGGGGGGTTTGTTGTTTTGGTTTCTTGCCTAACCTGATTATGATATTTTTTGCTACGTTTTTCTCTTCTGTATTTTGCCTTATCGTGGAATACGCGTACAATGTTTTTTTTTTGTTTTTTGCATTGACAAATCAATTTCTAGTTGAAGAGTTTTGATAATGAAACACGCGTATAAAACTCAACATGAGCATTTGCGTCAGCAGACACTGAGGAGGGGTTTCATAATAAGACACTTTGGCGCGATTTGGTAGCGTTTCTCTGGCGTTTTCCTTTGCATTCTATCAACATTTTCATATCTTTCAGTCGGTTCACACCGCTTACCCCAAACGTGTTTAACCAAATTTGCATACTTTTTGTCTGTTTCTTTTTTATACCAAAATCTGGTTAGGCCAAAGTTTGCTTTCAGTTAATGGAAATGCACGTGATTTGATTCCATTTTCGTTGTTTTGTTAGCACATCGCCCGATAAGAGTGTCTGCTGCAAATGCTGCTGCTGCTGCTGATGATGACAAAACAAAGCAAACTTTGATAAAAGACCAAATTGACTCAGTTGATTAGTTGATTGCCACAGATGAAAGAGGCAATTAGAAAACATTTCCATTTCATTTTGACTGTTAATAAATTAAGTTCATGAAAATGATTTATATTTGTTTGCTCTCGTGTTTACTTGTGTTTATTTTTATATTTAGTGCAGCGCACTTTGGTCAATATTAGCCTTTAAGCACGAAATCCATATCTCTAGGCACCGCAGCTGGCAGTTGATTGAGTTTACTGGAGGAGGGAGTAGGCATATGTGTACAGTGAAGACCAGAAAAGTGTTTAAATTACAAGATAAGCTTTAAAGCAGAGGTCGGCCATCTGAGCAGAGATGTAGGCAGAATTTGCAAGATTTTAAGCTGCTAATTCTCAGCCTCTATAAGGCTTTTGAAAGCTTTTTATACTTGGCCGACCTCTGCTTGAAAAGTATACAAAACTGAGCTGTTTTAAGGGGGTATTCTAGTCTATAACTAAGTCAGAGCTATAATGTAATCATTACTTCCCGTATTTAATTACTTTTTATTAACATAATCTGGATTATTGAGATATTTCCTGGTTACGACTCTTTTTTAGTAATCGTAATTGTTACTAGGAACTACGATTATTTAAGGATTACTTAAAATTGTAATTACTTCTACAATTACTTGAATAATTGTTCCTGTAAAGGCGGGATAATTGAGTAATTGTGCTTGAAAAGTTGAATTACTTATGTAATTGTAGGTAATTGTTGAAGTATTGATAAATATATATCACAAAAATGGACAGTAGCAATATTTTAAGCTCTTTTTGATTTGATTTGAATCAAAAAAGAAGAAAATTTGGTTTTTCTTTGCTAAGTCACCTGCCAGCTTTTTTTTTTTAACAACAACTCAAAGCTTCCCACAACTTTTTCTCTCTGTCAAGTTTTGTTCAGTCGTCTCCCACTTCCATTTAGCTTTGCTTTTGCCAGCAATAACAAACAAAACAAAGAAAAATCCAATACGAACCGCTTTGAACCTCTTTGAACCGCAAAAACAAATACAAAAAAAAACTCTACAAATTGAAGTGAGAAATAACTTAAAGGCATGAAACACGACTCTACTCTGATAAACCGTAACAATAATAATTCTCTTTAATTATTAACAGAGAGACTGAAAGCCATATCATAACCTAAAGTCAGTTGTGTCAGTTCCTACTCCCCATTAACATATGGAGAGCTTGGCAAGCCACTTATCGCAGTCAGTCTTTGTGTGTGTTGGAAACAACAAACAGTTTGCTAGATAAATATTTACGAGCTGGATTAGTCCGCGTCGGGACTTATCGTACATTACATATCATAAAACTGAGCGGACTTTTGGCTGCGCACTTCAGGGGTTGAAATGCAATGCAATTTTACGCCAGTTTCTCAACTCAACTGCACCACTGACACACATTTGACTACCCGTCCAAGTTGATATTCCGCTTGACCTTGAAAGGATTAGAGAACAGATTTTGCTTACCCATCGAACCGGTTCTTATTACGTCGTTGCGGATTGCATAAACCACTTTTGCAGCGGCCCAAACGACAGGGTCAGGGGTAAAAAGCTGCTTGTGTGTGTGTGTGTCTGTACAGGTTTATTCTTGGCATTGGCATTGGCATTGACATTGAGAGAGTGTAGGAACAGGACCTAAAGCTTTGCCACGCTCTCTGCTACTTGCCGGTTGTCCTTGAAATGCCTTTCCCCTTCCAGCTGTTGCGCCACCATTCAGGCATTAAATCAAACTGAAACGCATGACGCAATTTCTGAATGAAGAGAACAGCCGAGCCTGCTGCTGCTGCCCAAGGGTCTCACAAATGTTGTTTACGTTTTCTCCACTTCATTCATCCAAACTCCCAATCAGCTTGAATTTCAAAACAACTTAAGGATGGACCCAAGTAGTTTATTTTGATTTTGCGGCGTAGTAAAAATGTTGTCTTCAGAATCAGTTTTTTATTGCGCTTGCGCAGCATTTGAGTGCACAAAGAGTTTCCCACAGGAAGTGTGTGGGAGTTTCGCATTACAAAATATTTTTGTTTACTACAATTTGGATTCTGGAATTTGCTGAGTTTTCGATTCAATGCAGAGAGAACGGATATGACAATGTCATTGAAACTTGACCATAGTTGATTAGGGATTGTATGAATGTTTTCCCATACAGACTCAGCGTTCGCGCTTAGGCAGCATTTTGTGGCAAAGAATTGAGAATAATCTGTTTTTTTTTTATTTCGCGGAACTTGCAGAGTTTTATATTTGTGTACCAAATAAAGGTTACAATGTGGTTCAAAGGCTCTAGGAAAAGAAAGACATTGAGGTGAAATTGAGGCTAAATGAATATGAGCTAAACTTCATTTGTAAGCTGTTGAATCATCTTGGTATTTCTGGAGTCAATCTGTAATGGAATCCCTAAGCTTGGATCAAACGAAGTTCCACCAGAACCTCAACTTTGTATAATTGCTACAGTTTTAATAGTTTAATAATCTTACAGAGGTTATATTAAAACTGTTCATATGTTTGCAGCGCAAAAGAAGGAGGCACCTGCGACCACATAAAGTATATATTCCAAGTTGATTTACCCTTGTCCGGCTATTTCTATGCTATCTCCTCCGACAGTTTTGAAGCTATCCCAACCAAATTTTGCACAAAGCCTTTAAATACATACACGCTGCACATTTGTTGGAACTAGCCGGATCGGTTGACTATATCATATAGCAGTCATAGAAAGAATCGGTCAAAAAACTAGTTCTAGTGAGAAAAACTTTTTTGTTTTCAATGGAAACGCCTTCAAACTTTGTAGTTCTCAGTTTGCTATGTATTTTCATGACTCTACTAAGTTTGGTCGAAATCGGACATCTATATAGTATAGCTGTCTTAGAAAAGTAAGGTTGGAAAAGTAGTCTTAGTGAGAAAAACCTTTTTGGTTTTCAATGGAAACGCCTCCAAACTTCGTGTTCATTAGTTTGTTATGCTTTTCTATGATTCTACAAAGTTTGGTCAAAATCGGACCACTATATAGTAAAGCTGTCATAGAAAAGATCGGTCGAAAAACTAGTTTTTGTGAGAAAAACTTTTTTGTTTTCAATGGAAACGTCTCCAATTTTGGCACTTCTTTATTTTATGTAGTATTACACAGTTCTACAAAGTTTTGGCTTAATCGGTTGACCATAGCATATAGCTGCCATACAAAAGATCGGTAAAAAAACTAGTTTTTGTGAGGAAAACTTTTTTGTTTTTAATGGTAACGTCTTACATTTTTGCACATCTTTATTTTCTGTATTTTCACACAACCGTACAAAGTTTTGTCTAAATCGGTTGACCATAGCATATAGCTGCCATACGAAAGATCGGTCGAAAAACTAGTTTTTGTGAGAAAAACTTTTTTGTTTTCAATGGTAGCGTCTCCAATTTTGGCATTTCTTTATTTTATGTAGTTTTGCACAATTCTACAAAGTTTTGGCTAAATCGGTTGACCATAGCATATAGCTACCATACGAAAGATCGGTCCAAAAACTAGTTTTTGTGAGAAAAATGTTGTATTTTCAAAATTTTTGGCGTCTTTAAACTGGTCAACCATGGATATATTCTCCTTCGAAACCATTTTGCCCATTTGCCCTGAATGACTTGTATCGGATCATTCTATATTTGCCAAATAAACCCTTAAATTTCATACCAAAATAATGGTTTTATTTTTACTACACCATTTAACAGCTAAGAAATCAAGTTGTTCCGCTGTTTTGATAAGCCTCTTTTTATTGAACGTGTGATAAGTAGAATTTCTTTGTTCAGCAGAAAAGTAAGCTGGCTGATGTGGCTTTTTGTGTTTAACGCTTGATCTTATCAGTAGCCCAATCTTTGCACAATACGTCAATGTTTCCATTATCCTTAATAAATAATTTCCACACTCATTTCATTGATAAGATACTTCAGTTTTCTATGGGGAACACTGCCTAGATGATTAGTATTTAGTAGATTTTCGCTTTGACATGCTTAAGCAAATGTTCTGTCACTACGATGAAAAGCCAATTGGCTTAGGGCCAGGTTAATTTGTAAATTTTTGCAAACAATTGAACGTTAAATTTATCGAATAAAACCCTTTAAAATTTCGACCAATTAGATATACATATGGGTATAGTATATCAAATATGTATAGGCAAAATGGCGAGCTGTCAGCGGAGCGCAAATGAAAAACAAGGTCAGTTTGTCAAAGCGCAACGAATTGCATTGTAATAACAAGAATAGCAACAACAACTAGCCCCTTGGGCTAGACGAGACGACGAGTTCAATGAAACTTGAATGTGTTTGTTTTTGTTTTTCATGTTTGCCATTGAAGTGAAAGCTTTTCTCCCAGGCAAAAGTTTCTGCAGCCAAAGGAGTGCAGATGGCAGGCAACAGTTCAAGGAAGTTTATTACCCAATACATTTCCAACAGAAAATGTGACACACCGCTTAAAGTGCGTGCACAAAAGCTTCAATTAAATGAACACCCTCAATTCACTACATGCAATTTGTTTGTGGTTGAACAATTTGCCAGGCACGCTCTTTAATTTACGTTAATTGAACGGCCACACGTCAACAGATTGAGTTTTGAATGGGTTTGTCCACTATATATTTAGCACACTGTGAACAAAAATGTAGCCTTTCGGCAACAAGGCGTCAAAAACGTGTGCTTGTCAAATACAACTAAACATCTAAATGAGCAAACGTCACCTTAAATGAAAATGAAGTATATATAATATTTTGAAACAGTATTTCTGAATTTCAGCTGTTGGGGGGGTATCATTGTTGGTTCTATTTTTACATTTTTTTATTAAATTAGATTCCCGCTGTCAATTGAAGAGTTGAATAATAAATATGGCACAACAAAGTCGTGTATAGCTGATTCATTTGTATGGCAGGAAAAGGAAAACAAGAACAAGAACTTTATGACATTCTTCAAATTGGCTGCGGTTTGACGTCAGTTGTCGTTCAAAAGCGGGAAGACACTGAACTGAGTAATCAAATTGGGATAGGACAGAGAAATTTCAATTTAAATTCTGAAATTTTATAAAGAACTTTCTCTCTTTCTCTCCCTCTCTCTGACACGTGTTTTAGCCACGTTGAAACTGAACTTGGCTCTCGCGATCGAAGGCCATTTAATATTACGCACACGTTTTAAGCAACTGCAAGCAACATTTGATGCTTCTTGGTGACATCACTCTACGAGTTCGAGTAGATATGGTTGATTATGCAATGGATTTTGGTTAGTGATAATATTTTTTGGCATTTGAGCAATTTGAATTTCCATAAATGTATTAAAAAAGAACCTTGATATAGCACTTTCTTTACAGACTGTTGATATAGAATATTTTCTTTGAAATGGTCACTTTAAGTCAAGGCTGTAGGCCTCTAATATTCAGTAGAACATACGGTCTGTGTGTTGGAAACCCTTGTAAAGACTAAGGTTCGATTACCGGAACGGTTACTTTGCTTATTGAACCAAAAGATCAAAGATTGGAGGCGCAGCGCAATTAAAAATATTCATTTTTTGTTAATTTTTATCTCAATTTTAAGGCATGAAGCCTGTAGGAACGGCTCCTCATGACCCTAGCGCCATTTTTGTTTAATATTTCCAAATTTGTTGAGCCTTTATTGGGCTTTTTAGGCTTCTTGCTTGCTCAACTAAAATCTGTACTGTGAATTTTGGCACTATCACGCGTAACGACGATAGTCGTCTGCGTTGAGATGACGAATTTGATTCCCAGAGAAGAATAGAATAGGAAAGTAGGAAAAATAGGGTCCACTCTATAGAAAAAATAAAATTAATTTAAGGTAATTTTTATCACAATTTTTGGGCATAAAGCCTTAAGCAAATGCCCTCTCAAGGTCTTGATGCCCTTCTTAGATAGTATTTAATAAACTTGTAGGCCATTATTGGGCTTGTTTGCTTAACTGAGTTATGTACTGTGATTTCTTGCACTGTCACGAGAGAGTTTGATAGTCCTCTGCGTTGAGATGTCGACTTTCGGGTTGAGGGTCCTACTCTCGATTCCCAGGAAAGGAAACTAAACTTATATAAAGTAGAAAAGTAGAAAAATAGATCTAATTTACAGAAACCCAACAAAAAAATAAATATTAGGTAATTTTTATCACAATTTTAGGGCATAAAGCCCTAAAGAAATGCCGTTTCAAGGTCTTGATGCCCTTCTTAGATAATATTTAATAAACTTGTAGGCCATTATTGGGCTTTTTAGGCTTCTTGTTTGCTTAACTGAGTTATGTACTGTGATTTCTTGCACTGTCACGCGTGAGTTTGATAGTCCTCTGCGTTGAGATGTCGACTTTCGGGTAGAGGGACCCACATTCGATTCCCAGGAAAGGAAACTAAACTTATATAAAGTAGAAAAGTAGAAAAATAGGTCTACTTTACAGAACCCAACAGAAAATATAAATTTTAGGTAATTTTTATCACAATTTTAGGGCATAAAGCCTTAAGGAAGTGCCCCTTAAGGTCCTGGCGCCGTTTTGTTTAATATTAGTAGGGTTTTTAGGCTTCTTGCATGCTGAGCACACAGCTGAGTTGATTTATCGCACTGTCGCGCGAGAGTTCTATAGTCGTCTGCGTTGAGATGTCGACTTTCTTGTGCCTAGTATCATCGAGTGTATAGCGTTCGATTCGAAAAAAAAGTTTAACTTACAGAAGCCAATCGAAAAAATAAATTTTAGATAATTTGTTTCCAAGTTTTAGGGCATAAACCCCCGTTTCTTAACCTTCAAGGACTTAGCTCCCTTTTAGATAGTATTCCACTTACCGATCCCTTAGCGGTAATAGCTTTATAGTACCGCCACTGCCCAGATTGGACATTTTCAGCGGTATCTTGACACTATCCGAATCGCTGCCACTTTCGGCACCAGATCCACCGCTGCCACCAGCCTGTGGGCGTTGCTTTGGCTGCTTCTGATGCTGCTGCCTGTTGCTCTTAATGCTCATATTGCCGCTGCCCGGTGTGGGTCGCTTAATGTTGCGTCGCTCGGCTGGCACTTGGGTCGCCGCATTTAGCACATTCATCAGGTGTTGACCCATATTTTCAGTTTCACTAAAATGCCCATCACCATCACTGGCAGCGCTAGGAGCAGCTGAGCCGGAGCAGTCGTCATCCAGGCAATAGCCGCCGCCCATGCTGTCCATATGGATGTCGGCATTGCAGAGGAGTAGGGCAGCAGTGGATGCTGGACCACCATTTTGATGCTGATGTTGCTGTTGCTGTTTATTCTGCTGTTGATTCTGCTGCTGCTGCTGCTGCTGCTGTGGCCTCCTCTGCTGATGATGCTGCTGATAATGCTGATGATAGCCACTGGCTCCGTATCCCAACGCTTGCGTTGCGTTCCCACCCGGATTGCTGCTATAGTTGGGATGCTTGCTCTGGTTGCAGATGATGCTGCTGCCGAATGTTGCGCCAAATTTTGTGTCCCGGTGTGTGCCATCTAATGAGATATTCGATAGAAACGAGATCGCAGCCAATCTGCGCCTGTGTCTTGTCTTGTTGAGCGAACTTGCCATTAGGCAGTTAACCAAAGGATTGATAGAAAGATCGAAGTGCGGCGAGAGGGGGGTGTTGGGGGAATGTTTGTTGTCTCTGCCGGAATGTTTAAAAAACGGAGAGTCGAACTACGATTGCACTTTTCCGGTATTTTCTATTGCACACACACACAAATTGTTTGATATTTTTTGGGAAATCTGTATTTTTTTTTTTGTTTAACAATTAATCTTTTTAGTCTCTAAATTCACAGAGGAACCACTAAACAAATTACTTAAACGCGACATGTTGACAAATTGTGGAATTATTTAAGGAAAAATATTAATAATTTTTGGTGTTCTCCGCTTTGGCGCGCTGCAAGTAGAAGAGCAAATGATAGAACTGAAATCAATAAAAAAGTTTTTAGTACAAAATGTGCAGAAAGCTTTTACGAGGCTACACTGCAAATGGGCGAAAGGGTATAGCCGCATTATGCAGCGGTTTGATGTGTATATTAAAATATCCCACTGTTAAAGCTCACAAGTAGCTAAAAACACTACTAAAATAGCTATAAAAAGGCCAAAAAATATATGCTCAAGTAATGGTTTAGTCTTAGAAAAGTAATAGATCAGTTGATCAACAGGACCAGTGGGACTGTGGAGCTACTAACAGACAAAAAGAAGCCTTCTCTCTTGACGAATAATTTTTCATTCTGAGTATGAGGTTTTAAATGATCATATATCATATGATATTATAAGAAATTGATATTGTAAGCCTTTACCAGAAACCCCATCAAGTATTCACTCATCTTTCTATTACTGTCTATCGTTTTTTGGAACTCAGAACTTCTGAAAAATTTGAAATACACATAAAAAGTCATGATGCATAGATTTCTGGTTGATTATTTGTTGAGTCTTATGTCAAATTTATTTTAAGAACTGCTGGAAATCCTGTCCGTTTTATCTGAAATGTTAAACCTAAAAAAAAAAGCCTCAAAATGTTTTTTTCAAATTAGCTGACGTAGCGGGTTCCGACAAAACTGAATAGTTTCTAGCTTTATTTCTTACAAAAAAGCTCGATCTAGTAGGAAAATTGATAGGGTGGCAACACTGAACCCGAAGTTGCTCGTGATTTTCACACAGAAGCTCGCCCAACGTACGACTTCTTGAGAGAGAAGCACAGAAAAGCAAGTAAGTCAACTACTGTCTTTAGTGCTCACCAACACAAGCACATTCTTCCGTTCTCTCCATTTGGCTGGGTCTAATGCTAAGAGCTTTTACACACTATTAAAAAAGTCTAATAAAAAAAGGCTAAAAAAATAATGAGTTAGCTAAAAATAGCCTAAGTGCCATTTGTAATTATAGACAATTAAATTTAATGAGCCTTTCTTACTGAAATCGTTTTCACAATTCCAACAAATCTATACTTCATTTATGTAACCTCATTCAATAATATGCAAAATTCATTAAAATGTCATTGGACCCCTTGAAAATACACACACACATTCAACATCATTCAACGAGAAATCCCTGCAAAAGGAAAGCTTTTCTCTTGACTGCAAAAGCTTATTGAGCGGCTCCAAAGCTGCAAATGGCTGTAACCAACTGTAACGGTAGTTGTTGTTGTTGCTGTAGTTTAGTATGTCAGTTGAGTGAGTGGGCGAGGTTGCCAGGAAGCTGTGGGCGGGGTAAACAAAACCGGCAGGCCTCTTCTTTTTTCTTGACCCTCCCACCCAAAAATGAAGGAAGCGGAAATCATGATAAAAAATTTCCACTTTCCGAACCAAAACAAAAACAACGAAAAGCACAGCGAATGGAAAATTTTCCGAATACCAGAAACAGCTGATTTGAATCTTAGGGGTTGGTAGAGAAGCAAAGCTAATTGGATATTTCTACACCAATTGGAATGCCGCACGTGAGAATTGGAAAATCAATGCGGTCGGCACAAGTGCGAAAAATACATATTTTTATGACACACACCCACGCATACGCACACACCAGACACACACACAAGACACACACGCTCTTACGCACACTTGAGCACTTAAAATTGAGTAATTCTCTTACCACAAGTTCTTTTAGGGCCTGGGTTTTTGTTCTTTTTTTTATATTTTTTATTTATTTTTTTTATGTTGTATTAGAAATGTTTCAACCGCGTCATTTTTGGCTATTTTTGGATCTATGTATAATTTCAACTTTTTTTTCTTCTTTTATTTGCCAACTCGTCGTTGTCTTCGCTCCTCCTGCTCTTTGCCACCTCCTCTCTCTCTCTTCTCTTCACTTCGTGTCAAGCAATCGCTGACAACTCTCAAGGTATTTTCAAAAAAATTTTCTTTTATTTTATTTTATTTTTAAATGAACGTAATATTTAACTGTGATGCAAGTGCGCTTGCGAATTCTTTGCTGTGCAAAATACGCGAACGTAATGAATTGTCTAAAATAAAACCGCAATGAAGAAACATCAACATGGGCAGAGACTGACTCTGTGTAGAGACACAGCGCCTAACATGGGAGTAGCAGACTGCTGCGTCAATGTTAGCGCAATATGTTAACTTCGTCAGCTGTTCAATGGCGGGAGTTTTGTGAAAACAAAGAAAATATTTTTGTTAAGTGGAAAAATGCTTTGGCATTGTGAAAAAACTGTGGCCAGCAGCTCATTTGTTAATATTTATGTGTGTAATAAAGAAGGCAGTGGAGAAGCAGCTCAAATGGTTGGCGATTATGTTGGCAGCGCCAACGATAGACGCCGCTCTTAACAGAGTGCGCTTACAGCACGTAATTGCTTTACCAGCCAGTGCTGACAAGGTATGTTAAAAAAGGTTAATCTAGTAAATTTATAAATATTCCCGCGCTATGATTATTAAAATCAGTAAGTGTAGTAAATAACTACATTACTCAGCTAGTATTTAAGAATTTCGTGGACTTGGAAAAATAGAATTTTCTTAAAAAACTGTTTTAAATGGACGGGTAAAATATTTCAAATCTGGCCGTAAAAGGCTAACTGCCCATTCCTTACACTCTTAACAGAGCTCTGTTAACTTAAGAATACGGTCACACTTGATCAATCAGCTGTGTGAAAAAACGTTTTGCGGCTTTATTTTGTGTTGTTTGTGAAAATTTTCGGCGAAAATGTTGCCAAAAACCACGCAGGCTTTGAATATTGAATTGAATTTTGTAAGTACAACAAGTGGCAAGGGCATGCAACACATTGAATTTCCTGCTTTCTATAGGACGAGGAAGATGTGCCCTATGAAGAGGAGATCCTGAGGAACGCCTACTCTGTCAAGCATTGGCTACGCTACATCGACCACAAGGCCAAGGCTTCCAATAATGGTGTTAACTTTGTGTACGAGCGGGCGCTCAAGGAGCTGCCCGGCAGCTATAAGATCTGGTATAATTATTTGCGCACACGCAGGAAGCAGGTGCGTGGCAAAATACCCACGGATCCCATGTGGGAGCAGGTGAACAACACCTTCGAGCGGGCGCTGGTCTTTATGCACAAAATGCCACGCATTTGGATGGACTATGGAGTGTTCATGACACTACAGTGTAAGATCACACGCACGCGTCATGTGTTCGACAGAGCACTGCGGGCTTTGCCCATCACCCAGCATGGCAGGATTTGGCCCTTGTATTTGAAATTTGTGCAAAAATTCGAAATGCCTGAGACGGCACTGAGAGTGTATCGCCGGTACCTGAAGCTGTTTCCCGAGGAGGCCGAGGAGTATGTGGAATATTTGCAGAGTGTGGAGCGACTGGATGAGGCGGCACAGCAGTTGGCCAGCATAGTGGATAATGAGCATTTTGCTTCCAAGCATGGCAAGTCCAATCATCAGCTGTGGAATGAGCTGTGCGATTTGATATCCAAGAATCCGCACAAGGTGCATTCCCTTAATGTGGATGCCATCATACGAGGAGGCCTGCGACGTTACACCGATCAATTGGGCCACCTGTGGAACTCTTTGGCTGATTACTATGTGCGTTCGGGCCTGTTTGATCGCGCCAGGGATATCTACGAGGAGGCCATACAAACGGTGACCACAGTACGAGATTTCACGCAGGTTTTCGACGAATATGCACAGTTTGAGGAGTTGAGCCTGAACAAGCGCATGGAACAGGTGGCTGCCAATCCGGACGAGGCCACCGAGGAGGATGACATTGAGGTGGAGTTGAGGCTGTCACGGTTCGAGTACTTGATGGAGCGCCGATTGCTGCTCCTGAACAGTGTGCTGCTGCGCCAGAATCCTCACAATGTGCACGAATGGCACAAGCGGGTGAAGTTGTATGAGGATCAGCCGGCGGATATCATCAATACCTACACAGAGGCCGTGCAAACGGTGCAACCCAAACTGGCGGTGGGTAAACTGCACACTTTGTGGGTGGAATTTGCCAAATTCTATGAATCCAATGGCCAGGTGGAGGATGCACGCGTGGTATTCGAGCGTGGCACCGAGGTGGAGTATGTCAAGGTGGAGGACCTGGCCTCGGTGTGGTGTGAGTGGGCTGAAATGGAGCTGCGTCAGCAACAATTCGAAATGGCTCTGAAGCTGATGCAGCGTGCCACTGTGATGCCCAAGCGTAAGGTGGCCTATCACGATGAAACCGAAACGGTGCAAATGCGTCTCTACAAATCCCTCAAGGTGTGGTCCATGTATGCGGATCTGGAAGAATCATTTGGCACTTTTAAGACCTGCAAGGCGGTGTACGAAAGGATAATAGATCTGAAGATCTGCACACCACAGATTATCATTAACTATGGCCTGTTCCTGGAGGAGCACAACTACTACGAGGAGGCCTATCGTGCGTATGAGAAGGGCATTGCACTGTTCAAGTGGCCCAATGTGTTTGACATCTGGAACTCTTATCTCAGCAAATTCCTGGCCCGCTATGGTGGCACCAAACTGGAGAGGGCACGCGATTTGTTTGAACAGTGCCTGGATCAGTGTCCGGCAGAGCATGCCAAGTATTTCTATCTACTGTATGCCAAACTGGAGGAGGAACACGGCCTGGCAAGGCATGCCATGGCTGTGTATGATCGCGCCACGGCAGCAGTCAAGGAGGAGGAAATGTTTGACATGTACAATATTTTTGTGAAAAAGGCAGCCGAAATCTATGGCCTGCCGCGCACCCGAGAGATCTATGAGAAGGCCATCGAGGCCTTGCCCGAACAGCATATGCGTCACATGTGCGTGAAGTTTGCTGAACTGGAGACCAAGCTGGGTGAGGTGGATCGTGCCAGAGCCATCTATGCCCACTGCTCGCAGGTGAGTCTTTTGATTTAAACTCAAAATTGTATGCATGTTAACTACTTACTTCCTTTCTAAGGTCTGCGATCCGCGCATCACCGCCGACTTCTGGCAAACCTGGAAAGAGTTTGAGGTGCGTCACGGCAATGAGGATACCATGCGCGAAATGTTGCGCATTAAGCGTTCCGTACAGGCCACCTACAACACCCAAGTCAACATGATGGCCGCCCAGTTTCTGCAGACAAATCCGGAAAATGCAGCCGAGGCTGCCAGTGGCCCAGATGCCATGCGTCTGCTGGAAGAGAAGGCACGTCAAGCTGCCAACGAGGCGGCGAAACAAAAACCCCAAGAGAAGGCCGCCTCCAATATTATGTTTGTGCGTGGCGAGACCCAAGGTGGAGCTAAGAACAAGGAGAATTCGGTGGTCAATCCCGATGAAATTGATTTGGGTGACAGCGACGAAGAGGACGAGGACGAGGACGAGGAGGAGGCTGATCAAGAGAATGGACAGCAGGCTGCCGGTGAGGCAACCACAAAAACCGATGAGGAGGGTTTAATTATGAAGAAACTGCGTTTCGAACAAAAGGCCATACCGGCCAAGGTGTTTGGTAGCCTTAAACCCAGCAACCAAGACCGAGATTCGGATGAGGATTAAGCAGAGATTGTAACGTGGTCAAATTGTAATAAAAATAATGGATGTAAGCACTTTGTTTGTGTTCGAAATTCAGGGAAAGTGTTCTAGAACCTTTCTTTAGAGGGTTGCGTTGTGTATTTCTGCTGTCTTCTGTGCAGGGAAGGTGCTGGTTGTTTCTTATCACCCACCTCATTTAAGGCATATTCTTTCAACTACTTAGCTAGTCGAATCCTTTTAAACAAAAACCTCTAAAATTACCAGACGGTCATAAATTCACTTCAAAACTTTATGAAATTCTGAAATCGTTTGGTTAAACGTCAAGGAACCTTATTATTTTGTTTAATATTAAGAAAATTGGATCTATATAGAAGTAAAAAGAACTAACAACTAATTCTCCTGGAAGTTGCATTATCTTTTTTTTTTGACCATTTATTTAATGCATAATTTTATTATTTTTTCTCAAACTCTTTTAAAGGGCTTAGTAAAATTGTTTAGATGTTTGTAACGCATAAAAAGGAAGCATTTCCCAGCACATAAAGTATATATATTCTTGAACAGCAGAACGAACTTAGTGAATTTAGCCTTGTCAGGCTATTTCTAAGCTATCTCCATCGTCAGTTTTGAAGCTATCGCAACCAAACTTTGCACAAAGTCTTTAAATACATATACACTGCATATTTGTCAGAACTAGCCGGATCGGTTGACTATTTCATATAGCTGTCAAAGGAACAATCGGCCGAAAAACTAGTTTTAGTGAGAAAAACTTTTTTGTTTTCAATGGAAACGTCTTCAAACTCCGTATTTGCTAGTTTTCTATGCTTTTTCATGATTCCACAAAGTTTGGTCGAAATCGGACAACTATATAGTATAGCTGCCATAGGAATAATCAGTCGAAAAAATAGTTTTGGTGAAAGAACTTTTTTGTTTTCAATGGAAACGCCTCCAAACTTTGGTTTTTTTAGTTTTCCATGCTTTCCCATGAATCCACCAAGTTTGGTTGAAATCGGACAACTATATAGAATAGCTGTCATAGAAAGGTAGAGTCTGAAAAGTAATCTTAGTGGGAAAAATTATATGTTTTCAATGGAATCGTTTCCAAACTTCACATTTATTAGTTTTCTCAGCTTGTTCATGATTTCACAAAGTTTAATCAAAATCGGTCACCTATAAAGTATAGCTACCATAAGAAAGATAGGTTTTAACAAGAAAGAAAGTCGGTCAAGCCCGACTATAACATACTCCGTACCAAGAAAATTTGTCTTTTGATCATAACTCGAAAACCGTTCATTCGATCTTCTTCATTCATTTGGCGGATCGATAAGTTATCCTAATAACTAAATATGTCCAGAAGGATCAAGCCATCTATCTTCAAAACTGTGGGAGATATGACGTTTTTTCTAAATTGCGGCGGCGGGAGGGGGCGTGGCCAAAATTGAAAATAAACTTGATCTGCCTGCAGACATAAGAAGCATATGTCTCATACACGTCAAACCTCTATCTCTTACCATCTCTGAGATCTGTGCATTCATACGGACAGACAGACATGGCTATATCGACTCGGCTGTTGATGCTGATCAAGAATATATATACTTTATGGGGTCGGAGATGCTTCCTTCTGCCTGTTACATACTTTTGCACAAACTTATAATACTCTGTGTCCATACGGTACAGAGTATAAAAATACACTTAGTAGGGAAAACTTTTTGGTTTTCTATGGGAGAGTCTGAAATTTTTGCATTTATTTATTTTATGTAGTTTTACACAATTCTACAAAGTTGTATCAGAATCGGTTGACCATAGCATATAGCTGTCATAGATATGATCGGTCGAAAAACTAATTCTTGTTAGAAAAACTTTTTTGTTTTCAAGTGAAACGTCTCCAAACTAATCGTAATCAGTAGTTTGCTATGCTTTTTCATGATTCCACAAAGTTTGGTCGAAATCGGACAACTATATAGTATAGCTGCCATAGAAAAAATAGGTTTTAAAATAGGAAAACCTTTTGGGTTTCAATTGTGGCGGTAAAATCGGACAACCATATAAAACTATAGTATTTTGATGCAAAAAAATAGCTCGATTTTTATTATTTCTTATTCTTATAGAGAGTTTACTTTACTAAAAATACAAATGTACAAAATTTTCAAATTTGTTTTTAGGTATTTCCGATGTTATGAAATAAGGGGATCTGTTTTATAATTTTTGCGGCCTTATTTGATATTTAAAATGGTGGTATTTTTTTTTTATATATTATATTGTATCACTTGGGACCTTATTTCATTGGGGACTTACTTCCTGCAGCCAAAAATTCACAACAAACGGATGTTCAGGCGGTTTTCAGGAGTGCATTCAAAACAAACCGGGCCAACAAAATGTTATATAGCTTAAAAAATCCTTGATCCTAGAGCTACTTCCCCGACCCGACGAAAGGAATTCCTACCCTCCCCAGCTTTATCAACTTCAATCTCAGTTGCCTCTTGCCGCACTGTTACACCAAATCTCTAGACTAACATTTAGTCAATCTTTAGCAAAAGGCACAAAAATACACTTGGTAATTTCAACACACAAAATTATTTTGGAAAAATTGGCGAAAACTCTGTTGTTTTTTTAGTTCTCGCATCAAAAGTAACCAACAGACAACCGCACACCAACTCAAAGGATACAAAAAAGAACCGAAAACCATCCAAAATGTCACTCAGTCGCATTTTGAATGTATTCCAAAGGAACATTGGCCTGTACAAGCGGATGCCCGTTTCCAGGAGGGTACCGATTTCGGGGCTGGATCAGCGACGCTTCTATGCCGGGGAGAAATGTGATCCCAAGGCTGTGATCAAGGGCGTGGTGGTGGGCGTGTACAAGAAGGAGGGCGACAAGGAACCCAAGCTGACGTCCAGTGGTGAGAAATTCGATGATCGTACCCAGGGCAAGATATCCGAATTGGTGCGCGAGACGGCCATGAAGGGAGAACTGGGCAAGGGCAAGGTGTTTATGAACGTGGATGCGGAATTTCGAGCGGTGGCAGTGGTGGGTCTGGGTCAAGAGGGAGCCGGTTTCAATGATCTGGAGATGATAGATGAGGGCATGGAGAATGCACGCGTGGCGGCTGGCGTGGGAGCCAGGGCCCTGCAGCTGGAGGGCTGCACAGATGTGTTTGTGGACTCCATGGAGTATCCGGAGCAGGCGGCCGAGGGTGGCGCCCTGGCCATCTGGCGTTATAATAGCAACAAAAAGAAGGAGAACCGCATCGACATACCCAAACTGGAGCTCTACGACTCACCGGATGTGGATGCCTGGACGCGGGGACTGTTCAAGGCCGAGTCCCAGAACCTGGCCAGACGGCTGAGCGATGCCCCGCCCAATCAGATGACGCCCACCATCTTTGCCCAATCCACCGTGGATGCTTTGTGTCCCTGCGGTGTTTCGGTGGACATACGCTCCATGGATTGGATTGAGGCGAATCACTTGAACTCATTTCTGATGGTGGCCAAGGGCAGCTGTGAGCCGCCCGTCATCTTGGAGGTCAACTACTGTGGCACCGCTCCCGAGGACAAGCCCATCCTGCTGCTGGGCAAGGGCATCACCTACAACAGCGGCGGCCTGTGTTTGCGGCCCAAGAAGGGGATGCATGAGTATCGCGGCTGCATGGCTGGAGCAGCGGCTTGTGTGGCCACCATACGGGCCGCAGCTGCACTCTCGCTGCCGGTGAATATCTCTGCGGTGCTGCCGCTCTGCGAGAATATGCCGTCGGGTATGTCGGTGAAGCCGGGAGATGTGGTTACCCTGCTGAATGGCCGCACCCTGGGTATTGTCGATGCCAGCCGGGCGGGTGTGGTGGTAATGGCTGATCCCCTGCTCTATGCCCAGACCACGTTCAAGCCACGCCTTGTGGTGGACATTGCCACCATAGATGACGGCGTCAACTATGCGCTGGGAAGCGGTGCCGCCGGCATCTTTAGCAACTCCAACTTTGTGTACAAGCAGTTCGAGAAGGCGGGCTCACTGACCGGCGATCGTGTGTGGCGCCTGCCGCTGTGGCAGTACTACAAGCGACTCGTCACCCCCCACCTGACCTATGACATCAGCAATCGGGGCCTGGGTCCGGCCAGCTCTTGCATTGCTGCAGCGGTGCTGCACGAGCTGGTGCCGTGCGTGGATTGGGCTCACCTCGATATTCGGGGAGTGGGCATGCTGACGCCGCATAATCAGTTGCCCTATCTGCTGGTGGATCACATGACGGGACGTCCCACGCGCACCCTGATTCAGTTCCTTTACCAGATGGCCTGTCCGGATAACAAGTAGTTTGCAACGTTTTGAAGCTTTGGTTTCGGTTCACGATTTGCGTTTCTCTGCAATTAGTAAGGGGGGAAATGGCGCGCTTGGCCACCCCCCCCTCTCCCCAAAATGTTGTCAAGTTATACGATTTTTTCCTAGAAAGCGTTGAAGAAATGCTCTACACAACGGGCAACAGCTGAGGACTCAGATGGCGAAGACGATGAGGATAATATTGTTGATCGTAAAGCCAAAAAAAACCCCAAATTTGTTGTATGTGAAACTATGTTTAGTTTTTTGTTTGGAATGGAACACGAATTGAATGTAACCGATCATTAAAAACCTAAAGCCAGGACATTTGAGTTTCTTCCGAGGAAAGAGATATCGAGAACAGAGTTCAGAAAGGTGGAAAAGAGAATGGAATGATGAAGAAAAGTTCAAAGAACAAGAAGAAAAAGAAGAGATTGTAGGAAGACTGAAAAATGGAACCTAAAAGTATTGACAAATCCTTAAGGACGGAATAAAGAAGGAAGGAAATGAAAGAATTAAGAAAGATAGGAGAGAGGGTATAATAACGAAAGATAGGAAGAAGAGTGAACAAAGAAAAGGAGTAAGAAGAAAGCCAATTGAAAGATTAAGAACCAAAGAAAAGAATAGAGATATGTAGAAAAGAAGATACTAGAAAAAAGGAGGTAGGAAGCTAGAAATGAAGATACAAGAAAGAAGCGGATAGAAAGAATGAATAATGTTCAACCAAATAGGAAAGAATATACAGAAAATACAAAAATAGAGCAAAGATAACTTGCAGCACGTTTTTCTAACTAAGACTACTTTTGGGACCTTACTTTTCTATGACAGCTTTACTATATAGATGACCGATTTCAACCAAACTTAATGGAATCATGGGAAAGCATAGCAAACTAAGAAATACAAAGTCTGGAGGCGTTTCCATTGATAACAAAAAAGTTTTTCTCATTAAAACTAGTTTTTCGACCGTACGTTCCTATGACAGCTATATGCTATCGTTATCCGATTTCGACAAAACTTTGTAGAATTGTGTGAAGGCATATTAAATAAATAAATGGCAATTTTAGGGACATTTCCATTGAAAACAAAAAAGTTTTTCTTACTAAGACTACTTTTCAGACTCTACTTTTCTATGGCAGCTATACTATATAGATGTCCGATTTCGATTAAACTTAGTGGCATTGTGCAAAAGTCTATCAAACGAATATTTAAGAAATTTGGAGTCGATTCCTTTTAAAACAAAAAAGTTTCTCTCAATAAAACTTCTTTTTCGACCCATCATTCGTACTGTAGCTATATGCTATCGCTATCCGATTTCGACAAAACTTTGTGGAAACATGGGAAAGCCTAGCAAACTAAGAAATACAAAGTTTGGAGGCGTTTCTATTGAAAACAAAAAAGTTTTTCTTACTAAAACTAGTTTTTCGACCGATCCTTGCTATGACAGCTATATGTTATTGTCACCCGATCCGACCGGTTTCGACAAATCTGCTGCCTATTTGTGCCAGAAGACTTCTTGCAAAGTTTGGTGAAGATAGCTTTCAAGCTGACCATTGATTACTTATGCCACTGATATAGAACTGAAAGAAGAATGATTTCTCAATTACCCAATGAAATGTTTGAGCTATCAACCTTTAGCTTTTCGAGCAATTACCTATCTTCTTTACTATCCTCCCCCTTTCTGTCCACAAAACTATCCTTTATATGCTATTTCACTTATTATCCCTGACCCATAGCCCCACCGCCGTCTGACCCAAAGGGGTCGCTGCATATTTCAAATGTCATTTAATTAAATTAATTGAGCGAAAATGCAAAATGTGACCAAAAACTGTTGTAAAATTGTCTTTGTCTGCCCCGACCCTCCGTCCGCAACGTTTGTAGCCTACTTCTTTTGGGTCTGCTTATTAGGCTAATTGCATGAAGTTGGCTTTAATGAGACGAAAAACGGTGCCAAGCCAGGCCCTCGTCCCCCCCCACACACACACACAACCCAGAAAACGCCACAAAGGCAAGCCGAGTCTGTTGTGGCTTTCGAATTTATGACACGACTTTAAAGGGTTAACTGGGTTAATGCTCATCCCCGGCATCCCCCAACTCATCAAGCGTGCAAGTACATACATATAAAGTTTTGCTCCTCAAAATTTGACAATTAAACAAACTCTTGGACGCTTGAGAGGATTACTTATGCTCCCTTCTTCACTTCCACAAGCCCCGCGACATTTTCGCACAAGTCATTAGGCTTCGCAAAATGATAATTTTGAAGCATTTTTGCATTTTCCAATTTTGCGGAAAATACTCTATCAAATGTAAAGTGGGTCATATGACACATAGCAAATTATTTTCTTTTGATCAGATTTGATCAATATATTCATAAGATTTGTGTTCTTAGGTTCATAAAACAAGCTTAAAGATATGAGAACAAGCATAAAATTGCTCAGAACATTTTCTCCATTTTTTTGTAAAGATAATTACCTCAGGTTGTTAAGAAACTTTGTTCTTAAACTTATTCCAGTAGAGCAAGGAATAAATATACGAAAACTAGAGCAGGCTCGACCTGTTATACGTACGTATATTTGCCTTTTATGCTTAATCTACCGCAGTCAACTTACTTGAACATCAAAGACAACCTCAATTAATATTCTTTTGATGATTGCCTGTAAGGACACGAGTGAGAGACAGAGAGAGTAACAACCCTTTCGGTGAAGCCTACTTCATGCTTGTTTTCTTTCCACACTTAATGCAACTCTGCAAACACTCTTCATTTATCAGTAAACTATGTCTCCATGTCCTCCCCCCACCAACTTGAACTTCCTGCCTCCCACCGCTCCTTCCGACTGGAGTGCAGCCAAATGAATTTGCTAATGAGCAATCAGGCTTCAACAATATGCAAGTATTTCCAGCGGCGGACTTTAAAGTGAAAGCCGGGCTAACGCCGTCCCCCACCCCCCTCCTATTTTGGGTGCTCAACCTGCCTTAATCATCATTTACACCCAGCCACAAAGACCAAATTATGATTATTTAAGGCCAAAACGTGGAAATTAGCATCGGTGGTTGAGATTCGGACAGTTGCCAAGGCAGCGGGAGTAGCCGAACATTCCACATTCATCTACATCCTGAGGCATTTGGCTGCAGCCCAACAAAAAACCTTTTTTTTGTTTTTTTTTTTGTGCTTTTATTGCATGGCAGGGGGTGTGGAAGGTGGAAGGAGAGCAGAGAAAAGAATTGCAATTGTGATAAAATTCAGCGTAACTAATGCCGACCACAGCAAAATGCGATAAATCGCTGGTTGGGTTCGCTTTTAAATACCCTAGGACGAAGGGGTCGTTGGGGGAGAGTAATTTCATTAGTGTACTTCGAAGTAATTTATATTTTTCAAGAAAGCCCTATAAAGAATTGTTTTATAATTTTCGGAACAGCTTGGAAAATCCTCAAGAAATATTCTTCTTATAGAGTTTGTTTCAAAGATATGAGTCTAAGAAGAACCAACGAATATTTGATTGATGGAAGAGCAAGAAAAATGAAAGCTTTAAGCTTTCTCACTTGACAGCGTCAGCCTAAAAGCTTAGGTATTGCATCAAAAAGCAGACTACAGTTTATGCTTGTACTTTTCAGCCTTAATTACTTATTATAAATGTAAAATTTGTCTTATAATTACTTATTACAAGGAATGAAATGAAATGGATAACAGTTTCTGAAAGAATTCTAGACATTTTCCGTCTGTTTCTATGCTATCTACTCCGTCAGTTTTAAAGCTATCGCCACCAAACTTTGCACGAATTCTTTAAGTACAAATACACTGCACATTTGTTGGAACCGGCTGGATCGGCTGACTATAGCATATAGCTGTCATAGGAAAGACTGGTCGAAAAACTAGTTCTAGTGAGAAAAACTTTTTGGTTTTCAATGCAATCGTTTTCAAACTCCGTATTTACTAGTTTTCTATGCTTCTCCATGATTTTGCCAAGTGTGGTTGAAATCGGACATCTTTATAGTATAGCTGCCATAGAAAAGTAAGGTTAGAAAAATAGTCTTGGTAGGAAAAACTTTTTTGTTTTCAATGTTAACCTCTTTTAAATTGCCACATACTTATTCTATAAGCTTTCACACAATTCTACAAAGTTTTGTCAAAATCGGTTGACTATAGGCTATAGCCGCCATAGGAATAATCAGTCGAAAAACTAGTTTTGGTAAGAGAAACTTTTTTGTTTTCAATGGAAACGCTTCCAAACTTTGCATTTCTTATTTTGCTATACTTTCCCATGATTCCACTAAGTTTTGTCGAAATCGGACATCTATATGGCATAGCTCCCATAGAAAAGTAAGGTGCGAAAGGGAGTCTCAGCTAGAAAAACGTGTTGCAAGGGTAAAAAAAAATTTCGGCCGAACGGAAGTTAACTCTATATTGTCTATATTGTTATTCCTTAACTTTTAGAAAATTTATCAATTTTAGACAGTATTTTTCTTGAACACTGAAAATACACTTTTTAGAAAATAATTTTTGAGTTTTGGAAACTCGGCAATTTATTTCTTATATTAATTGAAATTTTTCTAGATATATTTTAAAATACTTTCTTAAATTTAAGGCAGATTTATCCTTGATAAAGAAAAGAAATACATCGCGCGGTGTCTTAAAATTGGGAGACTTCCCTTGAATTAAGTAAAACGCCAAAAATTTAAGAAAAGCATATTTCTTTCCCCCTAAACCAAAGAAAAATTAATCTAGAAAATCGTCCTAAATTTTAAAAAAAATTTACACCTTCTGTAGTTCTCAAGTACGAATTCGCTGATTGGATAGATTGGAAGTTCTTCTTGCTGTTTCAGCTACCCAAGTTAGCTGAGAATGTTAGTTTTTTCTGAATGAAGTCAGAACAAAAGTGTAATAAGAATTCTGGAACACATACGAAAACGAGTAGACAAAGCAGGTTTTAGCCATATAAAACTGACCGTTTGGGCTGTGCGTAGACGGTCAACCTGTGAATCAGTCAGTCAGCTAGTGTAAAGTGTTTATACTTAAATCGATAGTCGTTTTTAAGTACCAGCACAGACTAATTACGATGAACTTGGCCCTCCTTATTGCAATCGCCACAGTATCTACTGGTTCCATGCCTTTCGCTTAATCTGTTCAAAATTTGCTTTTTTTTTGTTTTCTGTATTTTTTTTTTTTGACGGAGAGACCTTCTGCGGTCGCCATGGACGGTTTGTCCCCGGCTAAACTTTTGTCGACTTTCTCTGTTTTTTATTTTTATTTTTTTTGTGTTTTCTGCTGCTTTCTATGTACATTTTTATAGCGTTGCCTTTCGCCTTGTTTTGGGTGCCTGGAAATGATAATTTTCACTTGAGTGCACACGTGAATGGTGGGGGTGGCCGAGGGGGCGGGGGGTGGCGTTGTTGCGGTTTGGGACTCTGCTATAAATTGCCAATTAATGGCAGAAACTCGCTGCGCTGGTTTGCCATTTGCATTTGGCGATTTGCGAATCGAATTCTTGTTCACGCGGCGTATGCTTAACATTTTCTGTTGGACTCGCGCATTTTCTTGGCCACTGTGCCGCAGTCTGTCACGCTTCACTTGATGTCGCCATTTTGTTTTTGGCTGTCCGGCATTGCAGTAGGCACACCCCCCCCCCCCGCCCCACTACACCCAATCCGGTCAAGCGTCGTGCTAAATTCGCTGCGGTTTTTGTGGTTTTCCTTGTTGTGCATTTGCTCCTGAGTTGATCTGTTTTTTCTGTTGTTGTTGGCAAAATAAATACAAAGCGCAGCCCGAATTTAGTTCATTTTCAAATTGGAACTGAAAAAAAAAAGGAATAATTTGAGCGTGTGGTGAATTTGAATGTATGAATGGAGTAGGGGACAGCTGTATCTGTAACACCTGCCAGGAAACATAAGTAAGGTTCGAACCGTGAACTTAAATTGGCGAATCTTTGCAAACTCATCAATGTACTTTTAAGCCGAGTGCTAATCACATTTAGTTGGTGTTGTTATCGTTGGCTAAAACAAGCCCCACTCTGGGGAGACAGCTCTCCACTAGACATATAAATTACGCACACAGACACACACTTTGCATCGTGTGCCTATCTAACGGCACATAAAACTGTCTAGGCAAAAATGCTAAACAAATAGCCAATTCTTCTTCTTGTTCGTCTATGTGGACAGAGTGCATAAACATGGCATAACATTAGAGAGTCATTCGACAAACAACAAATTATGTTTATGTATTTATTTTTCACACTCACAGCGCCCCTACCCCCCCCTCCCTGGGCCAGAGATAAGCTTGGGCAACAGCAGCAGGCAATTGAACATCGAATATATTTGCCAAATAAATAAAATTGCAAATTAAAGCGGAGGCGGCTGTCCACTGTCGCCTACCCAACCACCCAACCACCCTTTCACCCACCCACCAGCTCAATTGCATTTTCGGCATTTTCGTTTATTGTGCAAATTTGATGTTTCGCTGCCGGATAATGCCGTATAAAAATTGAAGTAAAATATTTTTTCTACCAGTCGAGCAATTTAAATAAAAATTGTGCCGGCTTTCAGGTGTTAATATCCCAGTCGCATAACGGCATAATTTACAAATGGCCAGTGGAGATTTCGAGGGTTTTTTATCCCGTAAAATATGGCAGAATATTTGTTTTCTTTTTACGCATTTCTTGACCACAGTCCATATTCGGCCCCCAACTCAGTGGCATTTTCATATTGCCAATTGCAACCCATTTGAGCTGCATTGCGTGCTCTGGCCACAATGCAAGGCATTAAATTTAGTTTATTTGGAACCGGAAACCAGCAGCAGCAGCAGCAGCAGCATCCAAGCTCTAGGCCCCACACGTCACCCAAAACTCCACCTGCTGTTTGCTTTAATTGTTCGATCGGACTCGGCATTGTTTGCACTATGCTTTGGTTTCACTGACCGGTTTTTGATTATGCAGAAATGCATCAAAGTGATGTTGAGCATCAGCAGAAAACGTTTCTATTTGCTTTTGGTTTGCTGAGGTACAATTTGTGTGAAGATCTTTCAAAAATGGTAGTTGTCTAGCTCAGTACAAGCGTCGGAAGAAAGCCTCTAGAAACCAGAACAATTTTTGTTGTGCTGTCTGCCCACCTAAAGGACAGGCACAAATTAAACATACTCGCTTATATTTGTTTCCCTAGTGATTTCTGTTACAGGTTTCTTGTTGAGAGAAGCAAACTGGAGCTGTATTTTCATTTGTCTGGAGTTCTCAGAGTGAGAAGTATTTCAGATTGACACTTGTCTGATAACTCATATTGCTCATAACTCCAAATTTTGTGAAAATCGCCATTTAAGTTCTTAATGGATTTTATCTCAAACTATATGGAGAAAAAAAGGATATTAAAAATAATTATTGGATGATTTTCCGTATCTATATGGACTATATGTGTCTTAAATATCCCTTATATCATCCAAAGGAGCTGGCTATGTATATATTGTTATATTCTCACCTCATTCTGAGAATATTCTGGGAATATTTCTGCATCCTAAACTCAAAAGTTGAGCGATGTATGAGTAAAAGTTGACCTAAGGTTGAGCAAAGGTTTAGCAAGATATGAGCAAAGGTTGAGCAAAGGTTGTGTAAAGGTTGAGCAATGGTTGTGTAAAGATTGAGCCAGAGACGAGAAAGAGATGAGCAAAGATTGAGCTATGGATGAGCAAAGGTTGAGCAGAGGTTGAGCAAGAGATTAGCAAAGGTTGAGCAAGAGTTGAGCTTAGGTTGAGCAATGGTTAATATAAGGTTGAGCCATGGTTGACCTAAGGTTGAGCAAAGGTTGAGAGGAGAATGAGCTAAGGATGAGCAATTGTTAAGCAAAGGTTGAGCAGAGGTTGAGCAAGAGATTAGCAAAGGTTCAGCAAGAGTTGAGCTAAGGTTGAGCAAAGGTTGAGCAGGGGTTTAACAAGAGATAGGGTTATAGGGTTGAGCAATGGTTGAGGCAACGTTGAGCAAGAGATGAGCAAATTTTGAGTCAAGTTTGAGCAAACATTGTGCAAAGGTTGGACAAAGATTAAGCAATGGTTGAGCAACGGTTTGCAAAGATTCAGCAATGGTTAGGATAGATTGGCTAAGGTTGACAACGATTGAGCAATGTTTGAGAAATGGTAGAGCACTCTTACAATAACTGCTTGAAAGGGATCATTTTGTTCTGCGTTCAGCAGCGAAATGTATGTTACTGAGCAAGACGAGCCAAGTCCATAGCTCAAAGTATCTTTTTTTTGGTGTTGTTGCCTTATAAACACACTAACACGCATACACACTTGCAGTTTACAGAGGTACACGAGTAACACACACAAGAAACACTTCGGTAGATTTGATGTAAGGCTGAGTTATTAGAGTGGAATCCTCCACCATTTTCGATGTGAATCCTTTGAGTACTTCGAATATGTGCACCAGCTGACGGTGAAATGGATAGTCGATGGACTTAAGTAAATTTACATTAAAACATAAAACGAATGAAAGTTCTTTTAAGCCATCTAAAACAAACGAATAACCAACCGCTTGATATTATTTTTTTGTCTTAGTAATCTCAGCCCAACTAGAAACTAGATCAACCTAGATCAAAAGATGGACTGAATTCCCTTTTAATCTAAGCATTAACTTGATCAAACTCTCTCTTTTTTTCAGTGTGGTACACAGTTCCGTTCAAATATCCTGCCGCATCCTTGTTATTCAGGTAAGTTTGATAATTTTCGATTTCTTAATTCAAGTCCCAGACATTATCTAAGGTTTCAAGTTCTTGAGGTGATCAATTAGTTATTAAAAAAACCCCTGCGAAGTGTGTGCAACTTCCACCTTCTCTTCTCTGAAATCAACTTTCACCTGTTTTTTTTTTGTAAATGCCAAATTGAAATCACTTGAATTATACATTTTAGTTAGTTTATTTATAGACATTCAAATTGCCCTGTAGACAGTTGGCCTGGCATTTGATTAATGGCCGTGCACATAAATTATGGCAGTTTATTTAGCCGACTATGCAAAAACCAAAAAAAAAGAGAGCGACCATTAAAAAATTGTTGTAAATAAATGGCCTATAAATTTCATGAAACTTGTCAAAATCAAAAGTGCGGAAATGTCACATTACAAAAGGGACAGAGAGATAAATGTATTTGTGTATTGAGATAACTATTTTCTATTGATTTAACCACAACAATGCCAAATGACGTTAAGCAAACACAAAGCCAAGCCCAAAATGTGATAGGGTTGAGTGGCGGTGCAACTATTGCAGGGTATGAGACCCACTTTGGAGGTGCAGACACACGCCTCCACCTGCATGCCCGTGGCATGGGTCTGACGATAGCAGCCATTGGTGTTGTTAACTCGGGCGCACATGTAGGTGATGTTTTGTACTGAAAACAAAATATGAAAATGTGAGAAGTCGTAGACTATATCCAATTAAGGGAGAAAACTCACTGCCTCCTTTGAAAATGTAGGAATACTTAACGCAGGAATATCCCGGCGACATTTGGCACAAGTAATGCTCTCGATTCTCTTTGGCAAAACGCCACAAGGCCTTCACATCGGGCACCGTATCGTTGGCTACAACCACTTGGATAGTTATATTTCTTTCATTTTGTGTAAGAGACTCACGCGTCACCACCAAAGGCACCGCACAGGGTATCCCATTGAAGTCACCCACCCGCGCATCACAGCTTTCGTTCACAATATTCGCATGATTCTCATAGGGTCCCAGCCAGGTGAAGTGAAAGCACTGAGGTGCTGTAAATTAGGCGAATTATCAGGTGAGTAATGAACTGACTTTCGGTTTTCATATTCACCAACACTCGGCTAACAGGCCAGGCAAGTACAGAAGCCACAATGGCAGCCACAATCTCAACAGCTGCAGTGGCATTGCCGATAAGGTTTTGATTTTTTTTTCTTTATAAAACTCTTATGGAACTCGCTGTGGCCAACGGCAGAAACAAACTGATATTGATTTGCAATGACAATTGATTGTAGATCGGATGTGTTCGCTGGTTATCATTTACCTTTCGAGTGAGTGTAAAGTTGTGCGCCACCAAGAGGCAGGAGAAATCATTAAATTGCAAGTGGGAATTGATCTTAAATGTACTTGCAGTACAATGCATTCTAAGCTTGAAAAGTGATTGGAAATATTATTGAAATGAGTAAAGCATTTCGATTTTGGGAACTACAATGCAAAACACTTTAAAGTTTGCAATGGAAAATACCTATCTATTTAAAACGTATCCCTTCTTGAAATTCTCAACTGGTTCTAGCGCCCTGCTTATGGTAATGAATCAAGAACTTCTTGTATTTAAAGTCACCCGAAGAGTCTTACTAATCTTGGAATTCAAATGGCTTGGAGTGAGTAAAAAATTAACTCTCAGGGCAAGCTCCAAAAAGTATGCTGCAGAAAATGAGAACTTTATTTATTTATATAAATCTGTTCTTAAAATTCCACACAGGGAGTAATGGACCTTGATCTTATCCAGCCGTATTTGAATCAATATGAAGAACAAATTGGGAAAAGCTTTAGAATTTTATGGGCTTAAGCCAAGAACACATGATTTTATAAGACTTCGACCAACCTCATTGACTTAAGGTCTTAAATCAGTCTGAAATGTACTAAATATATCACGAAAAGGTCTATATTCTATAAATAAGTCAAGTACCAGTCTTAAATCAAGTATTTCAGGACTGAAAAAATAGAATTTGTAAACAGCATTTTGCACTTGAGTTAAGTACTTTCGCTCTTGCCTCAAAATAGTTGGAAATTTACTAAATCAATCACGAAACAGTCTTAAATCAAGTGTTTTAAGATTGAAATCATCGAATTTTGTAAGTACTTTCGTTCTTACCTTCCGGTAGATTTAGAAATTTACAAAATATATCAAGAATTAGACTTAAATAAAGTAATTCTGGATTGAATACATGGAACTTGAAATAAGAATTTTGAACTTAAATCAATTTGATTTTGTACTTATCTCAAAAAAGATAAAAGTGTACAAACTATATCTCCAAACTGTATTAAAACAAGTATTTCGGTATTGAAAAAATCGTGCTTGAAATGAGAAAGTTGTATTTAAATCAACCATTTTTATACTCACCACAAAATAGTTCGAATTTTACTATATATATTACGAAACAGTCTTAAGTCCAGTGGTTTGAGATTGAAAACATTGAATTTGAAATAAGAATTTTGTAGTAGAATTAAGTCTTCTCGTACTTTTCGAAATATACTCCGAAATGTACTCAATATATCAAGAAACAGTCTAAACTCAAGTATTTCAGAATTGAAAATATTCTAGTTGATATTAGTATTTTGTACTTGAATCATTTATTTTTGTACTTACCTAAAAACAGTTCTAAAAGCACTATAAATTTGAGAAAACAGTCTTGACCTAAGTTTTTTCGTACTTGAAATACGAATTGTATACACTTCTGAGATGTGGTAGCTGACTCCGCGCGATAGCTTGATACTCGTATGCGTTCCGAGATCCTGAATTTGTCTCTCGCGAGTGCTTGTGCTTGTCAGAAGTGGTATGAAGTGATGGCACAGCTGAAATGGAAGACACAAGTAAAAATCACTGTTAAAATAGTAAACTAACATCAATCGCATGTTTGCCCTGCTTAAATCAGCTCTCTCCGCCCACTTAAAAGGCACTTTCCGCATTTTAAATGTCACCTCAAAATGTCTGACTAACGCTAATTTCCGTAGCCATTCATTTTTTTTTAGCTTTTTGTTCTTTTTCGCTTCAAGCTAATGACATTTGTGTCAATAAAAATGATCAATCATTGGCAACAAAAGCCGCAAGGCAAAAGGAGGTAATCTTAGCAACTCGGAGGACTGGGGAAATGCGTGAATTTAAGTGCAAAGGTTGTCATCATCTGATTTCTTGTTAGGTTTGATGGATGTCCCACAAAATGAGAGCACTTTCTGTTCCAGAAACTCCGCCCTCCCGAATCGAACAAGTTCCGGCCGCACGTACTTGGCCGGCAGCTGTCGTTGTCATTTGCGAGCACAAAAAGTTGCAAATAAATTTTCATTGTTTTGAACAATTAAAAATTAAATTTACAAAAATACTAAATTCCGAATTCCGATGGTGGAATGGGGCAAAGCGTTGGCATACAAATTTGGCTGTTATTCAATTTGCACAAATGTTGGGCAAGTACGTGTGAGTGAGTGTGCTCGCTCCTGACTGCTGCTGCTGCTGCTCCAGCTCCAGCTCCAGCCCCGGCCAAACAAATTAAATTAGACAACTTTTATTCATTCGTTTGACATTTTTATTTGTTTTCAAACTCATTTCGTGCGAGGGGACAATTAACAACAAATAAAATTTGCAGACTTTAGTTAAAATTTTAGCCAACTGCTTCTCTATATTTAATTGTTTGCCTGTTCGCCTGGCCATTGCTGGTCCTTTTCTGTGAGAATTTAATTAAATGCCATTTGCATTTTACTTGAGCCCCCGTTCAACTCTGCCCAACCACGGTGCCCAAAGGGGCGGAGCAACAGCAACAACAACAATAACAATAACGTTTTGTGCGCTAAACAAAAATCATTTACAATTTATGACACTTTCTACATGTTTCTCTTGTTTTCATATTGATATCAAATAGATAACGAATTGTTATCGTCTGATCAAACCACTCGAGACTGGGAAAAATTGATAACTAAATGAAAGGCAGAGCAGAGGTGAAGGTTTGTAGTAAAGTCATTCACTTATTTTGAGAATTTTAAGGTTTTTCGACTTAACAGAAAGAGAAAAAGGCTTAATGAGGCCTTAGATAAACATGTTTATTGTTAGTATTAAACGATTCAACTATTTCCATATATGGACAGAGCTGGGAATGCTGATTACAATTACTTTACAAATAAATAGTCTAAATACTCAAGTACTCATCATTTATTTGATTTAAATTAGTTATATGCCTTAATTACCACTTAATCCCGTTGAAAGTTGCTCACATTTTAGCTTAAGTATTTTTTTAAGTCAATTAAATTTGAATTTAATTTTCAATTGAGAACTTACCTTCCATTAACCTTTCAATTGAGACTTTTCACAAGCAATTAATATATAATTGTAATATTTTACTTCAATTAAATTTTGAATTAGCTTGAATTTTCAACTATTTCTAAATTTTAATGAAAAATTCAATTAAAATCATTAATTAAATTTAACTAAAATTTTTAATTGAGAACTTACCTTCCATTAACCTTTCAAATGGGACTTTTTACAAGCAATTAATATATAATTGTGATATTTTACTTCATTTAAATTTTTAATTGGCTTGAATTTTCAACTATTTGTTAATTTTAATGAAAAAATTCAATTAAAAGCATCAATTAAATTTAAATTACATTTTTAATTGAGAATTTCCCTTCCATTAAACTTTTAATTACGACTTTTCACAACCTGTAAACATATAATTGTGATATTTTACTTCAATTAAATTTTTAATTGGCTTGAATTTTCAACTATTTCTAAATTTTAATGAAAAAATTCTATTAAAATTTATTTAAAATTTAACTAAAATTCAATTGACTTGAAAAAAATTTCAACTATTTGAACTATTTAAGTCAAGTAATTGTTTTTAGGTTAAGAAACTTCATTATTAATATAAAATTTATATTTTATTTATATTTTATATAAGGCTTTACTTCACACAGTTCCTCTGTCGCCTTTTTATTATACTTAAAAAGTTTTCAAAATCCCAGTGAGCCATTCACTTCAACTCTTGGCTTTAGTTTCATTTTTTTTATTCATTTGGCATTTCACAAAATTCCAGTTTCTTCCGATTATCAAAAACCATGCTTTCTCGTTCCACCCAAAGTCTGCTCTGGCGTTATCTACCACTGCATCCACTTGTATTCCCGGGCAACAACCATGCAACACAAATTCGACACAGTTCAAAGGATCAAGTGGAGGATTGCCAATGCTCTTGCCAGCAGAATGGTGGCGTTTGCAACTGCGGTGCTGACTGCAAATGTCCAAATTGCAAGAATAAGAAGAGTTGCCCTTTGGGCGCCAGTCCACGAAATTGTCGTGATCCACCATTAGATGGTCAAACCGATAGCTTACAGACAAATGCCTTCAAACTGCCCGATTTTATACCAGCTTGGGCATTTCGACGAGTGGGAAAGCTGGAAATACTGGGTCCCAAGGCGGGAAAATGTGAAACCTACAAGAATCCCGAATACTTCAGCTACCATCGGTATTCCGTTTTTGATTTCAAGGCGATCACACAGCTGCTCAAGGAACGGGCGGGCAAGGAGTGCAAGTGAAACATTCGATTCATTAATTATGCAAATGTTTCTGGCTTGGGATCCACAACCGAACATAACAATACACCAAAAATTATGTCGCCAAAATGCAAATCAGGAGGCGGAAGACCATGTGATTAGCCCCAAAAGCAAAAGTTGTTAACAAAACTAACAGCCATTTGGCATATGAAACATTGCTAAGCTTCTAGTTGTTTGGGTTGTGCATAAAATTTGCATGCGATTAAATTTGATAAATGGCTCGAGAGGATGTGTGTGTGTGTGTGGGATGTCTGGGTGTGGGTTCTCTCTTATTGGCACCTGTGTCCAAGTGACTTCAAGTGTAAGTTTGTCAATTTAATAAACCGGCCGCATTCCTCAGGTGCCAGCTTAAACCGATTTACTAAATTACAAAGTTGCCCTAAACGGACTCAATTGCTTCTTTGTCAATGTCGTGTCTTGCGTCCCTCTAATTACGCCGCTCCCAGCCGGAGCGAGTCCGGGTCATTATGTCACCTTTACGAAAAATGTCGCACGTAAGCCGGAAACAAGACGGCGAGCACGAACTGACGCTCATTGTGCGGAAATCGTATTTGGCGTAGATAGCAGCGCCTAACTAACGACCAACTAATACGATTAGTGTCATAATGCCCCAAGACTTAAGTGTGCCAAATGAAGTGACCGGCTGACGCTTTTACGTACTGGCAGTGCCACTTGAGAGCAGGACTCTAATTTGGGGTAAGATTGAAAGTAGAACTCTTTATTTTGCACTCAAAAATAGATTATTTGAATGTGATTTTCAGAAAGAATGAACACAAAGAAAATATCCTATAAAAATAATATATAACAACATGTCAACAGGCTTTTCTATTTAATATCTATGTTTCCACAATTATGAAACATTTTTGAGCTTATAGATTCAATAACGCATGAGTTGCATTTCCATTTCATGAGGTAGAGGCACCGGGTACTGTCAATATCTTTACAGCCGCGTTGTCACCAATACATATGAAGCAAATTCTGGCAATCTGCATTAACAACCACAATAAAACAAAAGAGCATGACAAAGGCTTCGCGCAAAAGAACAACGAATGCTTCCGGTGCGTATAGGCTGGCGGCATTCCGCATAAATCGGGCTTGAGGTCTCATAAAGGTTTCATCCTTTTCCTTTCAGCAAATTTAACCTTCGATTTACTCCTGTTCTATGAAGGAAATAGTCGATCACATCTAGACTTATACAAATTTACACTGTAGGTCCCCTTCTTATGTGTAAAAATTAGCCAAGAGATTGATAAAAGCTCGGCTTGGCCCTTTGCATCTGTAAATACACTCTTTATTGGCTTAACTAAATCCATTGCATATTTATGGGCGCTAGAAAATTTGGTTATTTTGAACACTTGTAATCAAAATGGTATATCTTGGCTGAAAAAAATCTTAGAAACATGTGGAATAGTTTGTTTTAAAGCTAAGACATAGTACTTTTCGATAATATCAAAGTGAATCAAAATAGAATTGAATGTTATTCAAAAGAACGAGCATTGAAAGGGTCAAAATGTGCATTTAAAGTAATTTTATGCTGAAACTACCAAAAATCTAGACGTTAAAGACTCTTTCCCAAAACACAATCGAGTTTGGTACACGAAAATCAAATTTTCCAACAACCCTGAATTATGCTGTACTTTGTTGCTCAGTGTTATCTTCTTTAAGGGTTTTTTATTTCGAAAAAAATATTTGAAATATACAAGCCGGTTCTTGTTTCCGATATCGATTGTTTAGTATTGCCAAGAGATACGATTTTTAAGAAAGGATATGAGTATTGGGTTGTAGCTTTTAGCCTTTAAGAAAGTTGAATGTAGATACATAGAAATTTGAAGATAAAACACAAACCGTCGAGTATGAGCTTTTGAAAATGGAGTTACCAATTCTAAATCTAAAAGGGAAACACACCTGATAGTCATTTCTAAAAAAAAAGGCTCACACAGAAGCAAGAAGAAAGCTTTATATAAAATAGCACAAAATTACAAAGGAACTTTTTCTAAATTTTTGAATCCAACTATTCTAAAACTTCACTCAAACAATGTTTCATTAAGAAGAAGTAACCTCTAAGCAATCTTATGCTATCTGGCAGTGCTTAAAAACGCCATTTCATTCGTATTCAATGCTAAAGAACCTGAATTCGATACCCAGAAGATGCTAACAAGGGAAAGGAATCATACGCCTAGTTTTCTTTCATTGAAGGTGTATATAGGAAATTTCTGGTTCTAAGGAAAATGATGGAGTAGCATATACGAGCTTGTAAATGTATCTATTTGAAGCGCCTTCAATGTAAGAACCGCTTAAAGCAAGTCGTCGAAACGATGAACGTTCAGGGTTACAGTACACAGAAAAAACGAGAGCGTAAGTTAAAGTCGGCCCTGCCCGACTTCGAAATACCCGTTACTCAGCTCAGCTCGGATAAGTATGCAACATTTTTTTAACTCGGCCATTTATTACCCGATCCTTTTGAAAATTTGTGAGATTGTAGATATTGGCCACATAGACTACACTGCAAAATCTGAGCTCGATATCTTAAAAATTGTGGGAGTTATTCAATATTTTTTATTGCGGGGTGGGAGGGGGCGTGGCCAAAATTTGAAACAAACTTGATCTGCCTACAGACAATACTAGCTTACGTATAAAATTTGGTTGCTCTAGCTCTTCTAGTCTCTGAGATCTAGGTGTTCATACAGACGGACGGACGGACGGACGGACGGACGGACGGACGGACGGACGGACGGACGGACATGGCTATATCGACTCGGCTGTTGATGCTGATGAAGAATATATATACTTTATGATATCGGAGATGCTTCCTTCTGCCTGTTACATACATTTGCACGACTTTAGTATACCCCTTTTACTCTACGAGTAACGGGTATAAAAAGATCCAAAAAAGTATCCATTTGGGAGGGATATTCCTTAAATATCCTTTTAATCATCCAACGGAGCTGAAAAATCATCCCAAGGATCATCATTTTTCATATTATTTGCATGATTTTTAGCTCCGTTGGATGATTAAAAGGATATTTCAGACATATCCTTCCCAAATGGATACCGGAAATCATCCTTTTTTTTCTCTGTGTAGTTTAATGTTAAGGTGAGGCATCAAATAACAAAGTGCAATACATAGACATAGATTTCTGCAGACTGCTATGCAATGGCTTAAATATACCTCCGTGTACTGTAATAAAGTTGTAACTCATTTGAGAAGCTGTTCTCAGATATCAGACAATAGATTTGAGAGCGAAATATGTTACATTTGTTTGCTTGAAACTCAAACCAACTAATTGTATTTCGACACTTGAGAGCTAAGGATAAATGTTTCTACTTTAACTTGAGGCCACACATTGTCGCATACAAATTCGTTAAATAGCACTTTCCTTGGCTTTCTCTCAAATACCAAATATGGCTTGAGTCCTTAAGCCCCGTTCGTGTCATAAACATTGGCTTCTAACCAATCTAAGCCTCCCATAAACAAGCCAGAAAGGACCCAACACACGTTGAATAATTTTGATCATTAAACTTATTCCACTTAAAACCCATAGTAAAACTTTGAAGCTAGAGCAACAGCGAGAGCGAGAGCTGAGATAAATGCCTAACCCTCGACAATCATCCAAGCGCACCCCCGCCCGCCCGTCTTGTCCGCCCCCCCCCCAAAACAAAACCCCCAGCAAAAGTTTTTAAAACTAACGTGGGCAATAAAAATCAACAACAACAGCAGCAGCAGCCGGAATACCGCTGAACATTGTCAGCTCTCCGGCTCTCTCTTGGCTAGTCCAAGACACGGAAACACGGCACAGGTTCACTTGAATGCTTTTTAATACACTCAAACTCACGCACACTCCGAATGGAGCACATAACGGTACCGTTGGCGGCCATGATTGTGTGGCTTGTAAATTTATAGTTTCACCAAGAAAATCGCGCGTTGGCAAACTTTTTACTAGGTCTCTCTCTCTGCCTGGCTGCGACACCCGCACAATCAGAATCCCAGTCATCTAATTGCTTTTGTTTTGTGTTTTTCCTTTTTTTTCTTCTCTTGTTGTTGTTGTTGTGGTGAGGGGGTACAGTTATGTCAAAAAGGTTATAGTACAACTGTAGCGGAAGCCCTTTCGTTAAGGTAATTTTACGCTATAATTTGTATGACTCTGACTTTGGTTGTGTATGGCAAAGTTGCCATAGGGGTGAGAATAAGTGTGTGTGTGTGTGAAGTTGGAAAAGTGTTGCAAGAGTGCTTTCAGTAGTTTCACTAGAAATGAACCCAGAAAGAGAATGTCTTATTGATGTATTTCAAAAAGATTCGGTACTCTTAGGGCCAAGTCGAAAAACCAGCCATTAAAAAAAAAAAAACAGAAGAAGAAAACTTTATGCAAATGCTATGGGAATTTTGGCTTGAACTTCCTTTCTACCACCCCCCCCCACCATTTTGCGCTTCAGCAACCCAAAACAACAGCAACAATGGCAACGTTGCTTAATTAAAATGCGCAGGCAGTACGAGCGCTTCATTTGGCTCGCTTAATCGCCTCCTGCCAGAGATTTGCCTTCCTCCGCTCCCACAGAAGTCCTTCCCATGTAAAGTGTCAAGTTTTTCATTATAATTTGCATATTTTTCGCCAACTTTTGCCGCCCCCTCTCGCGCACTCACCCTCACACACAAATGACAACAATAAGCATTATGGCATGAGCCTGAATAGTTAGGGACCTAGTCTAACGCTCTAGATACTTACACACCAAAATTTTGTATCTTTTAAGTTATTTTCAAGTTTAATTTTTTGACTTGGCTCTCGCGTCGTCTTTGTGTTTGCCGTTGTTGCCGCCCATCCAGAAAGATGTTGCCTGAGCCGCGGCGCATAATCACGCAAAATCAGAAAACGTGTCTGGTATAATAATGAGCACTGATTATAAGTTGAAATTGTGTGTGAAAGTACAGTTGTGTGCACAAGTTATGCTACGTGAATTTTTGGTACAAAAAACAGTGTTGCACAAGTTATATGACAGGGAAAATAAAAGACAATGCCTTGAGTTGAGAGTGCATTATGGATTAAGTTTTGGTTAGGGAGTTTGGAGCGGAGGGGTCACAAAAGAATCGCTTCGTTATTTGAAAGGTGATCTGTGGGGTTGCCATATCATTTTCTTTCATCCAGACTGCGATACCTTCTCCACCGACTTCACTTCATTATGCTTCGACCACGTAATTGACCTGGTTTTTAGCCTAGAAGTTTCGTAGACTCCAATGATATAATTCATAATTCTATATCTTCAAATTCATAGAATAAGTTTGGGGTTAAGTTATTACTTTCGCAAAAATTTTGCGATTTACTACCAAAAGTGGGAACAAGTATATCGGCAATTACCTTTTGGAAGAGTTGAAAACGACTTGTATACAAGCTTCTTAAAAGTTGTAGAAGATTCCTAAGCAAGACTTAATAGTATTGTTGAAGAGTTGTATAAGAGGTGTGTACGACTTGTATTAGAGTTATATACGAGTTGTAAAAGCGCTGTTCAAGAGTCTTATAAGAGTTATAAATGAGTTGTATAAAAAAGGGATCCAATTGCAATGAATAGTTCCTTATAAAAGGAATGTAAAATGTTTGTAATCCAAAGAAGAAGGCACCTGCGACCATATAAAGTATATATATTCTTGATCAGCAGGACGAAATGAGTTGATTTAGCCTTGTCCGGCTATTTCTATGCTATTTCCTCCGTCAGTTTAAAAACTATCTCGGACAAACTTTACTTAAAGTCTTTAAATACATCTACGCTGCCTAATTATTGGAACCCGCCGGATCGGATGACTATAGCATATAGCTGTCATAGGAACGATCGGTCGAAAAACTAGTTCTAATGAGAAAAACTTTTTTGTTTTCAATGGAAACGCCTCCAAACTTTGTATTTTTGAGTTTGCTATGCTTTCCCATGATTCCACCAAGTTTGGTCGAAATCTGACACCTATATAGTATAGCTCCCATACAAAAGTAGAGTCTGAAAAGTAGTCTTAGTGAGAAAAACTTTTTTGTTTTCAATGGAAATGTACTTAAAATTTAAATTTATATATTTGATATGCCTACACACAATTCTATTAAGTTTTGTCAAGATCAGATGACTATAGCATATAGCTGTCATAGGAACGATCGGTCGAAAAACTAGTTTTAATGAGAAAAACTTTTTTGTTTTCAATGAAAACGCCTCCAAACTTTGTATTTCTTAGTTTGCTATGATTTCCCATGATTTTAATAAATTTGGTCGAAATCGGACATCTATATAGTATAGCTGTCATACAAAAGGAGAGTCTGAAAAGTAGTCTTAGTAAGAAAAACTTTTGTGATTTCAATGGAAATGTCCTTGAAGTTGGCATTTAACTATTTGATATGCCTACACACAATTCTATTAAGTTTTGTCCAAATCGGATGACTATAGCATATAGCTTCAGTACGAATGATCGGTCAAAAAAGAAGTTTTAGTAAGAAAAACTTTTTTGTTTTAAATGGTATGGTCACCAAATTTCTTACAAGTTCGTTTGTTAGGCTTCTGCATGATTCCTCTAAGTTTGGTCAAAATCGGACTTCTATATAGTATAGCTCCCATACAATAGTAGAGTCCGAAAAGTAGTCTTAGTTAGATAAACGTGCTGCAAGGGTATGCAAACTTTGGCCGAGCCGAAGTTAAATCTCCATTTATGTTTTCTCATATTAAAATGTCCATATTTCATATCCTTAGGATAAATTTCAGCTCCTTTGGATCAAAATTTAAGATCTATTCTACATTAAATGTATATTATAATATCCAATATAATATCTACTTAAAAGTAGAGTACGAGTTATAAAAGAGGATTATTAGAGCTGTTTTAGAGGTTTATTAGAATTGTTAAGAAGTAGTGAAAATTGGAAAATTTCATTTCAGAATCGAGTAAGAAACTTTTGACCGAATAATTATTGTAAGATCTGAAAAAAGTCGGTGCAGCATCGTATAAGAGTCATACTGTAGGTGGTTAAAGCTTTTACAAGAGTCAAATAAGAGGTTTCCATAAGTTGTAGAAGTATTGCCCAAGAAGAAGTTCAAGGTAGTCGCTTTGGAATGGTTTTAAAGTGGGCAAAGGTTCGAATATATACTTCGTGTAACAATGAGAAACTATTGTAATACAATAGGCATCGAAATGTTGTATACAGCCCTTGCCAACTATTTTTGCCACCTACTGTACCCACTGAGTCCAAGCCTCTTCTCGTCTGCCTACGATTTGATGTGTATTTAAACTTAAAATGATGATGTCTTCTTAATCAACTAGCAAGTCAACGTCCAGGCGGCAGGACCCCCATCTAACCCACCTCGCTCCTCCATTCACATTTTGGCTGGAGGCTACGTTCTCGTATTGTGGCAACATGCAAGCCACGTTTCTCCCCTCTCCTTCCACCCGCTGTTCCGTACGTGCTGTGTGTGTGTGTGAGTGTTAAGAGCCTGCAGGATATTATATAATGTGTAGTAATTTGAATTTGAAGTGTGTGGCATAGAATGAAGCTTATAAGTCTTATACGTAGACAAAAGGGACGTGTGTCGTTGTCAATTTTTCTTTCTTCTTCAACGTGGAAACATCAAAAATTGTCACCCATCCTCGTGTGTCTCCGGGGGATTAATGAGATTTTCTTTTATGGATTTATGATGATTATTTCTGTTATTAGTTTGGCAAGACTGACAGAGTCAGAGTAATCTATTGATATATGACTAAGCTGCGTGGGTCGAGCCACCCATTTTGTATTCCATTTTTTTTTTGTGGAGTTTTTTAAAACCCCACTAAATCACAAAAATTGCATGAGCCGCGCCCCATTAGCCGGGCTTATTTATGGCCCCAGCCACATTCAATGACAATTCAATATATATATATATGAATACGGACGTCTAGATGTATAGATATACGGATATGGAAAAAATAACGAATAGTGGCCTCGGGCGGCGGTCATTTTTGGCCTGGCCCACAAAACAAACTCCGCAATCGTCGCACACAATAAACCATTACAGACGATTAATTTCATTATCCGCGGCGAGTGAAATCAAAAACACAGCAACAGATTTATGCGTAGGACCACGAAAGCGAATGCAATTGTCTTTTTCCCCTTTTCCTTTTGTTGTTTTGGCTATCATTTTTCTATTTCGTTTTGAGGTTATGAATTGTGGCCTGTTTGTCTGGCATAAATGGGATGCTTGGATAAGAACTGATGATGATTTGGAGACTTGGAGATGTAAGCAGTGAGTTAAGTTGGGTCTAATGTGAGTTTTCTGCTCATTCCATCTCTCTGATAAGAAAATAAGTGGCTCGAACTTTGTCTGCGGTCTGTGACACCTCGTAAAGTATGAGGGGGTTCTACGAAGAACCTGAAAAACCCTTACATGCTCTCTGGAGAGCAATGTGCTGAGCAACTTGCTGGCGTCGATTGCTTTCCTGCTTCTTCGTTTCTGCAGATCTTAACCTGGTCTGTTGCAAAAACTTGTTCATAGAGCCGCAGTTGAGATAGTTTTCTGGGATGCCATTTTTAAAACAAATGGTGGGTTTCGATTGCTCGCCTGCTTCTGCGTTTCTGCTTATTCTTTTGAGTCTGAAGTACCGTTAAACTATTATGATTCTTTCATAAATCTCTATAAAGCATTCGCTGTATTGAAAGTGATAGGTTTCATTTGCTACACAGAACAAAAATATCCATTTGGAAGGGATATGTCTTTGATAACCTTTTAATCATCCAACGGAGCTGAAATCATTCAAATTAAGATCATTTTTCATATCCCTTGGATGATTTTCAGCTCCGTTGGATGATTAAAAGGATATTTGAGACATTTTCAGTCCAAATGGATACTGGAAATCATCCAATGGATATTTTTTTAACATCCTTTATTATCTCTGTAAAGTTATATTAAAATTTCTGTGGTTTTACGTAACTTACTATTATAAAATAAAACTCTGAGCTATTTAGAAAGCATTCTAAATTTCAGATATTCTCTCATTAACTTTTAAAACTATTTTTTCAAGTCTGCTATTGCCATATGCAATTCGTCACGTCATGCGTAACTTTTGCAGCAATATTTTCTCGAGATTTCTTAGTAACTGATCAAACATAACTTCTTAAGCTTGTTATTCTCTCTTAGTTCTCAAAATTCATTAATTTCTGCGTCTAGTCTGGACATAGCCAAATCGTCACGTCATGCGTAACTTTTGCAGTAGTATTTTCTTAAACTAGGATCAAGTTTCATGAGTCTTAGATCAAATATGACTTCTAAAGCCTGTTCCTCTTGCTCTTAGTTATTATAATCATATAGATTAGGCGTCTAGTCTCGGTATATCCAAATCGTCACGTCATGCGTAACTTTTGCAATAATATTTGGTCAAACCTGGATCAAGTTTTCTTAGTACCCGATCAAACATAACCTCCTAAGCCTGTTCCTCTCTCTCTCTTAGTTCTTAAAATCCATTAATTTCGACGTCTAGTCTCGTCATATCCAAATCGTCACATCATGCGTAACTTTGGCAGTAATATTTTGTCAAACTTAGATCAAGATTTCTTAGTACCAGATCAAATATGACTTCTTAAGCCTGCTCCTCTCTCAGAACTTAATATCCTTTAAATGCCATTCCATGCTTAACGAGTTGAACTTCTGCCTGCAGTTTCGCCATGTTATTTTAGCACTTTTCATTTCATTCAAAAGAAAACAAAGTTTTTCTTGTATGCTTCCATTTGCCCATTACTATAATTTATTTAAGGTTATGTCCATTTACATCATTTGCTTATGGTTGCTCTTTCTAAAAAACCTTCTCCGTGTGTATCTAGCCGGGGATTCAACTCCCCTGGGTGCATTTTATTCTAATTGTTTCATTTGTTTGTTTGTTTGTGGTTTCCCCATTTTTTATTTTTATTTTTGGGGGTAAATAAAAAATAATAACGTTTGCGAGTAAACGGGAGTGTATAAATAGAAGATGCAATTCATTAAGCAAACAGCGCAAGGAAGAAGGATGCGTCGTCGTCGTCGTCGTCTTCCGACGCATGTGTTTGCCGCATTTCTATTTGTATTGGCACGCTTTATATTCGTGGTCGATGGACGCCACAGGAGACTGGGGATTCAGTCGCTCGCTCGCTAGCTCGTTGGCTGGGTTGCTGGAGGTCATGTTTAGCTTTTTGCACCCCTTTCAATTGCTTGGCTCTGGCAGCCGACCCTTGAGGGTAATCGTCGTCGACGTCTCTTCGGTGGTGGTGTTGCTGTCGCTGTAGCTGTTTGTTTGTGTCTCATTGAGCGCGACGCCGACTCGGAGGTCTTTTGATACGGAAAACGCTTCTCGGACGGATTTATTTGCTGAAGCTAAAGCTGGGGAAGTATGAAAAGTACTGTAATTGTCATTATGCCCGCGAGCGGACAGTCAGCCCCAGTTACTTACTAACCTAACCCCTTGGTTCCCCTCATCCGCTTCGCTCTCCTCGTCTGTTTGTCTTTGGCTTGGCGTTGGCGAGTGCTTTTCCTGCTTAGACATGGTCGGCGTGTAGTTTCCTGCACCCCGCCTGCTCCAGCTACACAAAGTATCTATCAATATTTGCATTCATAAGTTCCTTTGCCTTCGGGCGTATTTGTTGAGTTATTAACTGAAATTAGGAAAATTGAAATGCGTTTTTTATGCAGATCCAAAACATCGACAGGAATCAGGAATCACCCTCTTGGGGCTTTAACTTTTGTAATTATGCGACAAGATAATTAAGTCAATTCCATGTCACAAAAGCTACAAAAGCTGAGGCTGCATCCACATTGTGGCAATGGCCATGGCCCAAAACAATTGGCAAGCCGCCGAGCGAAATGGCCATAAAAACCACCAAATGATGCTGAAGTTTTCAAATTGTTGGGCACTGTGGCCTGTGAATGGCAGGGGGGGTGGTTGGGGAGGAGGAAAAGAGGAAGAGGAAAACAAATGGCCAATGCCAATTTGAAAATGTTTTTTCATGTTTGATTTCATTAGCCTAAATGTTGTGTAGACATTTTTGATGGTGACATTTTGGCATTCCTTGAGAAAGGATGAAACATATTTTTCCTTTTGAAAATAGCTCTGCTTCTGCTTCCTTTTGATTCAATTCCAAAGCCTCCCTTCTGCTTGGCTATTTACCTAACATGGCGACAGATGTGCCAACAAATAGCCATATATCATAGCGTATTGATAATGCGCCCTGATTAAAGGCCTTATGATGCTGTGACGAGGTACACACGCCCCCCCGCTGATGAGGCTAAGCCCAAACACTAGAGCTTTGGTGCCACGGTGGTTGATCTGCCTGACTTTCGTCGACAATTTCCATTGTCCCAGTCTTATGGCATGACTCGTGCTTAACGCTAGCGTCATCATCATTATCATCAAAGTAATTGCAGCCACACTTCAATCTACTCCAAGAAATTTCCATAAAGCGTGCTACAAACATTATTTTACAAAAAAAATTCTTTTTAATAGCTAAATATTGGGGGGATGGCTTAGGTTTTGACTTGGATGACTTGGCTTATATTTAGATTTTGAAGCTTGAAATTAACATTTGATACATTTTGACAAGTGTGCCTGTTAGGTAGGCAAGGATGGGGAAGCGAGATAGTAGATGGAAGTTAATCAAAGACATATTTTGATGTTTAAAGAAATCAGAAATGCTGCTGAGTTGCTGCTGCCTGCTTAGGTAGGCGACAGTAGTGGAAGGAATTGGCTAAGGTAATGGTCTATCATGTTCATAATGAATACACGTGGCATAGTCCCCATCGATTAACTAAAAAAAGGTCCTTACAAATACCAGAGTATAGTTTTCAAATAATTTAGACCAATTCGTTTGCTTTTTATACCCTTGCAGAGGGGAAGAAATAGGGATCAAAACAGTGACCAAAGCAGTGACTTAAATAGTGACTCAAACAGTGACTCAAACAGTGTCCAAACAGTGACTTAAAAAGTGAAGTAAGCAGTGACCAAAATAGTGACTGCAATGTGCCAAGTTTTAGAATGGTTCTGGTCAAGCACAATGGAAAATTAGCAGTCTAATAGATCATAGGATCAGGATTGGTCCCGAACCACTTCCAAAACCTTACAATGCTTTGAAAGAATGCGAAGATTTTCTTTTGTAATATCTGCGCATAAAAAATCGTACAACTATTTGGGTACATTTATTATATCCTTGAAGAGAGTATTATAAAATTGTTCGGATGTTAGTAAAGCATAGAAGGAAGCATCTCAGAGCACATAAAGTATATATATTCTTAATCAGCACGTCGAGCTTAGTTGATATAGCCATGTGCGTCTGTTTCTCTGCTATCTCCTACGTCAGTTTGAAAACTATCCTCACCAATCTTTGTACGAAGTCTTCTAGTACAAATACGCTGCACATTTGTCCGAACTTTCCGGATCGTATGACTATAGCATATAGCTGACGTAGGAATAATCTGTCGAAAAACTAGTTCTAGTGAGAAAAACTTTTTTGTTTTCAATGGAAACGCCGCCATACTTTGTATTTCTTAGTGTGCCATGCTTTTCCATGTTTCCACCAAGTTTGGACGAATTTGGACATCTATATAGTATAGCTCCCATAGAAAAGTAGAGTCTGAAAAGTATTTTGAAAGTAAATTCATCAAACAACTTTATCTTCTTTTGCAGTATTCCTCGTAAAAGGCTTCGCTTAGGCATTCAAATACATTCAAAACATTCAAAAATCAGTTGTCGTTAATATATCAACATGTTGCAGCAACAATAATGTTGAAGCAGCATTACAAGCAGAAAACATGTTGCAGCAACAAAAGACTTTAACTTTTGAGCCAACTAAGTGAACTAAGCATGGTGTAGCTATAGAAAACACAGTAAATTCATAAATATACAAAAAAAGCATGTCGAAAACTAAGAAAGGTTCTCTCAAGTATTCGTTCCTTTTATTTCTGCCTTTCATAATTAAGCGCTCCTCTTTAAGTTGCCTTAAAGTTGACACAAACAAAAGACTTACAAAAATTGGATCACAAAGGGGCGACTTCTCACACTCTCCTCCTGCTCATCATCATCCTCCGCGCTCCAAACATCCAAAGAAGCTGTCAAGCGTTGAATGTAAATGCCAGGCAGCCAGAAGATAAGCCCCCGCCAAGCCGGGCCAGGACAACAGAGGCACACAAGTCGAGAGTTGTCGTTTTCCTCGGTGCGCAGACTAAAAATTAAAAAAGCTAAGGGAAATGATAAGGAATCGGTGCTGCCAACTTGACACAATGAACTTAATATTAATATGAAGTAAATAAAGGCCTGGCCAAGTGCTGAAGCGGAAGTGGAAGTGGAGTAGCGAACTCAAGAGGGAGAGGAGTGTGTGTGTGTGTGTGTTGAAAAGATTTATGAGCCGAGAACGAAATCGAACAAAAAACTTTCTCCAGAGAGTGTCTCATAAATTAGCCAAAGGAACTGCTGGTCTAGTATTTTGACAGGGTGTAGCAACGCCCCACTCCTCCTCAGTCATGTTACCCCTTTCTGGGCTTATCCTTTATAGCTGGCTTGGCAGGGTGGCGGCTGCTTCACCTTTTATGGTTATTGATGTTGTTATCAGCTGCAATTATTTTTCTGATTTACACAATTCGCGGCTGGTCCCTGCCTTCCCTTCTGTCGGTGACAATTTTCTCGCCTCGTTTGCGGTTTTTGTTTGAAAAGCACAAGTAGATAGGGCGAGGGGGGCGCAGCTGTATGTAGGTAGGCTTCCTTTTTTTGTGTTTCTTTGTTTTTTGCATTATTGACAGTTGTTGTGGAATAATCAGATTGAAAACGTTAAATGTCGTCGCCATTTGGGGCTTGTGTTGTGGGTTGATATTTGGCCATATTTCGCCTGCCCTTTTGTTTCTGGGATTCTTTTTTTTTATCTTTTTATTTTCTTTTGGCTTATTTTGCAGATTGGCTTTGAATTTAAGTAGCAATTTCCTGTTGTTCTTCCACAACCTGGGAGCCTGTAATGAAAGTGGAAATATTTGGGACACAAGAGGGATGAGTGAGAACTTGAGTTTAGGGCAGAGCCTGAAATTAGAATGGAAACAAATTTTGCAGCTTGAACTTAAAAACAGTACCAAGATTTGGCTAATTTATGCAAGTACTTGTGACTCTCTGTATTTCTAAATGAATTGCTAAATTGGTCAACCATTTGAGATTTAACAAATCAAATATATGAAATCGAGTTTTCTTTTAAATACAATTGAATGCTTAGAAATGAGTTGACCAAATATTAAACTAAGTACAAGAAATTAGGCAAACTCGCTAGCAAACTTCTCCTATCTACTAAAGAAAGGTTGCCGGCATTGGCCAAGGTTATGAAGTGAGTATAGAAAGAAACAAACCTAAAAAAGTTGACTGTCTGCCAATAGTAAAGCTAAGGTCCCATAGGCAAATAGTTTGCGCAAATATTCTACAAATTTTTCCTTTTTTTTTTAGATAAGGATAAGGATTTAGATAAGGAGTTTGTGCGCAAATGTTAGGCAAGTAGCCTTTGCCTAAGCTTGTGCAACAATTATTTGAACTAAATATTTGTAAAATGTTGACAAATTTGTTTGCCTGAAGTACAAACACCATATAATTTGAGCGCAAACCTTAACCAAGTAAACTTTTCTTATGTCTGTGCACCAATTATTTAAACCAAATCTTTTCCTAGCAAATTTGAACACCCACTGGCAAATTTGTTTGCTTATTTGCGAGTTTGCTCTGATAAGCAAATAGCCCTTAAGAGTGCGAATACAAGCACGCAAATAATTTGCGCAAATAAATCTTAATATTTGCTCATTTTGTATGCCTTAAGAAGAAATATTTTATGCAAAGGTATGTGAAATAAAATTTTGCGAAAAGGAAATATTTGCACAAATTTTTAAGAGATCAAATATTTGAGCAAACTTATTTTAAGCAAACATTTACAGTTCAAGGCTAAAACTAGGGTTCCATACGCAAAGAAATGTGTACATAATGTGGAAACAAAATTAGCCTTGAAATGTAAATGTTTGTTTAAAACAAGTTTCGTGTTTTCCCTCAGTTAATTATTTGCGCTTGTTGGGGGCAAATTTTGTTGCACATATCTGTGCCCAATCTATTCCTTCTTACGGTAAACAAACTAAGCAAATTTTAAGAAATATTTGCGCAAATTATTTGCGTATGGTAAAGTTTGCACAATATGAACCAATTTTGTTTGCGCGTAAGACTTGTTTGCTTGAAACAAGTTTGGGTTGCCCAAATGGTCAAATATTGGCGCAAATATTACTCCTAGGCTAATTATTTGTGCTTGTTTGGGGCAAAATTTGATTGCACAAATCTTAGTCCTGAGCTAATGATTGCAAGTGGGATATTAGATTAATAGTAATTATTCTAATTAATAAGCCGAACCCAAAAGGGAACTAAAGACCTCTGAATAATGTGAGAAAAACGGTTCGGTTCGGTTCAATGAGGAGCCGATGCTATGATGAAAATATTCCCTCTCAATGAGCTGGGAATGAAAGCTTCGTTAGGCGCTTAAAAACCCCCATACAGAAAACCAGAGTTCCTTATTTTGCAGTAAAACTAAAACACAAATCAACAGTGCTCAGATTTATTCCTAAAAGACCGTACCCAATACTGTTTTTTCCCATCTCTTTTGTGATGCACCGAATTCTTCATTCAATTGGGAAAGTACTTACAAACACATGTACTCACACACACTCAAACATACTCGTACGTACACGTTATTTGCTTAGTCGCACGCAATGTCTTCACTTAGGCAAAGGCTAGAGCACCCTCTAGATACCACACCTACATACACACACACACACACATTCGTGCATAATCAAATTCAATTGCTCATTCAAAACATTAAACTGTTTATTTTTGGATGGGCGTTCGACATTGGAACATGGGAACAGGAGCCAGCAGCCAGCAGCCAGCAGCCAGGAGCAAGAGCATTGGAGCGGCTCAAGTGGCGAAGGCACTTCATCATGCCGCCTAATCATTTGACCCACTTGAGAGTTGTGCAAATACTTTTTACGTTGTAGCAAACCCCAACCCCTCAACCCCCTACTCTCTTACCACTCACACACATTGCCCTAGACACTGGGACACATGAGCTGGTCTAATCCTTTCAGCAGTCAGAGACGGAGACGGAGTTTTGCATGCATGCAGCAATCATTTTGCCTCCTTCGAGTATGGCAGGCAGCTGGGCGCGGTGTAGGGGCTGGGGAGCAGCACAAGTGAAGACAAGGAATTTGGAAAATCTCAGCTCAGTGTCAGGTTGCACGTTGAAAATTTGTCGTCATCGTGTCTCGCACACAAAAATGGCGTTAAGCATAGAATTTTGCTCAAGAAATGAAGCCGGCAAAAGGGGAAGTGGGAAGTGAGGCCAAAGACAAACACATCAAGACTGCGGCTCAAGGATAAGGCTAGAAATAATAAATTATACAGTTTTTTTCTTGCAACCGTTGCCGAGCATCAAAAAAAAGTTCCATAAATTATTGAAAATCTTAAATTTTGAAATTTCAAAGAGAAGTTTTCTCTTTTCAAAACTGGAAGCTGGCTTGCAGTGCGCAGAGAGCGGCGCTTGGCCAGGGCGTTGGAGTTGAAGAGAAACTCTCTTGATTTGGCTTAGGGTTGTCAATAATTCCCACAATTTTGTCAAATGTTTCTAGATGACTTGACAATTTAACCAAACCAGATTAGAGGCGCCTTTTAGAATCGTTTAGAATGTTTTGCTATTAGGGGTCAAATTGAGAATATTGTCATTAAAACCAACTCACTTTTCCTTTTGAAGATTAAAGCCTGGCGGCTAACAAAAAAATAATGAAACAATTGTCAAGCAGATGCACTGCCAGAGCCACCCCTCATGTTAAGCCCGAACGAACCCCTCTGCCATGTACATAAATACAATACATTCAATCCGATGCAACCGCAACAACAACAACAGCAACTCCAGCACCATTATGACAATGTGTGGACTGCAAATGCCAATGACATTGCGCTCTCTCCCTGCCCTTCCTCCCTGCCTTTTGGTTGCTTTGTCTTGGCCTCAGCTCATTTTTCACATATTTTTGCAAAACTGAAACTATTTTTGGGGTTGTTGTGGTTGTTGTTGTTGTTGCTGTTGTTGCTGTTGGACAGGCACTCGAAACCGTTAATTGGTTTTATTTTTAATGATGCTAGAAAAGATTTCTCCCCTCATGTTGGCTGCCCACGCTGGAACTACTCTGCTGCAATTATATATGTAAATGCTGGGCGTTCCACTGTCAAAGACAATGCCTGATTTATGTTTACGTTTGGTGTGAAAAAAACAATTAAATAGCTAATTGACTAAGTGACTAAGAAGGCCTGGAGCGAAAACAAGCGGGCGGAACTGCATTTGAGTTTGAGTAGTTGAAAAGATTTCAAAGTATTTGAAAGTTTTTAAAGTGTTTTCGATTTATCATAGAAGAAATTTGAGTGCTAGGCTCTGAACCCAAACAAGTAAATTGGACTCTTTGTTGAACTTTAAACAGTAGAGTTCGGAGTTGGGCAGCTCAGCTTGTATTTATTTGTGCGCAAACCTCTGAAAATTCTAGAAAAGGTCCAAACCATAGAATTCGTCCTAGACAACATTTTTATACTCTGTACCGTAGGTACATAGAGTATTATAAGTTTGTGCAAAAGTATGTAACAGGCAGAAGGAAGCATCTCCGACCCCATAAAGTATATATATTCTTGATCAGCATCAACAGCCGAGTCGATATAGCCATGTCCGTCTGTCCGTCTGTCTGTCCGTATGAACGCACAGATCTCAGAGATGGTAAGAGATATAGGTTTGACATGTATGGCACATATGCTTCTTATGCCTGCAGGCAGATCAAGTTTATTTTCAATTTTGGCCACGCCCCCTCCCGCCCCCGCAATTTAGAAAAAACGTCATATCTTCCACAGTTTTGAAGATAGATGGCTTGTTCCTTCTGGACATATTTAGCTATTAGGATAACTTATCGATCCGCCAAAGGAATGAAGAAGATCGGATGAACGGTTTTCGAGTTATGATCAAAAGACAAATTTTCTTGGTACAGAGTATGTTATAGTCGGGCTTGACCGACTTTCTTTCTTGTTTTATGTGGCTTAATTCAATATATCTTACTTACACAACAATCTGGATAAACTTGCAGTCTTGATTATCTCTGACGCGGCCATAACTGGCTACCAAGAGCTTCGATCTACTTAGGCAAATAAAGCTTGCATACTTTGAAGGGCAACGTGGTTTTTTTTTTAGACTAAAAAAACTTTTCTTGATATCTCGACGAGATGGGCACTTTTGGAGGCCAGATTCGTGAAAATCCTACAGAAATATGCTTGTCCTATCTTTGAAATCAGAATAATTGGTTAGTTTTTGTCGACCTTTGTGATTGCAAATTGCCTTTGTTGCTGTCAAGTATTAGGTAAATAAATAATAAAATGTTGCACAGCTTCAGCTACTTACCCTGCCCCAAAGCACTTTTCAGTTCCCTTTCACCTGAAAGTAGCAACAACAGGTGTTCGCCCTTGTCGTAGGGCCACAAAACCCGAGCAGCAAACCAAAACTTACCCCCGCCGTCCGTCCAGTACCCCGCCGCCTCACACACACACCCACCGTTAGTCGCGTTAGCATCATTCAAAGCAGCTTAACACCCACAAATGAGCCATTTGAGTAGCAACCAGAGATCTCAGCTTCAAGTCATAATTTATGAGAAATGCAGCGAAATCAAACGGTTAAATTTCCTACAAAATGCCGACAAAGAAGAAAGTGCAACAAAAACAAAAATAAAGCCGGCATTCGGCAAAAGAGAGGCGGCCTGCCGCCGCAGAGAGACTCCAAAGAAAGAGAGAGTGAGTCGCAGGCACTGGAAACGGTGGTATGACAGTATAACAGTTGACGTATAACACAGCAGCCGTGTGCGACTGGCTGGCATCGGTTAGTTTGCGAGCGTTGGTCGTTGGCATCGGACGTGCTTTCTAGCGAAATAGGGGGAATTTCTCAAGCGAATCGCGTAACAATTTTTCACAGGCGAGCAAAAGTTTTTGCTAATTGCGAACAAAACAAAAGTTGTACGCTTGGCACTCATTAGCGCTGCCTTTTGACAGGACAACCAACCACGTTGTTCGGCGAAACTAATTAAAAAATGAGGCAAACGGAGTTCGGGGCAGACATGTTAAATATGTACAATAAATACGAGAAACAACAGGGCAAACATAATTAATTGCCAAGTGAGTGTCGGGCAAGTGTCTGGAGCGGAGAGTGCACCAGCGTGCGTGTGCTTGTGTGCGTGTGAGCGCGCGTGTGAGTGTGTGTGTGCATTAAATAAAAATCAAAATTAATTGCATTTCAAGCATATTTAAATACGCATTAAGCAGCTGCGGTTTCAATCGCAATATAAACAAACCATTTTCGATACTAACAACAACAAGTACGGCTCTGGCTCTGCTGCTGCTGCTGTTGTTGTTGTTGTGCGCGCAATTTCCGGTTTCCGTTTCCGTCGAGCGACATCCGTGTCCGGCGCAAAAAATAAATAGGCACAACATTAATTTGCCAGCTTTGGAGAGTTGCCACTTGAGCGAGGAGGAAAACAAACAAATAAACAACAACAAAAAAAAGTGTTAAATGGTGGGCGATTGCTCAAGTGTTGACAAAAAGTCGGGCATACTTTTCGGCGGCGCGTAAATTGGACTTGATCAAATTGGTAAAAAAAAGGACTGAAATACAGAAGTATTATTGAAATCATAATAAACATAAACCAAAGCTCAACTTAGACAAAATCTTTGAAAAGTATTGCCTAGTTTTAGGCAATAAAACACACTAAGGCTTAATAAAGTTAAAAAAACAAGCTAAAAACCAGTGTCAAGTCCCAAATTACCCATCCAAAATTAAAAAAATAGCCTAGCATCCCTAGAGTTTAACTTGTTTAAGTAAAAAACAAGAAAAATTACAGTTTTGTACAAGTGTCACATACTTTAGGGCTTTAGGCGGCTGGATAAAACACAAACAGCTTGAAACATAGTCGAGAATTGTTAAATGTTACCTTAAAAAAACTCCAAACAAAGAATACACAGTTTTAAAAAAGTGTCTCACATACTTTTGGTCTCAAAATATGCCAAATTAAACACAACCAAGTTGAAAAAATGCCTGAAAACGTAGAACTATAAGGTATAAACAAAGAATACACCGTTTTACAAAAGTGTCACATACTTTTGGGCTCAAAATATGCCAAATTAAACACAACCAACTTGTGAAATAGCCTAAAAACGTAGCTTTTGGTTGAAAAAGTTTCACTTTGGTAAATTGTAAACCAAGCATACACATAACTATAAAAGTGTAGCATACTTTAGGGCTGTAAACTGCCAAAAAAGCCAAAATAATATTCCCTAAATAATAAAACATTGCTCAATAAGAGAAATAAATGCGGCAAATACTTTTCTAAGGCCAAAGGAAACTTATCCTGGCTACCTAATAAAAATTAAAGCCTACTTAGTGGCGGTTAACATACAAAATATGGTGAAATGAGCCCAGTAAAGCCGCAACAAACTACCAAATCAATTACAAATAAATTCTGTTAATTCATCAAATCAAAGGAAGGTCAAATCAAAAACCCGGACAACATTTTCCACAAACTAAGCAGGTTAGTGACGTTTATGGCCCCTAAAAAATAGTAGGAAAATGTATATTTCAAGCCAACATATTTCAGGCGTGGCTGCCCAACCAAATGAAATGACAAAAGAAATTTCTCTCTCTCTGTGTGTGTGTGTGTGTGTGTAAGACAAGCAATAAAATGCCAAGTTTTTGCGCGCCAAAAAGCAGGCAAATGTTTATGAGAGACATAAAACTAGCACGCCAGAGTCGCCATTTTTATTTTATGAACTTTTATGTTGTTTTTTTGTGCTGTTGCTTTTCTGTAGTAAACAATAATCATAATAATCGTAATCACAGCCAGCAGCAGCAGCAGCAGGCAAAAGTCGCTGCCCTTTTTTGCTTGTTTGCCCGTTTGTTTGTTCGCACCTAGTCGAGCACACACACACAGTTACTCAGTCCCCCTCTCCCTCTCCCACTGGTCCTTTGTTCTGGCTCTGTCGCACTAAATTGCTCACAATTGAAAGCATACTTTCTGGCGCACCAGCATTTAGTGTGCAGTTGTTGTGTTTTTTTTTTGTAGACTGAATTTTTGAATGCAAATGCCAGGCTCGGCCTTTATTTATCGCACTCGTTATTCTTGGGCCATAGCATTCTTTCGTTTGCCCCTGGGAGTCTGAACTCTGTTTGTTGTTTTGCCCTTTTTTTTGTGCTTTCTTTCTTTTGGGTAGCGTAAAAAGGTTTCGCCCTTTTTTTTTTTTGGTGTTGTTTATTATTAAATATGGCCGAGCATTAAATATTGTGTGTGCGAGTGTGTTTGTGTGAAAGTTACCTGGGGAAATGTATATTTTTTGCTTTGGAGACAAACAAATTCAGAGTTGGTTTTGATTAAACTTTAAAAAAATGTGTAAAAAGGGGGCATAATGTAATGTATACAGTTAACATTTCAATAAGTCGAATAAGTAGAACCAACCCTAACCTAAGCCACTACAAAATGGTAAGGGCGAAAATTTGTACCACAATTTATTGGCACAAAATGTAACCCCAACTTTTGCACAGTTTTGAGTGGCTCCTGGCTGTGTTTTATACAATTTATGACAACTCTCACACACACACACACACACCCGCCAATAAGTCACTCTCCGGTCACATGTGTGTGTGTGTCTAAGACGACCGCAACCTTGTGCCACAGTGATTATTTTTTTGATTTATTAAAGCTAAAATGCTGATAACAAAAACCTTGAAAAATGAATTTCACTTCTTCTTATTTTCCCCATTCTGCAATCTCATTAAGTCCTGACACGCCTACAATTAAATACATCGCCTGAGAATGAGAAGAAAAAAAGCTCTTAGAATTTCAAAAGACGCAACCAAAAATGAGAGAAAACAATTTTGCCAGCACAAAAGTCAAGCCAAACAAAACAAAAAAAAAAACCGAGAAAATTGTTTGAAATTAATTTCCAGTGCTGGAGGGGAAGTCAAATAGCTGTGAATTTGTTGTGTGTCACGTCCAGTCGATGGCAGCCGCCGCCTGCCTGCCTCTTAAGAGCCTCAAGTTGGCAATGCTTTTGCGGTCGTCTTTAAGGGGCCGCCGTCCTCCCCCCTTTATGGACTTGCTAATCCTATTTTTCATTAATCTAATTAAGCCTTCGTATGGCCAGCCAACAAAATTTTTGGGGTCTAATGAAATTATTGGCCAAGACAAAGCTGCTGCCTGCTTCCTGTGCAGCTCAAATATTATTGATTAGGGGAATTAAGGTCAATTAGGGTTGCCCAGGAATTTTGACAGCAAAACTAAAATGCCAAATTAGGCACAAATCTGATGAAGAAGCTTTTAGCTCAAATTAATAGAAAGCTAAACATAATCATCAGTTTTATTGGCCAATTAAAAAACTGTGTGTGTTTTTTTTTAATAATTGAAAAATTGCTCATGAAACCGAAGATTACTGACGGCTCTTGTTTGCAAAGGAACTTTCACTTTCACAGATTTGACAAATACTTTCGATCTGGAATTGATAATGGAATATTGAATATATTTTAGTTTCTTTTTAAGCCAAAGAACTAAAGCCACGAGTATTCAAAAACGTAAAAAGTCTTGTTGCTTATGCTGAGAACGAGCCTCACAGTGATCAAAATCTTACAATAAACATAATTTATTAGAATTTCTCACACAATCATAAAACACTGGTTTTTTTCATGAATTTTACAAGGTTTTGAATGTTATTTTCTTTTGATATCCATCTCCAAATTCATGATAACCATCTTACTGAACAGATGAACCTAATAGAACTTTGTTGGGATTATAAAAACTATTGTTATACCCTTGCAAAGGGTATTATAATTTTGCCCAGATGTTTGCAACGCATAGAAATATTCATTTCCGACCCCATAAACTATATATTTTCTTGATCAGTGTGGCGAGCTGAGTCGATTGAGCTTTGTCCGTCCGTCTGTCTGATTCTATGCAAACTAGTCTCTCAGTTTTAAAGCTATCGAGCTAAAATTTTGCACAGAGCCTTCTTTTTGCTGCACACTGTTAATATGCCGGAACCGGCCGGATCGGATGACTATATCTCACAGCTCCCATAGCAACAATCGGTCGGAAAACTAGTTTCAGTATGAAAAACTTTTTTCTTTTCAATGGACACGTCTTCAAATTTTGTATTCCTAGGTTATCTATGTTTTTTTTATGGTTCTACCAAGTTTTATTAAAATCGGACATTTATATGGTATAGCTGCCATACAAAAGATAGATCTAAAAAACAGTCTTAGTTAGAAAAGCTTTTTTGTTTTTAATGGTAGCATCCTGCAATTTTGTATTTGTTTGTTTCACATACTTTCACATCAGTTAACAAATTTTTGGCCAAATCGGATGACTATATCATATAGCTCCCATACGAACGATCGGTCGGAAAATGGGAAAAAGAGTATTTTTTGAAAATATTTAAGCGAGCACTTGCGAAAACTTCTGCACAGATGAAGTTAGCTTAGCTTTCTCGTTTTAAATGTTGTATGTTAGTTCTTTTTAATTTGCTTACTTCTGAAATGAATCTATTACGAAAAGGATTTCTAAAGTTTTCTTTCCTTAATGTTATTTTATGTTCACTGTTTTTTCTTAGTTGATTGTAGATTTGCAGAGTTATAAGCAAACATTAAGCAAAAATTCACGGATGCAGGTGCATTCCATTTGGATGCAACTTTTTTTTTGCCACCACTAGGCTCTATGATGTTTCAGTATTAGTTATCGAACCGCCGATAGTCGAGTTATAGGAAATACAAACATTTATGCTGGGCAGCACTTAACACACTTGTAGACTTTCTGTGGTATTCTACGTAAAATTAATCATATCAATATCAGTTATAGCTTACAAACTTTAATAAAAAAGAAATAAATATTTGGCTTTTCACAGCCCAAATGGCCAAGCTGAGCTCCTCTTAATGTCTTGACTAGTGTGTTTCGAATTTTCACACACAGCCAGTGGACCTACAGCTTAATGCCGAAGAGTTTGAGATAACATCAGGCATAGGAGGCACACACACTACCCGATGCACCACACCGGATCCTACCCTTTGGTTGTTACAGACTTTATTAGAGAAGGGCTTTTCAAAAGAGTTCCCTAACTATTTACTAAAAGTTAGAAGAGCTACCACTTCCCTCGAACTCCTTGAAATAGAGCTGAATCAGCCATGAAATGGAAGGGCTGGGGTACTAAACTCATGAGATCTATATGTTTTATAAGAGTTAACACACACATATCTTCCCACTTCATTATCTAAGCTGATTTCAGGCATGATTTAGAACCGAGTTTCATGGAAATTACTGAGACAAGCCTGAATTCAGGCATGAATTCAGTTTTTTTGATGGGTAATCAAAGTAAGAACCTTTGTTTAGTGGTTCAACAAATTTTGCAGATTTTTATACTTCTTAAACAGGTCGAAAACATCACAAAAAGGCAGTTTTATTGAGTATTTCCAAGTCAAATCTTTAAATTTTGGTTACACTGGCACTAAATCAAGCTTAATATGAAGCAATCTGCTTGTTTGCTTTGTTTTAAACATCGAAAGATTCAAATGGCTCTTCTAACTTCACATATGAAACATATTCCTTTTGCATTATTTCGCATTAATTTGTTTGGCCACTTACCCAGGCCACTTCATAAACTACGAAAATATATATATTAATTTATTTGCTCTCAATTTATTTCGCAAGCGAAATAGAATGTTGATTTAAGTTTCAAATTCAATTTTCATGTTTAATCAGTGTTAAAAATACAAAGCGGTTCTTTAAATTGTCTGCTACAATAAACACAAACATAGTTTTTGTGCACGCATATTTATGTAGCAATATTTTTAGATGTTTTCAATATTTGAGCATGTTTAGACAACCAACATTAGTTTTTGGCCAACTTTAGCATGCCAAACATATATTTCCCATACAGTTTTGGCCGACATCTCTGACTGTTTTTCTCGCTCTCTGCTCGATGGTGCTTAATGCTTTTAGCTAAAAATTTTTGCCAGTTTCGGTGCCAAAAAATGCAAATTTAAAATGCGTTGGCATGTCAAAAATCCACACACAGACACACAGACAAGCATAAAGAACAGGGTGCAATTGTACTGATGGAAGGGGGGTGGCGAGTGGTGGGGTTGGGGTGATGAAAATCGATAAACGACTCATGTGTGTGTGTGTAAGCTTTTAGTATCTTTTGCAATGCAACTGAAATTTGGCTACACACACACACACACAGAGGCAAGAGAGAACACCATAAAAGAGAACTGGCAACAAATAGCTTAATAGGAAATAGCATAAAAGCTGCGCCCCACTGCTATGTGTGTGTGTGTTGGACGGGGGGCGGGGGAGCGAAAAGAAATCCTTGCACGTATCGCGCTCAAGAAATCAGTAAACGCATTGGCATCTTCTCGCAGGCCATTGTTGTTGTTGCTGCTGTTGCTGTAGCTGGTCCTGTTCCTCTTGTTGTTTGCTGTAAGGGTTGAGACGTGGCCTGGATATGGGTAAAGCTGAGTATGCTTACGCTTATCGGAATAGCGTCGCTGTCCTCGTCGACGTCGTCTCTGAATATTTGGCATTAGTCAAATGCAAATTTTTATAGCTGCCTGTCTGTTTACTTGAAGCGCCGATAAGCTCGCGCATAAGCTTATACACAAAATGGACTCTTTTTCTTTTGGTAGAGCGAGAGAGAAAGAGGGAAATGTTTCAGCTTTAAAGAAATTAACATTTATTTGACTTGAAATCTGTGCCACTGCTGGATTTCCTGCAGTTTTTAAAGCCCACCTCTCATCATACACTTTAATAACATCGTACAACATTACCGCCTGACGGAAGTCGTCTCAAATGAACAACTTTGCCACGACCTACTAGTACAACAACCTCTCTCATTCTCATACTCATACTCCTTCTCCGTATCCTGCTCCAGCCGCTGCTATCTTTGCTCTCTGCTGCTCCTAAAAGTAGGCAATAAGCATCGTGTTTATGTATGTGGCACAAACATTTTAGCGTATTTTTATTACAGCCCAGCACGTGTGCAGTTGTGTGTGTGTGCGTCGACAGGCTCATTGCTGAATTTATGAAAATTTCTGCCCTCCGATATGAGTTTGGGGTAGCCAGAAAAAACATTAGCACCCAATACAGTTTAATGCGTCCATGCGTATGCGTGTGTGTGTGTAAACCCCAGCGGATGTACATCCTGTCTGCGTGTGGCCCCAGCTGTCGTCGTCCTCCGGCAAACGCCAATGCCAATTTGCGGCTTAACATCTTTGAATTATTGAGGCGCGTCGAGGTCGCCGCCTACAGACTTTATCCATCTTCCAAATTAAAATTTTATCAAAATGAAATTTGCGGTTTTTGTGTGTTTAGTTTCAAATTTGAGAAGTGATTTTCATGCTGCTTTTGTTGCTGCCGGTGGCCTGCTGTGTGCTTATTTTTGTTTTTAAAAAGGGCCAAGCCTAAGAGTTGGCCCTGCGGTATTTGTGTTTAGGTGCATAGTTGGTTTAGCTGGAAAATGGAAGTAAATAGATATTTTGCAGACATTAAAGTGCGAACTAAGAATTAGGTTTATATCCGGGGAAGCTGGGATATTCTGACACTTGAAACCAGTTTTAAATGAATCAAACAATAAAATTGTAGGTTTTCCAACTTGATTGGTGAGATATCATAGTTTTTACCCACAATCACATGAATAATTCCACTTTTCAAGCACCATTAACCCAATAATCCCCCTGTACAGGTACAATTGTGCAAGTAATTGTACAAGTAATTACAATTTGAAGTTTCCAAGTTACAATTACGATTACTAAAAGACTCGTAATCAGGTATAATCGATTTTATGGTAATGAAAAGTAATTAAATACAGCAGGTAATTATTACATTACAGCTCTGAATAACCCTTGGAGTCAATTCCTATGCAAAAACTTTTATATTTCCAAAAATCAAGTCCAATAATTTTTTAGCGGGTTTGTAGCTAGATTTCAGTTCCGATTTTCAACATGAATACAAATTTCGAAAATTTATTGATTCGCTGATCTTCAAAGGAACATGCATTACAATTCTAAAGCTACTTATTTTATCCAAATCCGTTAAAGTATAAAGAAGTTATTGGCACTTAAGTAACAACCCAATGAAATATTCATTTACGAGCCTATATACACATTATACATATATATTGGCGCCAGCTATTGGCGCCAGCTGTGAACTAATTAGCCATGAAAAAGCTTCTTAAAGTTTGCTGTTCGGTTTCGCCGTGCCTTTCTCTTGTGAGACACTAAAAGCACACAACCCAAGAGTTTAAGAGAAGCTCAGCTTGGTGCTTTGGGGCAGCAAAGTCAATTAAACCTAATTTCAATGCAGTTCTACTTTCAGATCAGTTTGTTTCCCTGTTTTAAACAGCTTTGGGACATACATCATGTCTCTTTCCTGTTTGAAATGAATATACTTATACTTTGAAAGTTTTCGCTAAGATCAGCTCCAGTCAGGGCGGGTCCATGATGTACAGCCTTTTCAGTCTGTTTATTTTCCAGCTGTGAAGTTATCTCTAAGATCAGCTACAGTCAGTGAAAGGGCGTTCTGAAGGTCGGGTCCATGATGTACAGCCTTTTCAGTCTGCGTATTTTCCTGCTGTTTTCAAATAGACAGAGCTTCCTCTATATGTTTTTTTTTGTGCTGTCTGCTCAACCAAATGACAGGTACTAATTAAACAGACATATTTTCACATTTTCTGTTCTATGTTTCTTGTTGAATGAATCGCACAAAGCTGCCTTAGGGTAAAAGCTGGAAGAGGATAACTTCGATCGATTCTCAGCAAGGTGTCAGCTTTTTGGTGTTCTTGTTGTGGTTGCCTTAGAAGCACACTAGCACGCATACACACTTGCAGCTTACTGAGGCACATGCGAAATGTACATAGATGCGCCAAAGATACTTTGGGAAGATGGAAATGGAACAAAAGAATATAGTAAACGAATTTATACACTCGTTGGTTGAGGGGTGAACTGCTACTTGTGTTTCCTTTTGATTAGTGACCTAGGGTAAGTGTATTAGTCGTGCCTGGGACCACTTTTTGTGATCTCTATGAAGGTTTTTTCAATATATATGCAAACTGTGCTCCTGAGCTGAATAGCAAATGTTCTTAAGTGCCTAATAGAGCAGCTGTTCGTTCTTAAGATTTAGGTTTACACATTGGCAAGTTCAAATGACTAAAAACTGCTTTTTTACATATGTTTAAGCAACAACTTTAATTTTATACACAAAAAATAGCAAAACTTCACCTACTAATCCCATTTTGCAGCGCGCACAATGTGAATCGCCAAGGTGCGCGGCCCACAAAAAAAAAACGTACACAAAAAAGTCTCATTTTACGCTCTAAAAAAGCTTCAGTGACATATTTTCTTATAATCTGCACTTTTATTGTCTCATCTTTGGCTCTCCCACTCTCCTCTCTCTGGCTCTGTATCTTTAGCGTTTTCTTTTCCTGCTTGGTGTTTACATTACACTTTAACTAAGCCGCCGAAAATTATGCAATAAACTTTACTTTTACGTGTTTCTCTTTCTCACTCGGGGTCCTTATTTATTTATTTTTATTCTTTTTTGCTGTTGCTCTTCGTTCCCTGGCCGCACTTATCCGGGCGATTTTTGATGTTCGCGCATTGTGGAGGAGCCGGCGGAGCAGGCGTTGCAAATCTTATTTGATGATGCCACGGCAAATACTTTAATTTATGCAGTAATCCTATTACAAAAACAACAAAAACAACAACAACAACAATGCATTTGTGCTCGGCCTTTTTGCTTGAAGCATTTTTATTTGGTTTTCATTTGCTGGGACCCGCGAATGGTCGCCTATCGCTGCTTGGTTGGTGACTCATTTGCATTTTCTGCGCATTTGCCTTTGGGGTTTCGCTCATTCTGTTTTTCTTGCTTTTTTTTTTTTTGTGTTGCCTGGTTTTCCCCCATTCCATCTTAGCAGCAATTCAATTTATTTTAATTTCTGCTTTTAACACAAAAAATTACCAATTCAATTTTATGACTTTATTTCTAGGCAGAGAGAAAAGATCTGCAACAAACAAGTCGACAGGAGACAGTTTTGCTCTCTGTACATTTTCTTATTTTTGTTTTATTCGTTGTTTTTTTTTTTTGTTGTGTTCCCTTAGTTTTGTGTGCAAACAACTTGAGCAGAGTGAGTGGCGGGACTAGGGAAAAGACATTGTCGTCTTGTTTCGCAATATGCAAATCAGTTTATAAATAAATTTGTGAAGCGTTTGGCAAACGTTGCGCAAATCAGCAAAAGAGAAGTGCCTTGCCTCCGTCTCCTTGGCATATTCGAAATCAGCTTAAATCGATGCGAGAGTGTTAATGGAGTGGGGAGGAGCTGGGTGGGGAGTGGGTCCTAGTGACAGCTAATCGGATTGTTTTCCATATGAGATATATTTTTATTCAAATTTTATCATACAGATTTCGAAGCTGGATAGGCTAGACCAGTATTTACTGGTGAAATTTTAGAATTATGCAAACCCTTCTGAGGTATTCCGCGAAATAGAAGTACTACCCTGTATAACGTTTACAACTCAAGACGAAATTTTCCAATTTTCATGATAATCTATACACAGAGAAAAATTGGATATTAAAAAATATCCATTGAATGATTTACCGTATCAATTTGGGAAGGATATGTCTTAGATATCCTTTTAATTATCCAACTGAGCTGAAAATCATCCAAAGTATATGAAACAAGTAAGGGCGCTGCAGTCGAGTTTCCCGACCACAAAATACCCTGTTCATTTATTTTCATTTATTTGTTTTTGAATTTTTGAAGATGTCATCCTAAATGTAGGCAATACTTTTCTAGTCCTGATCAACAACTGGGGGGGTGCTCTTATCAGCTCAACTGTTTCGCTTATAACTCCGGTGTTTTTGGTCCGATCTGATTGTACTTTTCAGAATAGATAGATATTGGGCCTAGCTTGATTTATACTAAACCACGAGGCTCTAACTTGAAAATTGTGGATCTGACGGCTTTTTAGGTCTTGGATTTATAGAGGAGGTCTAGGTTTTTTGGGGATAAAAGGGGGACGGGGTGGAATTTTTCAAATCTGAAACAAACTTGATCTGCGTACAGCATAAATCTACCTTTGTGGCTCTATCTCTTATAGTCTCTGAGATCGACGCGTTCATACAGACAGACAGACGGACAGACGGACGGACGGACGGACGGACAGACGGACATGGCTATATCGACTCGGCTGTTCATGCTGATCAAGAATATATATACTTTATGGGGTCGGAAAATTTTCCTTCTCCCTGTTACATACATTCGCACAACTTCATGATCCCCCTTTTCCCATTTTCCATGGGAACAGGGTATAAAAATATCGAATTGATACACATAAATATCAAATTGATACACAAAATATCAAATTGATACCCTAAAATCTCAAATTGATACCATAAAATATCAAATTGATACCCAAAATATCAATTTCAGAATATCTGGTGTTATGTTGATATCAATTAATGGTTACTGGTCTTAGTTCAAAACAAAGCCTATCAAATTGATAATGATACACATTTCTTAACGTTTCTTAACTTATAACCTTGATTACCAACCAAAACAGCTTTCTACGAAACACTTGCAGTGTAACTAGCCCAGATTAGTTTATGTTTGACCCAAGTAAAATGTTTCGTTGTAGAACGAATTAAATTACATAAAACTTTTGTCGAAATGGAAACTGAACCACTTGCTATCATCTCCACAAAGCTTTATCAGTGGAGCCAAATGTTCTGTCCTGCAATCCTCCCCCCCCAACTAAGTCAATTTCGTTGGCTTAACTTTACTTAGTTGAGTTTTTCTTTCGTTTTTGTTTTTTTTTTGGTTCGCGATTGGCTCTCCATAAAAAGCCAAAGCATTTCAACAGATTTTGTGTCACATAAAAATCGCAAAAACTGTATCTGTAGCCATTTAACGTGAAGATAAAATTTACATTTTAACCAAACAAGAGAGAAAGGTGGACCAACACACACAACGCCAAGTCAGACCATTTAAAGACCAACATGAAATTGGTTTCTGTATCTTTTGTATCAGTGCCTGGTCCTTTTTGATCCAAGTGGCAACGCCATGTTGTTTTGACTGGGGCAGGTCTGTTTTTTTTTTTTTTGGACCCCCTTTGGGGCATATTCAATTTTGTTTATTATTTTCTTTGCGATTTCTCTAGGCGAGCTTTCAATTTTTATGACTTGGCTTCGTTTTTACTGCCCTCCCCCCTTTTTTATATGCGTTTTTGGTTGAAATGTTTATTGCCCTGTACTTGGCCACGCCTTCCCATTGATTACGCGCGCGGAAAGCCTTTGGGTCTTCTCCCCTGCCAATTGTTCTGGTTGTGTTGTGAAACGTGTTTTTCTTTTCTTTCTTTTCTTTTTTTTTTTTGAAGCGCAAAGTGTCACGTTCTGATATGCAAAAGGTAGCACAAGGTGCCAGTTCGGGGGGTGGCTGGCTGCCTGTGTGGGGCTTATTAATGTTTGATGCTGAGGCCATTGAGATTGAGGGGAAGCCGTTCTTTTTTTTAACCAAAATGCCTGCTGATTGACTGTTTAGGCTGGCACTTTTGTGGCAATTTTATTTGTCTGACATTCGCCTTGAAGGGCTAATGATTGGGTTTGAGATGAATACAAACAGGAAGTACTCAACTGCTGATCGATTTGAAAGTTCACCTAGGGGGTATTTTGCCTGCTGTTACAGCACGCCCTCGTTAAGGCTTCTCAATGGGTTTCAAGCCGGAAGTTTTGCTAAAGAATTAGAAATACATTGAAGTGAATTGAATATGCTGAGCTATGGTAAAGTGTATCCGCAATTTTACATTTGTATGCTGACTAAAAGAGGTAGAGCTCTTTCTAATACGCATTTGAAATGTTTTGTTCTTGGGTGTACTTGAATTAAGCTAGGAAACAGTCTAAAATTGAAAACCAAGCCTTAATATTATGGAAATGAGAACCAAGGTTCTTGAATTTAGAACATTCAATGCCGAAAATCTAGTTCACGTACAAAAAAAAGTGTATTGAGTACATTATATTCTCACATAGCCAGCTTTTTAAAGAGTGCAACACAAAATGTGAATAATTTAGAAAAGAATCTGCTTTTCAAATTCTCAACTGGTTCTAGAACTTTTTAAATAGAGCAATTTCTGACCTTTAGTAATAACAACTTGGTCTTTGGAGTTAACCTTAGAATTAATGAGTCTTTAATTGAGTCTTTCCAAAACAGTCTTAATTTAGGAATTTCGGGACTAAGAAAATCATTCTTTAAATAAGGATTTTGTGCTTGAAAGAAGTATTTTCATAAAATCATGTTAAAAAAAAACTGTAAAATTATTCAAAATGTAGCTAATATACTCGTATTCCGAAACAGTCTTAAATTAAGAATTTCGGGACTAAGAATATCATTCTTAAAATAAGAATTTTGTGCTTGTAACAAGTATTTTCGTAAAATCATGGCAAAAAAAACTGTAAAATTATTCAAAATGTAGCTAATATACTCGTATTCCTAAACAGTCTTAACTTGAGCATTACGGGCCTGGGAAAATCAAACTTAATCTAAGAATTTTTGTGTTTGAATCAAGTATTTTCGTCGAATCATGGCATAAATAACTGTAAAATTATTCAAAATGTAGCTAATATACTCGCATTCCGAAACAGTCTCAACTTAAGTATTACGGGCCTAGAAAAATCATACTTAATCTAAAAACTTTTGTATTTAAATCAAGTATTTTCGTACTTACAGAACTATTGACACTGCTTTTACTTAATTTTGGTTTCTGAGAGCGTTAAATGTTTAAGACTTATAGCTAGTCAACCAGTGTCAGTCGCCTGTTATTCTTTCAATAGCTTGTTTCCCCACATTGTTTTTCCAGCTCAGCTCAGGTTTCTAAGCTACACAAATACATTTTGTTGGTTTTTGTCCACCCACTTAAGCGCAGCAACTACCTCAAATTGTTGCAATTGCCAAGTAACTCATATTTCATAGGAATGCATACATTTTCCACAATTTGTGTGCTCACACATGTGTTTATCTACTTGTGGGCTTAGTTCGAGTTTTCGTTTTATTGTTTTTTTTTTTTCGTTCTTTCTATTTTATCTTAAGAGATTTTCATCTCTCTCTCCCAGGCAACAAATAAGAAGCCCCATATTTATTTTGACAAAAAGATTACCAATCCGTAAATGAAATTTGCAACCAAATAGCATGCCACATTGTTTGGTTGGGTTAGCTCCAGCAATTTTAAAACACATTCAAATAAACAGACAGTTGGCTCTTAAGTAAAAAATACATTTGCTTTAATATTTGCTCTTAATTAAATTCGAGTTCTCTCAGGCGTGAAGTATGCCAAAAAACACAGAACTTTTTCTGCTGTAGAAACCACTTAATCCAATTTAAGAATGCAACCACTTGAGTGCATACACAAACACACACACACATGGATAATAGAGCGCTTCCTTAAAGTATGCTATGCTTTTTCGCTCTTGTGGTTTTTATCACTGCTAAGCCATAAAATTCTATACAAAAAAATGATAAAATATTAGCAGATTTTTGCCACTCATAAATTACCGGCAACATTTTTCCCAGCATCTTATCGTGTGCCATTGTTTGGGCCAGTGGAAAATTTATATATATTAGGTCATTAGGTTTTGTAATAATTTGTATATGCAAATGGTTCTTATTGGCCTCATTGTTATGCGAGCGTAATAGGCCTTTTGGGGGAACTGGGAGTGGGAGTGGCTGTGGGTGTGGGGCACCGTGTGTGGCCAGCCCCTGTGGCCCATTACACCGGACTAGGCTTTTAATTAAGTTTTGCCCAAATGTAGGCTATGCATTTTTAATGCCCTCTGCTTCGGCTCAATTAACATTATTCAGGAAACTTTCGGGCCCCTGCATTTTTGATAAGTCTCCAGTTGCTAAAAACAATTTTCTAATTAAATCATTTCCGTACGCCAGAAACTAAGCAACAAACTATTCCATGCAAAATTCAAACAGTCAAATTAAGTTCTGCATTTCGATACTGTTAATGCCGAAGTAGGCCAAACCAAAGCCAGAGCCAAAAAAAAAAAAAATAGACTGGCAGTTCTGCATTTTCTGTGGCCTCAGCACAAAATTTGTTTTGAGGCGGAAATGTCTCAGTTTCAGTGCGTAATTTTCGGTATACTTTTGTCTCTCTCCCTGTGTGTGTAAGTCTTCCTTCTGCTATTTACGTTCACATGTCCATGAGCGCATGACCTCCATATAAAATAAATTACTTTAGTTATCTAAATGCTGTCTATGTTTGTGTGTGTGAGTGAGTATGTACGCCCTCTATTTCGGCTTCTGTCTTGCTCATTCTCTTTTCCTTTTCATTATTAGTTTTTTTTTTTTTTTTTTTGGACATACTCTAAGAGGAGAGCGGGCACTTGAATTCTGTCACAAAGTTGGCACCTTCTTAAGAATTTTTAAGGTGATCGAAGTGCCACATTTACCTTAATTTATGCGTATAAATTTTTCTTTTCTCTTGTATGAGTTTTCTCATGAGTTGGCTGGAAAGAACTGTGAGAGGAAAGACGAGTCAGGTTTAGTTCTTTATTTCACGCGACCACTTTCTACTACGGCTTACGATAGAATGATCTAGTCGAGGCTCTTTGAGCATACTCGTTACAGTTCCCTTACAGAATAGTCTTATATCTAGGTGTATGCGAGAAGGAGACGGCTATGTACAATAATGTTATGACTATGTTAATGTTAAGGGGAATAGACGTTAGGCTGACCATGAGTCTTTGAGTGTGTCTTCTCTATCCTACTACAGAAGTGAGTTCTCAGCAGGTTATTTGAAATAACTTATTTCTTATAATTTGGGAGTCAAGAAAGTTTCAAGTACAAGGAAAGTGCTTCACTCGATTTCGGAGACCGTAAATTATTCATCCACTAAAATCCGTAAAATGTGTGTATGCTTTGATTTTTAGTTTTATATGCCCATTTTATTGCTTAAGGCTGGTTTCCAGAAAGCTTTCTTTGCCTTTCTGAAGAGACCTCGTTTCAAGAACAAATTGGGAATAGAGTTAGAATTTTAAGGCATTATTATTACCAGTTATTATTATACCCGCTACTCGAAAAGTAAAAAGGGTATACTAAAGTCGTGCAAATGTAAGTAATAAAGTATATATATTCTTGATCAGCATCAATAGTCGAGACGAATTAGTCCGTATTTTTTTAGGCATATTTTTTGTTCAATTTTTGAAGTGGAGCTTCTGCTGTAACATCAATTCTTTATACCAGCGGTGGGCACCAAAGTAAATTTAAAAGGCATAGAATACTAGTTTCGGTTCATACTAGAATACTAGTTCAATTCTTTATACCAGCGGTGGGCACCAAAGTAAATTTGAAGCGCACAGAATACTAGTTTCGGCTTGAGCGAAAAATGTGCCCACCGCTGCTTTATTTGTAATTTATATTGTGTTAATATTTCCCGTTCGCAGCAACCTTTTCAGAATTTTTGAAATTTTGTTAAATATTAACCCCTTGATTTGCTTCCCATATCTAAGGGCATTCAAAGGTCCATCTAATTCTGCGTGTTTTTGTGCACTTCTAGCTTTTTCGTTATTTTCGTCCTTTTTTTTTGTGTTGCTTTGCTTTTAGCCAAACAAATGATAACAATAAATTACACTCTCGAGATTTGGACGAGCTTAAGTATGAAGTGCAGCCAGTCGATGTCGATGCGCTGGTCCAAAATAATGAAGGCGAAGAGAGTGAGTGTGAGTGAGAGAGAGAGAGAGACAGAGTTTGGTTAGGGTAAGGGGAGTCAGGGGGCGGGTTTCCATTCGCAAACGCACTTTGGGGGATTTTTGTGTTTTTTTTTTCCTTTCCTTTGCAGACAACAGGCAAACTGAGGGCCACAAAAATAAATGTTCTAATTTAGCGACTCAATTTGTGTAGTAAATTTATCAAAAGGCAGCCAGCCACGCCCAACACTCACACATACACACACACACACACACTTGAGCATCTCTCATGTTACATTCTAGTTGCCATTTATAAGCGCTGCTTTCTGCTTTTTTTCTTCTACTGCTGTTGGCTGTTATTAATTTTTGGTCTGTTGGTTGTTGCTTGGTCTCGGTCAGCAGGTAATAAATTTACTGAGGTGATAATAAGTGCCATTGGCAGCGATTTGTTAAGTTTTTATTGCATACATTTAGGCGCGGCAAGGTAGAAAAGTAGGTGTGCTTGTGCCGACTATTTAAGTGGCCAAAAGCCATCAAGTTACCTTAAGATGAGTGTGCGAAATGAATGATTTAGTTGCTTAGTCTAAAAGTAAATTGCTTTCTTTTTTTGGGCGGCGTTCCAGATGGAAAAATGTAACCTTAAAACCTTCATAAATACCCAAATCAAGAGCCATTCGACTAATGAGTCTTAACTTGAGGTTTGAGGTAGCCCTAACGTACTTCAACCGGGGGGGTGGGGGTAAAAACCACCACCACAAAACTTTTATTAAGGCCTGGCCATAAAAAAAAGTGCCATAAAATTATTTAAAGCCGGCCAAACAGGCGTTAAGCAGCAGCCAAAGTGCACTTGTTGAGCAGGCATTTCATTTTCTTTATTTTTTTTTTTTATGCACACAAACATTTATTATTAGTTTGTTTTACGGCCCGAGAGGCAGTGAAAGTTTGAAATAACTTGCATTTTGCGGTCCGTTTTGCTCTTTATTAAATGTAAATATATTTTAAAAGCCATTTTATGAAACATACTGGAAAACTTAAGTGTGTTCTTGTGCCCAGTAAATGGAAATGTAAATGGTACAAAATTTAAGGCATTCTTATTAAATGAAAGTGAAACGGGGCAGCAAGTCCACTTGGGAAATTGGGCACAAGCTGTTGTGTGAAAATAATATGCAACCATGTAAACTGGGACAAGAAATTCTCTAAATTTCTGGCGACCGAGAATCCGGCTCGAAGGACCAAGGCAATAAAAAACAGTCTAGAAAGGCCAGTGCTTAATTATATAAACAGTTTTTGTTTGAGTCTTTGATTACTCAACTTGGCTATGAGTCTGCTACTACGTTTCTACACACAAAATAAATCATGCTTAATGCCCGTGAAAGTATGCTATATCATATTTTGGGCAAGTATATATTAATATCCTTGCAAAGGGTATTATAATTTTACCCAGAAATTTGCAACGCATAAAAATATTCATTTCCGACCCCATAAACTATATATATTCTTGATCAGGGTGACGAGCTGAGTCGATTGAGCTTTGTCCGTCCGTCAGTCTGTCTGTTTCTACGCGAACTAGACACTCAGTTTTAAAGCTATCGAGCTGAAATTTTGCACAGAGTCTTCTTTTTGCTGCAAGCTACTAATATGTCGGAGCCGACCGGATCGGATGACTATATCTCATAGCTCCCATAGGAACAATCGGTCTAGTTTTAGTATGAAACACTTTTTTCTTTTCAATGGAAACGTCTGCAAACTTTGTGATCGTAGGTTTCCTAGGTTTTTTTTATAATTCTACCAAGTTTTATTAATATCGGACAACTATATGGTATAGCTGCCATGCAAAAGATAGGTCAGAAAAACAGTCTTAGTTAGAAAAACTTTTGTTTTTAATGGTAGCATCCTGCAATTTCGAATTTGTTTGTTTCACGAGCTTTCGCATAATTTTACAAATTTTTGGCCAAATCGGATGACTATATCATATAGCTCCCATACGAACAATCGGTCGGAAAATGGGAAAAAAGTATTTTAGTAGGCCTTTTTTCTGCTTATTTGGTACAATAGGTTTCAAACCAAATCACTTAGGAATTGTGACTGTAAAATAGCACTTAAAAGATCGACAAGTTATTCCCCGTACCTTTTCTATCATTTTCCATTCTTCTTCCAATAAAATAACCCTCAAATCTCAGCAGCTAGCCAAATCCTTTTGAAAAGGCTGCCTCCTTCAAAAGTAATTTCCACGTAGAAACTTTCTTAAGTCTTGCAGGGTGGTAAAAGTTGTATATTAATAATATGTTTGCCTCATATGTGTGCTCTGCTGTATCCTTATAATACACTCTCCAAAACCAATTGAAGCGCATGCACTGATTCCCTAAGCGTTTTTCCTTTCTCCTTTCACTAACCCTTTTGAATTGACGAAGAAAAAAAAAACAGTGAGTAGAAAAACAACACATAAAATATTAATAATAACAAGATTTGCGCACAGCAGTTGGCTAAACTGTGCTGAACCAGTAATCCCATTACTTACGGGGGTCAATGCGCCCACAGGAAACCAACCAGCCAAGCTGAAGTCGACTTGATGTTGAGTTGAGTTGAGGTTGAGTTTATAATGCCCAAAGACTGAACAATAAACACGAAAAAATCATAAGCGAGAAATAGAAAATAAGTTTGCCTCGTCCCCCCCCCCACCCCCCCCCCCCCAACGTTGTACGTGTAATTGAATTCTGTGGTGCGTCGTCGCTGGCGTCAATTTATTTGACCACGTATTGTGTATTTTGTGTTTGGGGATGTGGTGGGTGGTGGTCAACTACGTGCGTATTACACGCCGAAAGGGTTAGGGACAACGTAATTGTATTGGCCAGGGCTAAACATGGCTCTCAGTTGTCTGTCGCGTCTCCAGCAACTGCTCTGCACGCACGTTTCTAATTTTGTGCGTGGCTTGTTAAATGTTTTTTTTTCCTCCTTGCCAGCCTTCATTTGGCAGCCTTTAGGAATATTGTTCTCCCCCTCTCAGTTGTTGTCTTATTTCACTGGCAAAAAGTTCATTTTGCTATGAGTTGTTTATTATCTGCGGCTTCAGTTTGGGTTTGAGGAATGGCAGCAGGAATTGTTTGAGGGCTTCACCCAAATTAATCTTTCACAAGTAATCCACTTAAAGTCATAAAAGAGCAGCTATGGGGTTTTGCGTGAAGTAATAATCAGAAAACAAATATGTTGAGGGAAATTTGAAGATATTTTGTACTTGAATCCAGAAATTTCAAGTAAAGTTTAGAGTTCAAAGAAAACTGTTGATTCGAGTTCGAAATTCTAAGATTGAGCTGCCAAGGCAGAGAGCTACAAGTCGCTCTCTCACTAAGGCTCTTTTTCAAGGCTAGTTTACTTAACAGCTGTCGCCAACAGCTGGAGAAGGTGACCGGGTGTGTAAGTTTTTTAAAGAAAAAACCTTTTTCATTTGAGGTGCCGAGGCACAGCAGGCACACACACTACCTGATGCATCACAGAGGGCCCCAATGCCATATATTTCTTGTTAAGCGCTTGAAGCCCTAGGGTGATATTTAGTACCTAACCTCTGTGTGGACAGAATATGTTTAAGTAGAGCTGGGATCTGTAGAACAGATGTGTGCGATGGGTTGGGTGGCAGGGGTTGCACTTGAAACCTACGTCTTCTTCTACTCAAAGCGGAACACAGTTTTGTGTTGTACAGTTATCTGCTCTTCCACATATCAGCAAAATCTACCTGGCCTTGTTTTGTCGAAATCTGACAAGTATAAACTAAAGCTGACATAGAAATTTAGGTTTAAAAATGAGTTTTGGTAAGAAAAACCCTTGTGATTTCCAAGGAAATGTTCTTAAAATTGGCATCTAATTATTTTTTGTGCTTTCACACAATTCTGTAAAGTTTCATACAAATCGGAGCAATATTACATATAGCTGTCATAGGAACGATCGGCCGAAAATGAGTTTTAGTGAGAAAAACATTTTTGTTTTCAATGGAAACGTTTCCAAACTTTGTATTTCTTAGTTTTCTGTGCTTCTTCATCATTTCACTAAGTTGGGTCTAAATCGGACAACTATATAGTATAGCTGCCATAGAAAAGTTGCAGCTGAATATTAGTCTTAGCAAGAAAACCTTTTTGTTTTTAAAGAAAATGGCCGTAAAATCGGAATGGAGCTATTTTATGTACTTTAACACAATTCTACCTTAACATATATAGCTGCCATAGGAACAATAGGTTGAAAAACTAGTTGTAGGTAGCGATACTTGTGTTTTGATCTCAGATCTTTTGCGACTTTAAAAAACCTTTATCTTACAACTTCACCAAGAACATAAGGCAATGTTTAAGCCAATCTCAACTGTGTTGAGAATATATTCCCTTACCTAAATTGCTTCACAGTTGAGTGAAATTTGCTGCCTTAGGATGTCAGGCAATTTCGCGTATCTTATTTTTTCGGCGGGCAACTGAGATTTGTGCAGTTCCTTGGCCTCACCTCCCCTCCCCTCCCCTCCCCTCCCCTCCCCTCACCACCCTTTCACACATTGTTAAAAATCCCCTAAAGTGGCATAATTTTCTTTTTCCTTACGCGAATTCAACTGTGAAACGTAACGTGAAATTAGCTGAGCTGTGGAAAGTTTTCGCTGCTGTGTTGGCTCTTACTGGGTCAGGCAGCCACCGAGGATGGCGCCCAGTTTCCTGGTCTATTTGCTTCTTGGCTCATTGTTCGCATATCAATGGTCGCCTTCGCCTTTTTTCTTTGTTTTGATGGGTCCATGGTCGTTCTCGTCGTCGTTCGTAAAATATTATTTTTATTTGCTTGAGCGAGCACATTTGCAGCATCGGCGAAAGGAAACTGCTGACTTCACCTTGATGCATGCGCTTTTCAGGGCAACTGCATATATGTGTACGGATTTCTCTTCCTTCCTTCGCCATTTTTTGGCCACGTTGGCAAAACATTCGCTTGCTGCTTACTGAAATCAATATGCTTTCGACGCCAGCTCGTTGCCAGTTAGCAAAACTTGCCACAGTTGCAGTTGCACGAATTTTCTTGTCATATTTTCAATTTGTGTCCCAAACGAAAAACTGTTGTAGGTGTCAGATTCTCTGCTGCTTTATGGCCCAAGTTGACAATTGCAATAAAAATGTTGGCAGGGATTATAACAAGCATATAATGTCGATCCCTGTCGTTGGGGTCAGTCAAGGATACAAGTGCCGCAAACGGTTCACCTTTCAGTGTGTTTGGCTTTCGCCTTGGGCTTTGCTTTTGCCATGTCATGTGCAAAATGTCAATTGTGCTTAAAAGCAAATGTATTTGATTTCAGTTTTGGGAATGGGAAGCAGAAAGTAAGCTGAAGGTTAGATCTGTTTTTCTGTGTTTTTCTGTGTGTGTGTGGTTTTTTTTGTGCATTGCCAGCGTTGATGGAGCACATTTTTCGTCTGCTGTTTTTGCTAATGCGGCAAAGTATGCTGGAAATTTGCTAGGAATTGTTTTGGAGGTAAAATATTTCGAACACGAGCTGGAGTTGATTTGAAGTCGGGTTTCTAACGAAGGCGGAGTAGTTTGACAACGAACGGGGGGTAAGATAAATAAGTGGGTGAAACTAAGATCTAGATAATTTGTATATGGAATTTTTAGCTGGTTTAAAAATTGCTTATACCGCCTTAACTTCATCATTCCATAAGCCTTTCCTTGCATTTTCACTTTCCTGGTGGAGAAATTTATCAAATAGAAGAATATACTACAACTAACGTTGCATACTTAGCTTATAAGCTAAGTAGGACGATAAATATAATTTCGCAAATAATATTAAAGGGAAATTTTCCTAAACAGCGGTTGGAATTTTTGATAATCATAGCTTCACTTATCTATATAATTTCCAATGTATCCTTACAAGTCGTGTTGCAATTACTATTCAAAAATTTCCCCCTGGGGAGTATTTCTTAACATCGCAAGACCACGTTACGAACTAGTCATTCGTATAAAATTGAGATTTTTTCATACATAATTTTCCGGAATTTTCTCCCCCGTTTTTATAGCCTTGCAAAGGGTATTATAAGTTTGCCTAAAAGTTTGCAAGGCATAGAAATATTCATTTCCGACCCCATAAACTATATATATTCTTGATCAGACTGACGAGTCGATGACTGAGTCGATTGAGCTTTTTCCGTATCTCTGTCTGTTTCTATACCAACTAGTCTCTCAGTTTTAAAGCTATCGAGCTGAAACTTTTCACAGAGTTTTCTTTTTGCTGCAAGCTACTAATATGTCGGTGCCGACCGAATCGTATGACTATAGCTCATAGCTCCCATAGGAACAATCGGTCGGAAAACTAGTTTGAGTTGATGAAAATCGGACAACTATATGGTATAGCTGTCATACAAAAGATAGGTCAGAAAAACAGTCTTAGTAAGAAAAACTTTTTTGTTTCTAATGGTAGCAGCCTGCAATTATGTATTTGTTTGTTTCACATGCTTTCGCCTAGTTCTACAAATTTTTGGTCAAATCGGATGACTATATCATATAGCTCCCATACAAACGATCGGTTGGAAAACAGGTCGTTTTTCAAAATATCAAAGCGAGCACTTCCAGGGTTATAAAAACCTAAGCACAGACGAAGTTAGCTTAGCTTTCTCGTCAAGTGTTTTAGTTGGTCATAAAATGAAAATAAAAAGAATATTTCTCTTGCATTTTAAGCTAAAATTACTATCCAGCTGAAAGCGATGAATCATTTCTTTGATTCTTCTTCGAAAGAAGAATTACGTTTCTTAAAGCGCTGACTGTTTAATATAATTCCAATTTAAGACTCAGAATTGTCCTTTGAGGCTTAAGCTCTCTAACTGCTTTGGGGATCAATTAAGAACAGAAAAAACAAAATCTAGAAAAATATAGAAAACTCATCTTACCCTCTGGGCAGCTGGTCCAACTTTTTGCGTTTTTTCTGTTTGTGCCCCCCATTTCTGGTGACAGAAAACTATGCAACATAAATTAATGGCTAAAAAGGGTCAGGGCAGTCAACCAGTCAACATGCATGCGCACTAGACTATAATTTCCATTTGTGCCAAAGTATGCCAACAACAACAACAACAACAAGCCAAACCGAACAGAAAGCAAAACACATGCCCAAACCCAAAATGCAAAGAAAATATGGAAACAAAAAAAAAGCTGAAATCGTTGTCGGGCCACTGCTAATGGAACATATTTGCGTTGAAAAGGGCTACGGACCACACACACACACACACGCACACCAGGATGTTGGCAAAACAATAACAAACAAAGCAAAAAAAAAGGGCTGGCAAAAAACTATGCGTCGCATTCCGCATGAATAAGCCCGAGAGCAAAAAAAAAAAAAATGGAAAAAAAAGGGAACAAAAATTTCGAAGCATTCATAAAAATGTCGCAAAAACAAAACGCAGCCGGGAAAAAACTTTATGTGTCATTCATTCAAAACCATGTGAAAAGCATCAGCAGCAGATGCCCCTGCCCCCACTCACCCCGCACCCTTGGCCAGCCATTTTCCATTCCTCTTCCAAAGTAGCCGCTGGAACTGAAAGCGAGTTCAGCGACACAAAAATTGGCTCACAGAACGCGAAACGTGTGAAAAATAAACTGTTATGAATGTATGTTTCTGCGGTTTATTGTTATTCTAGACCCGGCATAGAATTTTTAATAAATTAAAAGTGTTTCTTTTTCAGTTTTGGAGTGGTCCTAAAAGTATGCAATAATAAATTGATATCTTTATACACATAAATATTTGTGAAGTGTGTCATAAATAATATGTTAAAATAATTGTGTGCATGCAGGGAACCAGGCCAACAAAAAATGAATTAGTGGCCCAGTGTCACTTGCAGAGCAAGAGAGAGAGGGGGGAGGGGGGGGGGGGGCTTGGCTTGACTTCAAGTGCCATTTTAATGGGTCAGCCAAACGAAGTTTTGAAGTGTGGAATGGATGGTCGGTCTTTTTGTTATAATAAAAATTCTTGTTTTTTCTGGATAAGAGTTTCAAATTTGGCAATAAAAACTTTTTGATGGCTCTACAATGGATTTTACACAACTTTTGCCTATTTAGAACAAATTTTGTGGCATTTTTTTTAATGTTTCATAGAGAGAGACTTTAATCTATATATTTCAGTCAACTTACGAAAATCATACAGTTTTCCAATCACAAACTATACTCTCTGCTCACCTAAGTTCACCAAGGAGGGTCACTTCTTGCTCTGCTGGCGCTTTGCGAATTCCTATTTAAATTATCTAAGTATCCGGCTCGAAGGACCAGAGCGGGGAAACTCAAAAGAGTTTGGTCTAAGGTGAAGAAATTCATTGAAAAAATTTCTGAATAGAGAAACTATTGAAAACATGCTTCCTGAATAATTGAAATAGGTCCTAGATCCCAATTTGTAACTTTCTGCCATTCAATGAGATTTTGAACCAGTTTAATAATGAAATGCAATTAATTTGGGATTCTTTTTTCAAACGAAAATACAATGTTGCTTGAAATTAGTTGGCATAATGAACCCAAACTAGTTCAAATCAAAGCCCTGGCCAAATCACAGCATAGAATAATCAAACTGTGTGTGTGTACAACTAATGACCAAAACAACCAACAACAGCAACCAATATCCCTGTGCTAACAAATTCCCTCTGCCTGCTGACAGACTCAATGACTAAGAGCATACTTTGCAGGGCTACGCGGTACGCAATCGTTTAAACAAACAATCAAACAAAAGGCCACAGTCGAAAAATAAAATAACGACACGCGAATGCAATTGACTGCATTGCTAGGGCTGCCCCCCGCCCCCAAGCCAGCCAGCCACCCCGCCTTTTGTCCCGGATTGTCCACGTTCTGTTTACTTGTTTTGTGTTTAAATTTAATTGGTTTCCTATTTAAATTGCATTGGAGTATGGCGTGTGTTTTTATTTTTGCTGCCAAACAATAAAATGTGCCATAAATTGGCTATGCTCTCATCCATCCAGTGTCATGTGGTGTAGCACATTTATTTAGTTAACAAACTGTAGTTTTTCCAATTAAAATTTTTGTACATTTGAGATAATTGAAGTTTTATGAAACCCGAATGTTTACGTTTCATTTTGGGTACTCACCGCTGGGGCTTTTCCCAAGACTGATGCACATATTAATAACTCATAAACCAAAAGCCGGCTAATGCATTCCAATTAAAACACTTAGGCGCAGCTCGGCAAAAGGCTTAATGCATCAGCCACAAACTCTCTGGCCCCGCTCTCTCCATCTCTCGCTCTTAATGTGCCAATATTTAGATAAATCACAAATTTCCAATATATATATATATAGCTAAAGCACTCTTCAAGTGAAGAGGTATATGCAATTTGTTAGTTCTTGGTGGCAAAAACAATTTCTTGTGCAAATAAATCAACGACTACATTTATTTAAATACTAAAATGAAAGAGCGAAAACTATGTACATCTACACTAGCTCATGTTTGCATATGCTTGTATATCTAGTGAGAGTGTGTGTGTGTGTGTGTGTTGGTTCGTATGCCATTCATACGCTGATTTCACGCCATTTTCAACACGTGATTTTCACACCGCACACGACGCACACAGTCAAACAACAGCAACAACTACAACATAAACAACAACAAAGTTTCACTTGCAACATCCTGGCAAATGTTTTTGCATACATTGAGGCGCTTAATTAATCATTTAAGCCTCAAAAAACAAATAAACAAAAGCGAAGCATGAAAACACGTTGCTGCGTGTGAGTGCCAACTGCTGATAAGAAAAATTTCCTATACGGTCAACTACGCGGCCCAGCGAATTGATGATAGACTTAGAACTCAAAGTGTCTGTAGTGATAAATTCAGTTCTAATATCATTTTAAAATTTATTACATTAGGCAACTGAGTCCCGGGTATTGTTGAGTTGTGGGTGACTCTGTATGCTGAGCAGGAATCTCCATTATGTCTAGACTTGAGCTGATTTTGAGGCTTGTAGTTTGTTTGGTTTGTCTTTATTGATGCTTTAGAGGCTTTTTGTGTGTAGTTTTTTGATTTTTTAGTTAATTTCTATTGATTAACTTTAAAAAAACTTAGTCAGACAATTCTACGATTTTTTTAATGCAAACATATTTGTACCATTTTGAGTCATACTAAGCACAAGTACCAAAATAAGCCAAAAAATAGAGAAAAGTTAACTTTGGCTAGGCCGAAGTTTTTCTAACTTATTTGAAGGACATTTCCACTGAAAGCAAACAAGTTTTTCTTACTAAAACTACTTTTCTGACTCTACTTTTGTATGACAGCTATACTATATAGATGTTCGATATCGACCAAACTTGGTGCAATCATGGAAAATCATAGTAAACTAAGAAATACAAAGTTTGGAGGCGTTCTCTTTGAAAACAAAAAAGTTTTTCTAACTAGAACTAGTTTTTTGAACGATCATTCGTATGGCAGCTATATGTTATAGTCATCCGCTTCAGCCGGTTCCGACAAATGTGCAGCGTATTTGTGCCAGAAGACTTTGTGCAAAGTTTGGTGGCGATAGTTTTAAAACTGACGGAGGAGATTGCATAGAAACAGATGGACAAGGCTAAATTAGCTCGTCTTGCTGATCAAGAATATGTATACTTTATGTGGTCGGAAATGCTTCCTTCTATGCGTTACAAACCATTAAACATTTTTAATATACTTTCTGCAAGGTTATAAAAACAATGGAATCCCCACAAAAATGTTTTTATACTTTGCTGCCGCAACGAACATTCTGTTGCTTATAACTCAAACTATGGTTAATCGCATCTTTACTAATCCTTTGGAGGATCTATAAGTAATCTTGTTACGAACCTTTCTTGTACTTCTACTGGTGTCAAGACACTACCAGGCCTAACGAACTGATGCATCACTGAGCTTTAGTCTGAATTCAAAGATAGGTGAAGCATTACAGCAATGGACCAATACCAAAACCAACAAAGAGCTAAAAAGCGCACTGTTTGCTCTCTTGGGCCAAGCCTTGCCTGTAATCCCGAAATCTGTACGGCCCCTGCGGGCCAGGCGTGAACTAGACTATACTCTTATCTAGACTGATAAACCAACCCTAATAACCCAATTCTAATTCTGCAATTCATTGTCTTATCTTTGCAGGTCAGTTACAGAAAGCCAGCAAACCAAAATTGTCACATAATTAACGCCACACGCACTTGACCTGGCCGCCTGCCTGACACGCAAACTGGCCCAACAAAAAATTTGTGCCAAACAAAAAGGTAACAAAACATTTTATGGCGCTAAATTGTAAATTATACACAACACGCGCTCAGGTTAAATGCTAGAACTTCACGGTGTTGTTGGGTGGAGGCACCGAACGGAAGTGGCCCGTCAAGGCACGAAGGGAGAGGGAGAGGTGTGGTGTGGTGTGGTAGGACCAGCCTGTTGCCTGTTGGTGTAACATTTAAATATGTCATAATTTCATTTACGTGTATGCGACTATGTGTGTGTGTGCGTGAGCGAGTGTGTTTCTGTTTTGGGTTATTTTTATGGCAAGCACGAAATGTTGAAACACCTGTCGCCATTTGTTTCAACAACACTGCAAAATTACAACAAAATTGTGTGATGAGACATCATATATCAACAAAAACCCAAGCCATAAGAAGTCATATTAGCTGTGCGAGCTGAAATGCAATATCGTAAAGGGAAAACTTCAAGTAATACCAGGTTTTGGTAAGGGTAAACATTAGCCGTTCTGTCAGCCAGTACCTAAACTCTTACTCTCTCTTACGTATTACTTTATGTGTGTGTGTGTTTGTTGTTGTTGCTTTCCTTTTAGTGGTTGTTGTGTTTCTGTCGCTGCCTTACAACCGCATGGTAGCAAATTATTTAATTAAGTGGCACTCACCTCGGTAATTGTTTAATTAGAGCCCTTGCATGTGTGGGTGGTGTATGTGGTTTATGTTCATTTCTTGCTCCGTTTTTTTACGTTGTTTTGCTGTAACAAAAGTTTGAGCAAACTGTTATAATTGACAGGTTGCAGCCACGCCTGCTCCGGCCGCGTCTTGTGTGTGTGTGTGTGTGTGTGTGCTCGTTGTTTTGTAATTGCCGCTGTTTATGCCGCTGCTAAGTGGGCCACAACTTTTATATTTCCTGACATGTTAATGGTGGGCCAAGTTGGTGGCCAGGACAGAGCGAGCGTAAAAATGGAATCCGACGTCGCTTTGGGCACACTTATGCGGATCGTCGTTTAATTAGCTCGGGCACAAATTCATTTTTCGATTTTCGCTAAATTTATTGATGCTGCTGCGGCACCTGAAATTATGCAAATGCAATTTTATCTAATTAAAATGGACACAACACCACACACACACACGCAGGCACACACAGGACTAAGCTTTTAATGAGCTTATATTTATAATTTTCGGGCCGCCTGCGCACTTTGCAGTACATAATTCATTGCATAGCTTTGGGCGTGCTTCGCTTTTAATTAACCTCGATGTCGGGTTAAACGTTCCGTGGATTCGATTTTTATTTTCATTTGTCACGACTTTGTTGATTGTGTTTGTTTGGCTTTGGTTGTCCATTTCGTGTCACCGGTGCTTTTCCGGTTGATACACTTAACTTTATTAAAAAAAATACCGTGAATTGAATGGTTGAATGGTTAAGACGAGTCACTACGCCTTTCATTTTGCACAACGAGACACACATTACTCGGCAAAGAAGCACAAGAAGTTAAGCTGGAAACAGTATAAACAATTTTTGATAAGGTCAACACTGCGTATGAGTAATACGATCAGAGTTTTGTGCACACCTAACTTTTTATGGTTTTAATACAGAATTCAGATTTTTATAAAGTATTTCATTAATTTATGTCAAGAATATTGCTTAAAATAGCTCATACGTCACGTACTCCTACACACAATTTTTATCATCAAATTTTATAAAATTTTCAATCGTTTCATTAAATTAAGCTCAAATTATGAAACGAAATTAAAAATAAAACCCAAAACTTTCTGAGCTGTAAATATTATTTGAAAAAGACAACACTGCGTATGAGTGATACGATCAAAGCTGTGTGCCTGAGTGAGTGAGAAAGGGGCATTAAGGTAACACAGGCAATTCACTTTCTATGGTTTTAACACAGTATTCAAATTTGTATGAATTTTAACATAATTATAGAATATTTATTGAAACAGACAACACTGCGTATGAGTGATAGGAACAGAGTTCTGTGCCTGAGTGAGTGAGAAAGGGGCATTAAGGTAACACAAGCACTTCACTTTCTATGGTTTTAACACAGTATTCAAATTTTTATGAATTTGAACAATATTATAGAATATAACTCATACGTCAAGTACTCCCACACGAAATTTATTTCATCAAAAAATAAGTAAAATGTGTAATTTTCTCATTAAATTAAGGTCAGATTATGAATTGAATTTAAAAAATAAAATATAAATCTTCGTGAACTATAAAAATTTATGAACAAAGTCCACACTGCGTATGAGGGATACGGTCAGAGTTCTGTGCCTGTTCGCAACTGTTCAAGCCTAATTATTTACAGTTGCTGGATATTTTAACGAGAAAGCTAAGCTAAGTTTTTAAACCCTTGCAAGTGCTCGCTTAAATATTTTCAAAAAATACTCTTTTTCCCATTTTCCGAGCGATCGTTCGTATGGGAGCAATTTGATATAGTCATCCGATTTGAACAAAAACTTGTAGAATTATGTAAAAGCATGAGAAACAAACAAATACAAAATTACAGGATGCTACCATTAAAAACAAAAAAGTTTTTCTAACTAAGACTGTTTTTCAGACCTATCTTTTGTATGGCAGCTATACCATATAGTTGTCCGACTTTAATAAAACTTTGTAGAATTGTAAAAAAACATAGAAAACCTACGATTACAAAGTTTGGAGACGTTTCGATTGCAAAGAAAAAAGTTTTTCATACTAAAACTAGTTTTCCGACCGATTGTTTCTATGGGAGCTATGAGATATAGTCATCCGATTCGGTCGATGCCGACATATTAGTAGCGTGCAGCAAAAAGAAGACTCTGTGCAAAATTTCAGCTCGATAGCTTTAAAACTGAGAGACTAGTTCGCCTAGAAACAGACAGACAGACAAACGGACGGACGGACAAAGCTCAATCGACTCAGCCTGATCAAGAATATATATAGTTTATGGGGTCGGAAATGAATATTTCTATGCGTTGCAAATCAATATCATTAAAAAAAGTCAACACTGCGTATGAGTGATGAAATTGCAGAAAGTACTCTTTCGATTTAAACGTTTTAGGGCAAAAAAATATTGACATTTTCAATAATTTCCAACAAAAGGTAGCAATTTCGTTAGAATAGTTGTGTCAGTAAGGTAATTTAGCTGTGACTCATAAAATTTGCAGAGACATTTACTTGTAATCGCAGCTTAGCTACTTGTTGTTCGGTTCTTGTTCTTAAAAGACTTTTGTCTACAAAAAGTCATGATGCTGGGTACAGTTCGAATGGTTTGGTTGCTCTGTGTATCTACCAAACTACTATACTTAAATTGATTGCATAACTGATGAAAACATGTGGCACTTTCCGATAAAAACAAAAAACAGGTTAAACTATTTGCCAGTTATTCAAAGCGAATCGTAAAGCTGTTTTCGTCACCGGGTTTTTTATATGGCAATCCTAGTAAACTTCGTTAGCGATACCAACACTCTATGTCACAACTTTTTTATGGTTAGTAATGGAGGTATCCTTGTTTTTGTCTATCAGTATCAGTTCAGTGTGGGTGTTTGTTTTTTTTTTTAAGTGTATTTCTGCTACGTCCTTTTTTTTCTATTCTTTTGCTTTCATTAATTCCCATATATTTTGCCTCTTCTTTTGCTTGCTTGCTCTCTCTCTCTCTTTGATCCCATAACAATTTGCCATGATATAGAATTTCCTGTGGCGTATTCAACTGAAATGCTTTTTTAAATGTTTGTCGTTTAGTTGTCGCTTCATGCGACATGCAAGTGTCTGCCCCTCCCCGCCCCCACCGCCTTCTCTTCCTTTCCCTTTTGATTTTTGCCAGTGACTTTTTGGCTCTGTTCTATCTGATTTTGGGGTGTTTGTTTTTGGCACGCAAACTTTTTGCTGGTTTTGCTTGTATCGTGCGGTCATGTTTCATGTTCAGGTGGGTCAGCTTTTGTTTTGTTGGCGTGTTGACTTCGAGAGTTGAATAAAATTTATGATGACAAAAAAAAAGGAGGAGGAAGAACAATTGCTGAGGAGTGTGCCAAAAAATGCACAACACGGAGTCGCTCTCTCTATCTTTCTCCCTCTACTGCACTCCAAATGCGAATTTCTTGTTCTTGGCCAAACATTTTTGGCCTGGCTTTCATTATACGGCGCCTAAAGCAGCCTGCAGCAAATTTAATGCACTCACGCACGCTCGGTTCTGGGGAGAGCCAGGGGACTGCATCATTCTGTGCCCATTAAATCGTTTCGTTCACACGATTCGCGCACCATCGTCTCTGAGTGGTTATTGATTAATCGTCAGTGGCTCTGCCTCTCTCTCTCTCTCTCGTGCTCTCTGTGTATGTGAATTCAAGTGTGCACGGAAGCGCTGATAGCTGATGTTGGCATGTGGGCAGCAGCGGCAGAAGCAGCAGCAGCAGCAGCAGCGGCAACAAAAGTGTTGCCTGCTTTAAGGCGCTGCCAGTGTGCTTAAGCACTTAAGTTAACCCATTAATGTCAGGGTATTCGGGAATTCGCTGGAATGATGTTTGCAATAAAATTCTTTAAATGTAACTTTCACACGAAAGCTGGCATTGATTGCGGTTCCCTTTTGCTCGAAATGGAAGGGTGAAGTTTTCAGTGAGCCAAAAATAAAGAACAAAAAAAAAACACGTTGAAAGGGGAAAGAGAAGAGAACGTCGAAAAATTACTTTTAATTTGGTAAAGTACATTCTTACTGATTTTTCTTGAATAATTCAAAAGTTATTAATGAGTTTTTTTGAAGAAAAGCTTACGCGGTTATTATATTATATTATATTTATAGTAGTTTTAGCCTTTTTTTTTTAATATGATTCATTTATTAGACAAAAATATATATTTTGGCTTGTCTGTTTAGCTATTTCAAGAACCTCCGGGCCTTGTCATCAGCAGACTTTGCTATGACTTAAAATTTACAGGAAAAAAAGTATATTAAAAATGTCCATTGGATGATTTCCCGTATTTATTTGGACTGGATATGTCTTTAATATCCATTCAATCATTCAACGGAGCTGACAATTATTCAAAGGCTGTGAAAATTATCATCATTTAGATGATTTTCAGCTCCTTTGTATGATTGAAAGGATCTTAAAGTCATAACCACTCCAAATAGATCCTTGCAAAGGGCATTCTCATTTTGCCCAGAAGTTTGCCACGCATAGAAATATTCATTTCCAACCCCATAAACTATATATATACTTGATCAGGGTGACTAGCTGAGTCCATTGAGCTTTGTCCATCCGTCTGTCTGTTTCTACGCGAACTAGTCTCTCAGTTTTAAAGCTATCGAGCTGAAATTTTGCACAGAGTCTTGTTTTTGCTGCACCGACCGGATCGGGTGACTATAACTCATAGCTCCCATAGGAACCATCGGTCGGAAAACTAGTTCTAGTATGAAAAACTTTTTTCTTTGAAATGGAAACGTCTCCAAACTTTGTATTTATAGGTTTTCTATGCTTTTTTATAACTCTGCCAAGTTTGATGGAAATCGGACAACTATATGGTATAGCTACCATACAAAAGATAGGTCTGAAACACAGTCTTAGTTTGAAAAACTTTTTAGTTTTTAATGGTAGCATCCTGAAATTTTGTATTTGTTTGTTTTGCATGTTTTCAACCAATTCTACAAATTTTGGTTCAAATCGGCTGACTATATCATATAGCTCCCCTGCGAATGATCGGTCGAAAAATGGGTTGTTGTGGAAAAAGGACTATTTTTCAAAATATTAAAGCAAGCACTTGTTAGCTTAGCTTTCTAGCTTACCTTTTATATATATAATATCAAAATGATATTATAAAATATCAATTTGATCTTACAATATGGCTCGTATATGTTTGAAAATATCAAATTTATATTTACTTACAAACAGTTCCTATGAGTGGTCAAAACTACATACAAACTAGGTTGAGCTAGGGCTAGGGTCTTGAGCTATATTATATGTACATTCATATAAAGATAAACAAATATAAATATAAAGGTTCGATTTGTAATCCCTAATAATGAATAAACTTATAAGGAAAACTATTTACCGATACTTTAGATAACTTAAGTATCATTTATATCGATTATTTGTTTTGCCTTATTAGCCATATTTTCCGGATCTGGTATGCATCGTCCTTAGTTAGAGAATGCTATCTCTCTGATTCGCCTGAATACCTTTAAATGCACAGATCAAAAATCAAATTAAAATTTCATACTTTAACATTGTGCTCCAATTACTGTCGCAAACAATTTATACGCACGCCAGTGAAGGGGACGAGCAGCAGCCAACTCGATGGGCCACAGCAATTTTTCAATCCGAAAAAAACTTTGCCTGGCAGCCTGCCTCCTGCCTCCTGCCCCAGAGCCAAGAGGTGCCGGGCCGAGGAGAGAGTGAAGGGGTCCTTCTGCCGTTGTAATGTCATGAAAAATGCATTTTTCAATACACAATAATAATATATGTAACACAATAAATTGCGAATGGAGAAAAAATGCTCGATGAACGAGGGGAGGAAAATGTTATGAAATTGTTATCGAGCGCATAATAGCAAATGTTGCAAAATAACTTTTGACAAAGTGCACTCAATAACCGGCAGAACAGAGAGAGAAAGGGTGGGGGAAACAGGATGAGCGGCAGAGGCAGAGGGCGGTGGTCTATGACCTACACAATGAGAAATCACTGCATCTACGCAGCGCTGTTGTAAGTTTGAAATGTGGGCAAGGGGGGAGGGCACATAAATTGACACAGTTCAAACGTTAAACGCGCTTTAAATTTGCAAAAACGTAAGCAAAGCCGCAAAATATGCAACAATTTTTGGCCCTGGATCGAAGAACACGAGCGAGCAGCGCAGGCACAAAAAAAAAATAGCAGAACATAACTTTAGGCGTTGGCATGCCTTCAACTTTAAGCGGGTTAAGGCAGGGGAATGTCTGTGTTGCATGCTTGCTTGCTTGCTAGCCCTCTAGAACAATGGCTTGCATATGTAGCGCCTAAAGTTATGCAAGGCTTTTTTGCCTCACCGACCGTGTGTGTGTGTGTGTGGGTGCCAAAATGCAACTATTTGGACAGAGCGGGCGACAAATTCTCCAACTATTCGCGCATTGTGTTGACAAGCCGAAAATCGGGTCAGTAGTAAATCAACAAAACAACTCGCCAACAGAAAACAATGGCAATCATTGTTATGTAGGCATGTGAAAAATTTATGTTGCATAGTTTTAGGCGGCACTGGGAGGTCAAACTACGTTGATTGGCCACATGTGCCTGCATATGTGAACAGAGGCTGCAGCACAGATAGAGCCAAAAAAGGACGACGATGATGATGATGATGATGAGGGGATAAATAATTTATATGCAGACATTTTTTGGTCAAGCAGATGAAAAGTGAACCATAAATAAATAAAAGAGTTTCATTTGAAAAACAATAAAAATTGTTAAGAAAATTTTTGGTGAAACTTTTGCATTTTGGAGTACTGGTTTATGGCTATGCAAATTGCACAGAAAATATACGAAATTGTTTAAGTTTGTTCTCTTGTTCCCATAATTTGACTTTCATCTCCGACCTACGCTAAATAAACATAATTATTGTCTTTGTTCTGCCTGCCTCTGTGTGTGTTTTCTGGGTTAAGCTGGCCTACATCTTGTGTAGTTGACTGCCATTTTGAATGCTACTTGATTGTTTGAGCACATCTTTGGCTTCGCCAGCTGTTGCCGATGCTGATGTGGCTTCCTTTTGCAGGTAACCCACATGGCTCGGTGCCAGCTGTCTTCTTGGCTTGACTTAAGTTGGCTTGCCATTGACTTGCTTTAAAGCCAGTGGCATCTTCCTTTGCAGGCAAATCCAATTAATCACTTATCCCATTTGCTGCTAGATCAATCAATTACACAGAAAGTATTTATCGGACACACACACACACACACACACAAGCGGGCACAAAAAATTCGATTAAAATTTAGCAAAACTCACATCATTAATTTTTTTTCATTTTCATCTTGTGAACCCTCAAAATTTATTGCCTATTCCAGGGGCGAAAGTGTGCGAAAGTCTGTTTCTCTTTGTTTCGTTTGCCTACCCAATCATTATTCAATATGTTGACTTTTGTGCTTGCCACATTTGTTTCCACACCAGGCCACATAAGTCATGTGCTGGGGATGGGGGGAGGAAGCATGCAAAAGACAAAGAAAAATTTGTCCAAACCTTTTGTACTGAAAGGCGCGCGCAAAGCGTCGATGTGGAAATTGCGATAGGAGAGGGAAGCCAGCAGCAGCAGCAGCAGAAGAGGGAGGAGCATGAGGAGGCCACACCAGCAGTGTGGCTCCCACCGCTCGACTCTTTCCACTCTTTTCACTCTTTCGCCCCTGCCCGCATGCCAGAAACAATGAACTACTGTGGCCACCCTGTCGAAGTTGTTTAACTTTGCATTTGTTGGAGAGGCACGAGAGGGTGAGAGGTGGGCAGAGGCAGAGGCAGGGCAGGCACCACAGCTTAGTGTTGCCTTTGATTAAGGTTCCTAACAAGTGTCAGCTGTGGCATTGTTTTCAAATAGCTTTTGCCATTGAAATGGAGCTGCCAGGTGGGCAAATAAAAAAAAACCGAACTGCAAGATTAGTTGCCCTGGCAATTAAAGTTCAACTTTTAAAGTGTGTAGAAAGAAAACGATTACTAATTACAGTCAACAGTGAATTATAGAAATAGATTTTAAAACACTATCTGTTACATAAATCCACAAATACGATGCTAAATGGAAAGTTAATCAGCCTCTTGACAACTAACTAGGTTTCTAAATGTAAGTCTGAAGTAAAGTGTTCATATTTTTGGAGTTTATAAGAAATATTTCATTAGGTTTAAGCATTAAATATTGGTGTTTAGATGTGCAGAATGTATTCAGTTTTGAGTGCTAAGCCACATTTTTAGTCTTTCCATCTGGCTAATGAATAAGTTCTCTTAATGGAAAGTCTATCTTGGGCTTCCTTTAAATCACAAAATTGGGATATTCCCACTGGACGAAAAGTATTCGCTTAAGAGAGCTTTCCGTTGTTAAATCACTCACTCAATATAAAAAGTACATTCGTAAATAAACTAATCTAGTAAACAGGTTTGCAAGCCACTTAAGAGTCCAAAACTGAGCCGACCCTTCAAAGTTTACGACATTGCTCATACGTAGTGTTGCCGTTGATTAAACCCTTGTAGTGGGTATATTGAAATTGTCCAGATGTTTGTAACGCATAGATAGAAGCATTTCCGACCACATAAAGTATATATATTCTTGATCAGCATGACAAGCTGAGTTGATTTAGACTTGCCAGTCTGTTTCTATGCCTTCTCCTCCGCCAGTTTGAAAGCTATCTTCACGAAACTTAACATGAAGTCTTTTGGCACAAATACACTGCACATTTGTCGGAACCGGCCGGATCGGATGACTATAACATATAGCTGCCATAGGAACAATCGGTCAAAAAACTAGTTCTAGTGAGAAAAACTTTTTTGTTTTCGAAGCAAACGTCTCCAAACTCCGTATTCACTAGTTTTCTATGCTCTTCCATGATTCTGCCAAGTTTTGTCGAAATCGTACATATATATAGTATAGCTGCCATAGAAAAGTAAGGTCAGAAAAGTAGACTTGGTGAAAAAAACTTTTTTGTTTGCAATGTAAAACTTTTAAAAATTGGCATATATTTATTTTATAAGCTTTTACACAATTCTTTAAAGTTTTTTCAAAATCGAAAGACTATAACATATAGCTGTAATAGGAACGATCGGTCGGGAAACTAGTTTTAGTGAGAAAAACTTTTTTGTTTTCGAAGCAAACGCCTCCAAATTTTGTATTTCTTATTTTGCTATGCTCTCCCATGATTCCACTAAGTTTGGTCGAAATCGGACATCTATATAGTATAGTTCTCATAGAAAGGAAGAGTCAGAAAAGTAGTCTTATTAAGAAAACCTTGTTTGTTTTCAGTGGAAATGTTCTTTAAACACAAAAAAACGTCGGTCAAGCCCGGCTATATTATACTCTGGACCAACTAAAGTGTATGCACAGCTTGCTGATCAAGTATATATATACTTTAAAGGATCGGAGATGCTTTCTTTGGGCTGTTACATACTTTTGCTCAAACTTAAGATACTCTGCGTACCTTTGGTATAGAGATGGAAAAGAAAAAATAGAGAAAAATATAGTCAAAGCGACAGTCTATGAGGCAAACAAGATAAGTAACCGATTAAGCAAAACGAATTCAAAGAACGTAAGAAAACTTGAACTTGGAGGGGGAACTTAGCGAGAATGAAGGGAGATATGATAAGAGGTATAAGCAACCAAAGAAAGAGCAAGAAATTATGAGAATATTGAGAAAATAAGCATGATGAAATGCCTATTCAATAATCAGGGTTTCTCCAACTCCCTTAATCAAATGACAGGCAAAGAATCTACCCTTTTTTCCTTCCAAAAAAACTGTCATCATTTCAAAAATTCAACTTTAAGCTTGCCTACGTATATAGTGTCAAGCCTAAAAGCTTAAGCAAGACAACAGAAAGCTGTGGATTTATAATTTCGGTTGACCAAATTAGAAAACGCAAAAGTACTTACAGTTTTAGGCGCTAAGCTTGAACAACATACAAAAACGCACAAAATTTTAATAAATATTCAATAACTTTTTCCCTCACCAGGCTAACACACCTATTGGCAACTTTAGTATTAACATTTTGCGGCATTAGCCAAAAAATACTCCATAATTAACTTCAAAGCTTTTAAGCTCTTCTCAAAAAAAAAAATGAATGTTCATAAATCACTTGCACCGCTTTTAGGCGCTAACATAAATTAAATTCCAACATTAGTTTCCCAGCTAATAATATCACTTTTTTTTTGTTGTGCCGCAAATGCAATTAAAATTTATGAAATTAAAAACAAATAAAAGCCACCCCAAAAGAAATTTAATTACGCGCATAAATTTGGCCAGATCCTTAATGTCTGTTGATTTCATTTGCAACCGCAGCGAGCCGTCCGGCGGCGGCAGCAACTGTTTCATTAAGTCATTTCCTGCCGTTGTCTCTTAAAGCCAATCGAAGTGATTTTTCAACTCTGTAAATTTAATTTCAATTTGGGTTCGCCTCTCTCCAGCCTGCACACACTGGTTCTGCGGTTAAGCCACAAAATGTTGAACGTCCAATGCTGCAGCCAATGATACGTCCTTCTGCGTCCTCCTCTGCCGCTCCGATAGTCATTTTTGGTATAGTTTGGCATTGTTGCGGTAAATTGGCAAAAATTTACATACCATTGGCATTTATTGTTTATGCATGGCCATATCATCATCATCATCAACACCGCCATCATCATCGTCGTGATGACTCCCCAACATGCTTGTGGCTTTCAAACTGTGGCAACTTTTATTTTAATTGGGATTTTTAGTTATGAATTGTGCCGAGCTTTATAGTTAATTGTGAAATGGATGCCATAAGCCTCACCTAATTGGCTTGTTATATAGATTTTTGGTTTTTCCTTTTTTTTTTCCCTGTGCAAAATTTTTACAAGTGGGTCAAAGTCAATAAGGATTAAGAGTGCAGCTGTCATGTGTGGTGGCTGGGTGTCAGCTGCAGAACTTAAAAGACTAAATATTGTAGATAAGAAGCTTACAATTTATATAATTCGGGGCTTAAAGTTGCTCAGAACGTGTTTGCGTTTGGATGGGAATTTGAATTTTAATATATTCGGCCACAATTTGGATTTTAATTAAATTTTAGAATATCCCGTTTTGGGTTTTATGGTCAAACTGGGTGACTAATTTGCTTACTTAAAACGCTGCAAAAAAGTGGGCAGTGGGTTTAAGTGTTTAGGAATTAGGCGGAACTACAGTTGGGCTTATTTTAAAGCTGCCAAGTTTATCGCATGCCTTAAATCAAATAACTATCATCCGGCTCGAAGGACCAACAAATGCTTGGAACTTATACTTTTGATAAGGGAATGTTTCCTCTTTCACTCACAACCTTTACCATCTAACATCCATCTCAGCTTAGTTAGATTTTGGCCTTATCAAGAAGACATTCACTAAAGTTTACTCCCCTTGTTAGCTGCTAACTCATTTTAAACTCCATAAACAAAAGCCTCCAAACAACGGACTTCACATTTTGACCATAAATAATGGCCACATCGGTGTTTAAGTGTTTCCTTCTTCTTCTGTTACACTTTTTTCTTCCGACGTGAGAAAAATGTGCTATACAGGCCTCCAGCTTTTATTCGGCACCGACAACACCTGGCTCTAATGGCGCGAGGCAGTTGCCATGGCAAAATGCTTTGCCATACGCTTGATTTATATGCCATCATCATGTCTGTCATATTGAAGAAGAAAACTTATATCACATTTCAAACTGAACTAAGAGCCGCACACAGGTTGCCAGGTTTACGTTTTTTGTTCTTGTGCTTGTTGTTGTCTGTACAGTAACAAACAATTGCCATGTAATAGTTAGTCACTGGGCCTTGTTTTTGTACAAGCGAGTTCGTCTTGCATAATGACAGCTGTGTGACATGTCATAAGCTCTAACAGCAACAGCAACAACAACAATACAGGGTCAGAGCGAGCAAGGAGGGGGGTGGCCAGAGTCACATATTGATGATGTGCGTCAAATGTCGTTGCTTGTGCTGTCAATTTTGTTGGCCACAATGGTGTGTGGGCTGCTATACCTACTACATGGCATTGTGTGTGTGTGTGTGTGCATCAATGCAGCGGTTACTTCATTTATGTTGCGTTGCTTGTTTGACAAATTGATCGCGTGATATGTTTGCCCAATGCCCTGTCATTGTTGTTGTACACCAGTTGGGGCTTGTAAATTTTCACAGTTGCATTAGATTCGATTGACTGGGCAACTAAGTGAGCATGTGGAAGCTCTACACATTGATTTCTCTCAAAGTTTGCTTTTTAAAACTGAAAAATAACCGAAACCTAGCCCTACTGTAATATACTCTGTATCAGCAAAAGTGTATGCTCAGTATGCATTTGGAAGCTGCAATTGCAGGAAACATTCTTTTGCTCATAACTCGACTACCGTTTATCAGAGCTTTAACTGTATATATTCTTGATCAGGGTGACGAGCTGAGTCGATTGAGCTTTGTCCGTCCGTCTGTCTGTTTCTAAGCAAACTAGTCTCTCTGTTTTGAAGCTATCGAGCTGAAATTTGGCACAGAGTCTTCTTTTTGCTGCACACTACTAATATGTTGGAACCGACCGGATCGGTTAACTATATCTCATAGCTCCCTTAGGAACAATCGGTTGGAAAACTACTTTTAGTATGAAAAACTTTTTTCTTAGCAATCGAAACGTCTCCAAACTTTGTATTCAGAGGTTTTCTATGCTTTTTACTAACTTTTCCAAGTTTGATGAATATCGGACAACTATAAGGTATAGCTGCCATATAAAAGAAAGGTCTGAAAAACAGTCTTAGTTAGAAAAACTTTTTTGTTTTTAATGGTAGCATTTAGCAATTTTGTATTTGTTTGTTTCACATGCTTTTAGCCAATTCTACAAATTTTGGTCCAAATCGGATGACTATAACATATAGCTGCCATAGGAACGATCGGCCCAAAAACTAGTTTTAGTAAGTAAAACTTCTTTGTTTTCATAGTATTTTATAGTTTGCTATGCTTTTCCATGATTCCACCAAGTTTGGTCGAAATCGGACAACTATATAGTATAGCTGTCATACAAATTTAGTCAGAAAAGTAGTTTCAGTGAGAAAAACTTGTTTGTTTTCAGTGGAAATGTCCTTCAAATAAGTTAGAAAAACCATTTAATGTTAAATGGATTTTTGATTTTTATCCCACCGAGCTGAAAGTCATCCAAAAGATATGAAAAATTCATATTTTAATATCAGAAAAAGGATAAATTACATAATTGGAACTTCATTATAAAACTTGACTAGTAAATATACAAAACAGAGCTGTGATTCTTAAGCAATTATCGAATCCCTTGGTTTCCCTTTTTGTCTTTGCATTCCCGATTTATCTAAATATTTAATATAATTGAAATGTTTACCTATTTCAAGGACCCTGTACAGTATTTCTGCTCATTTTATGTATGTCCCTCAAAACTCGCTTAACCCAGTTGACATTCACGAATTACGTTGCATCGTTATTTCTGCTGGTTATGGCTGTGCCCCTTCAGACTGCTGTCTGTTAGACAATGGAATGTCACCGACTGACCACATAACAAGTGATGCAACTTTGTCTCTGGCTTTGACTTGGCCAGGCAAATCACTTGAGCCTTCCATCTCTCTTTCCCACTTCTGCATAATCACAGTCAGTTATGTAGGATTTCAGCAAGGCGACTCCTGGCAACCGGGCACAACGTCAATTCGTTAAAATCTACGTCAGCTTTGCTGCTAATTTTGTTTGCCTTTTGTCGCTGCCCACAGACACTCACACACACACACACACATGCACATCGCACAGTGTTTGAGAAAAGTATGCGCACACGTCCCTAAAAATCCCTTCTGTCGCTTTGTTTGCGGAGTTCTTCAAACACTGCAGACAAACTGCTGTCGCAAAATTTTGTGTCGACTGATGTCTCTATCCTGTGTAGCTCGCTCTCCGTTTAATCCGCCTAACGTTATGCAACAGCGTTCACTCGTTTTTTTTTTTTGTGAAACTAATTAATTTCATAAGCAAACAGCCCTTAATTTCTTTTTTTTTTGTGTCCTCTGACCCTGACAGCGTTTTAAAGGTTGGATTTTAATTGGCTTGAAACTGTTTTGTACTTGCAGGTTTCCCGAAATCCACTCAACAAACTCCTGGATAAGTGATGAAGTCATGAGACCGACATTCGATCGACGCCTCTGGATATTATTGTTCATTATTTTAGTACAATGTAAGTACAATAAAAACTAAAATAGAGCCCGAAATCCCCACACCACGCCCCTCACATATGCCGGGGATGTAATGAATGGGCCAAGTGGCCTCAGCAGGCCAAGCAGCTCATATATTCTCTGGACAAAAAAGGAAAAGAAACGGGCGAATGGTGGTGGTCCACTTTGTATGCCGGCAACGTGTGAAAAATAGTTCACAGATAATCGCAGTCAGGCAGGTCACATTATTTATGCGCCGGCACACACACACACACACACGAAACAAGGACCCGTCCTCGTCCTTAGGTTATCAGCTTGATATTCTATGCCACATGCAGCAAACAAAGCCATTTCTTTTATTTGATGTGAGTTTTGGCTGAGGGGAGGCAGGCAGAAGCTGAAGCTGACGCTGACCCTGGGCTACAGCAGAAAACCCAAGACTGGATGTGCATATCAATGGAGGGGTCCGGTAAATAAGCTAGATTTTCAGCCCGCGCGTGTGTGTGTGTGTGTAATAAGCGATTGTCAATGTCCATTTGGTTCATGGGGCGTATGAGTAATCAGCTTAGGCAAAGATTTTGATTTTCAAAGATAAGACCAAATAGGGAAGTACTTTATATTAAAGCTGATCATCAGCAGACTTTGCCGTTCAAGCAGTTGCGAATCTTTGCATCACCCAGATCATTTCCACTAGTTCAGAGGGTAAGCCAAAGGTAACTACTTCTCATCATCATCATCTCTCCCTCGGCTCCACTTTGTTAGATATGAAATATGCTTCATCTGGCTGTTATCGAGAGTAAATTTTTGCCTTTGGCATGACAAACACGTAGCAAACGCATATTCCAGCTGATAAAAATGTTGGACATTGACCCTAAGGGAGACATTCAAAGAAAATCGCTTTATTAAACAAAACTTGATCAGGAAAATACAAACAAACCTGACAAATTTCGCGCTCATTTCGAAATTGAAATGCTTTAAAATTCAACCAATTTGGTTCAACCCTCAAACTGCAGTTGCAGCTGCCAGTGGACGGGTGGGCCAACATTTTTATGCAAAAATATTTTGCATGTCACTCCCTACTGTCTGTGTGTGTGTGTGTGTGTGTGTGTGGGGGGAGAGGGACGCCTGGTCTGTGTATATTTGCCGCAGACTTTTGCATGCATAACAAGTCAGCGAGACGAACAAACAGCAGAAGGATAAAGGAAGGAAGGAGCTAGCTGGGAGCCGCACAGGAAACGCATGCAAAACTTTAGCGGGAGCATTTCGTAATCTTTGCAAATAAACGCGTGAAATTCCAAGGCGCACCGCAGTGAAACATGCGAAGGGCGAACCGGGGGGTAGCTGTTGAGCTGGCAGCTGGCCGACATGTGCGCACCATTTTTGGCATACAGCTCACACGCGAAATTGCGCATGCAGATTAAAATTCTTGAACGCGTATTTCCGTTTCCGTTTTGTATGCTGGGAGTTGGCCCGGAGCACGCAGGGGCGAAGAATATGCCGGGCATTTGGTTTGACTTTAGTTCCTGTCGCTGTGTTTCGTTGCACGTAGCACGCATGGGGTTTTTGTTGTTGTTAGTGGTGCAACCTTGAAGTGACCCTGAGTGAATGGCAAAAAGGAGTAGCTGCAGTGCTTGTTATGAAAAGTGTCGAAGCGAAATCTATATGAAAGTTATTCGAAAAGCTAGATATACACAAAGCTCATTGTTGATGTAGCTTTATGTCCAGTGCAGTCCTGCATTCTTGGTTTAAATGCAGCTTTCATCGCACACAAAAATCATAGCAAATGAGTTGCATCCAAACTAAATGCACCTGCATCCGTGACTTGACAGGATATCGATAATTATCGTTACGCGTATTGTTACTATTGAAGTTGCATCCAAATTGAATGCATCTGCATCCGTGACTTTTCGAGTAGTGACTCGACAGGTTATCGATAATTATCGTTACGCGTATTGTTACTATTGAAGTTGCATCCAAATTGAATGCACCTGCATCCGTGACTTTTCGAGAACCGACTCGACAGGGTACTATTGTTGTCACTAATATCGTACAAGTGAAAATACAGCTCTTCATTTGCACATTTTCCCCTTTTCTAATGAATACACGGCAGAGACTTGCACGAGTGCAGTCTTTAGGCTACTCATAGCAAATTTGTGCTTCTAAAAGTTGATTGGGTTTCTCTCTCTCTCCTGTCGCTCTCTCTTTCTCTCTCTTTATATTTAAAGAACAACTCTACGTCGTTGCTTTTACAATAACAAAGAGAGCGAGTAGTGTGTGTGTGCTGTAAGTGTGCGTCTGCCACTCGAAAAGACACCATCGAAATCGCAGTGAAAACTGTCTTTCTTCTATATTCTTTATTTAAAATTTGTCCCTTTCAACTTCTCTCTGCTAATGCATAAATAATATTGCAGCTGCTAGAATTCTGCTCCCATTGCCGACCCCAGATACAGAGAACTCGTCCTTGATGGCTGGCCGACTGACCCCTTCGTCTTGCGGGGTATATATTTTAATAAAGCTGCAACTTATTTCTTGGAAAATGCTTAAGGTGGAGACTGTTTCATTTCACTCCTTTCAGAAACCAGAAATCAGCTTAAATTTCAAGCACTTGTTGTTTTTTTTTGTTTTTTTGGTCTCCTGCTCTACAAATCAACACGAGAGACAACCGCATCGCGTGTCCCGGCATGCAGGCAGCAGGGTAGAAGCAGGACACTAGAGAGTCTCGGCCACTTAGTGTAAGAAAACTGCAACGATGACGACGAGGATGATGATGGTGCCGAGTCTGCTGCGACTTAGTTAGCCACTTTTCTTTTATATCAAATGCGCCTTTTGTGTGCCTCGAGTGGCGACCACGCCCGCGCCTTGCCCGCAAAGAAAAATAGAAGTGGAAGCTTGTCGGCAAGTTTATTTTAAAACTCGACTTTTGTGTGCTCAAGTTTACTTTTCGGTGTATTTTTGTGGCCCAGTCATCGCCGGGGCTCTCCGGCTGATTGTCTTCTTGTGAGCCCGGCTGGCGTGTTGATGCACAAACCCTGAAGGGGCTGGGTCAGGGGCAGGGGCAGTTCGTCGCGGAGTTTATTATGTGCGCTTGTGGAAAATGCAATTATGAAAACTTTTCCAAGTTGCATTTTTCCTACATTTCTTTTTATTTTGTCGTCCATCGTGTGTTGAAAACTATAGCCCCCCCCACCCCTTGCCACGGCGCCCTTTGTGCTGTTGTTAAACATGGCTGGGCAAATGTAGTCCATTGAAAAGTTGATAGTCAAGTTTTGGCAAAGTTTCTTAAAGACTTTTCCGTGTAAATTGAAATACATTTGCCAACTTAAAGGGCCACGAGCTGGGCTGTACGCTTAGCCGGAAATGTAGCAGGTATAGGGCCAAAAGCGGAAGCGCAGCTAACAATAAAAGCCAAAAAGGGCATAAAACGCGCACTTCCGTTTCAAATTTCCCACCCGTGTGGTCAACACAAACCAGACGCTGTCGGCTAAAGGCATCCCGGCCAGAACCGGCGACTGGAGAGAGGGAGCGCCCAAACGAAAATTGGCCGCACACTAAATTGCACACCTGAGAATTAATGCGCCGGGCACTTGAAGGCGAACAAAACGAAACGCAAACCGAAAAGGTGTGAAGGCCAGAAAGCATTTACGGGGGAGATGCACCACTGCTGCGAAATGCAAAGTCAAATGCCTTTCCAGGGCGCCAAGTTGTGGCCAGCTGACGCCTGGGGGGCAACGTTTGGCTTTGACCAAAGTAGGACTGAGAATGTGGCTAAAGTTTTTTGACTAGCCAAACAGTGGGTCGGGAAAGGTGATGCACGGCCGAATATCAAAGATAACCAATTAAATGCATTCTTGAGTATTAAATTCTCGTTTTGAAAGTATCAGCAGTACCACAAAGCCAGCTAGATGTCTAAGATGTCTCAAGAATCTACCGTTTCTATCTTCAGTAGACAGATTAGTAACTGATTCTCGTGTTGTTCAAGCTTCACTGTAGCTTTTTCTATCTAACGAATCTCTATTATTATAAATTTTCTCATAGAAAACTTACCAGAAGATCTGGTCACATTAATTAATGAATTAATACATTATGAGTCTACTTTTGTAACAGATCGAGTACGATCACATCTTTACTTTGAAATCGGTCAATTTATTTCGCTCTCTAAGACTGTTTATCAAGCATAATCAAGATCTGGTCACACTGCTCAATGTATTGATGCTATTTCTTTTACCTAAGTAATTTAGTTTGAAATTGCTAGACTGCGCCCTCTCTCTCTCGCATAAAGAAATTTACAAATTACAAATATCTGGTCACACTAACCAAAATTTGATGCAACAACTAACTATTACTTATTCTCTTAAACTTTTAGCTGGGAATTGGTAGACTTCATTCAGTCTCATCTAAAGATATTTACAAAAAAAAAATGCTATATCTGGTCACACTAACTAATGTTAAGGTGTACTAACTGATTTTTTTATACCTCAAGCTTTCAGTTTGGAATTGGTAGACTTTATTTACTCTCACTTTAACATATTTACAAAAAATTGCAAGATATGGTCACTCTAACAAATGTTTAGGTGCACTAGCTATTTATTTTTGAGTTCCTCAAACTTTTAGCTTGGAATTGGTAGACTTCTTTCACTCTCACTTAAAGATATTTACAAAAAATTGCAAGATATGGTCACTCTAACAAATGTTTAGGTGCACTAGCTATTTATTTTTGAGTTCCTAAAACTTTTAGCTTGGAATTGTTGGACTTCCTTCACTCTCACATACAGATATCTACAAAAATATAAGATATGGTCACTCTAACTAATGTTTAGGTGCACCAGTTCAAGATCTGGCCACACTAGTTGCACTAACTGTTTACTTCAATCAATATTTGTTGTCTGCCAACTTTCTAGACCCACTGTAGTCAAATACAATGTACATATCCTCGTTTCCCAGCGTCTTCTTTGGTTCGTTCTGTCTGTCTGGCTGTCTGCCACAAACAAAGTCGCCGTCGCCGTTGCCGCCCTCCCTGTTGGGTACGTAAAAAGCAACTGAAAATAAATTAAGTGGAAGTAAGTCGTAACGAAGTGATACATAATGCTTTGTAGCATTTCGGTGCCTTTACTTCCCGCAGGGTGATTTCTTGGTGGTATTTAAAAATTTAAGTTTAAGTTCCCCACTCATTATTGGCCCCTCTCCACAACAGAGCCGGCTCGTCTAGCAGCGCCGTAATTTCACTTTAATGACCACCCTGGGCCCAGGACCAGAGCCCAAATAACTTAATATCAAAGCTGAAATACCGTGATTGAGAGTTAAGCGCCTGAAAGCAGGCAACGAGTTGGCTACCTTTCTGCTTATTGCCTACTTAACTAAGCCAACGATATCATTTTATTAGGGCAGCGGGCTGGGCTGCCAACTTGTTTTCAGGCGCAAAAAATTTCACTTTCAGCTCTGGAGTGGCTGGCTGTCGCCAGCAGGAGCTCTCAGAGGCCATTAACGTGTTTCGTTTCATTTAACTTTTACGCTCGGCTTTTCCCCTCGCAGGACCTGCTATTTAGCACACTTCTCCGGGCCACCCACTCGCCGCACCCTTACCCTCTTATTCCCAGCTATTTTTGTTACACTTTGGGCCCATGAAACGAAACTTTTACCTGCTGCACGCTTGACCCAACAAAGGAACACCAGCAGGGAATAGCCAGAGGGAAGACACAGAGTGGAGCGGAGACATCGCCGCGCGGAGAGCGGGGTGGCTGACCTTCGCTGCTGACAGCAGCCGTCATTAACCTTTCATGATGAGGGAACCAGAGCCCGGGCACAATCAAGCGGAACAGGTGGGTGGCGGGGGGCGGAAAACTTTTCTCAAGTGCCTGAGACAATGTAACATTTCCTTGTTAAACTTTGACTCTCGCTCCCTCACTCGCTCCATCTCTCTCTGCTGCGGACGCTGTAAAGTATGCTACATAATTTGGCTTTAATGCGTCTGGCCTGGCGACACTTTCCAAATGCATTGACCCAGTTTGCGAGTTATCCGTGGGAATTTGTGTGTGTGTATGTGTGTGTGGCAACCGCAACTATTTTTGCTTAACTTACCACATGCCACGCCCACACAAATTGACAACCGCAACTGTGTCTGTGTCATTCTGGCTGCCTGCGGTTGCTGCCGTCTAAGTATCTATTTGCCACGTTTTGCAGACAAATAATTTGGTAAATCTAAATTAGCACAGCGGGCGAACTGCATACAAAATGCGGACAATCAAACTGAGCAGAACTCAACAATGTTGATTTTAATTAAAATGAAAGTGCTTGTAGAGGATCCCAGTGAAAAAGACATGCGAGTCAGTTCAAAGAGTAAAGGCTGGGAGAGAAATAGTATTTTAGCTTGTCATTAGTAAACCAAAGAAAGCTAAGTTTTTACTAAAATTAAAAAGTGGTAGGTTGGGAATCGATCCTTTGGTGGTCACTAATTGAACTGCCTCAGTTCATGGTGCCCTTCAAGGGACCCTAAAGGCCCCGCTTCAAAGCAGCTCGTATACCAAGAAAGACGTTGATATATGTAACTTTTTCGAAGAATTTGGAAAGTAGGTCCTGTCCAAATATAGTTTACAATGCACCTTCCTAAGTCAAGTAATTTCTCAAGCGAGAGTGTATTTGTATTATTAACTTGTAATATCAATATTTAAGATATCGAGTCTAAAAAACATCGAAATATCGACAATATTGTTATTTTCTAAAGCTCATACTAAAACTGAAAAGTTATTTAACGCGAAAGGTAAGCTAACTTCGTCTGTGCCGCAGTTATTATACCCTTTCAAGTGCCTTGCTTAAATATTTTCAAAAATAATTTTTTCCCACAACGACCCATTTTCCGACCGATCGTTCGTATGGGAGCTATATGATACAGTCATCCGATTTGGACAAAAATTTGTAGAATTATGTGAAAGCATGGGAAACAAAGAAATACAAAATTTTAGCAGGCTACCATTAAAAACAAAAAAGTTTTTCTAACTAAGACTGTTTCTCAGACCTAACTTTTGTATGGCAGCTATACCATACAGTTGTCCGATTTCCAACAAACTTGACAGAATTATAAAAATGCATAGAAAACCTCTAAATACAAAGTTTGGAGACGTTTCCATTGAAAAGAAAAAAGTTTTTCATACTAAAACTTGTTTTCCGACCGATTGTTCCTATGGGAGCTATGAGATTTAGTCATCCGATCCGGTCGGCTCCAACATATTAGTAGCTTGCGGCAAAAAGAAGAATCTGTGCAAAATTTCAGCTCGATAGCTTCAAAACTGAGAGACTAGTTTGCTAATAAACAGACGGACGGACGGACGGACCAAGCTCAATGGACTCAGCTCGTCACCCTGATCAAGTATATATATGGTTTTGGAATCGGAAATGAATATTTCTATGCATTGCGTTGCGTAAACGCTGCAGTAGCAGGAGAAAGCGGCGCTGCTACTGCGCTGCAGCAGCGAACAGTCTTTAGATCATAACTCGACAACCGCTCAACCGATCTTCTTCATTCCGTTTTTCCATTTTTCAGATCGATAAGTTATCCTGATTACTAAATATGTCTAGAAAGTACAAACCCTAGATCTTTAAAACTGTGGGACAAATGACGTTTTTTCTGAATTGCGGGGGCAATAGGGGGCGTGTCCAAAATTGAAAATAAACTTGATCTGCCTGCAGACATAAGAAGCATATGTCCCATACATGTCAAACCTCTATCTCTTACCATCTCTGAGATCTGTGCTGAATATATACTTTATAGGGTGGCAAATGCCTCCTATCCTTACACAAAAATTTGCCCACTAAACCGAGTTCTCTAGTTTTGTTTTCAATCAAGAGCATGCATACATTCTTATAGAAAAACCATTTTTGCGTACCGAAAACAACATCAAATACGCGTTACTCTTAACCCCCCCTCCCCCTGCTTAGCACCAGCGAATCAAGGTCAAGCCGTAACTCTAATGCATATATTGAGACGCAAAACTGCAGCATACTTCAGCAAAACTTTACAACAGCAGAAAAATATGCGCCAGCTTAGCCGCAAGGCTACACATATTTCACAGAGTCTGGGCAAAGCTGCCTTCTTAGTATAAAAATCAATAATAGTTTTATAATGCGACTCCCACACACACACACACGAACACACACACACACACGCCATAAGGTACATGAAGCAGCACAATTTAGTTGTGGGCGGGGGTTTACTTTTTCGTAGGGTGTCGCCTCAAACCTCGCTTCATATGCAGCAGCCGATGAAGAACAAGAACCACTGTCGCTACATAATCATAAACGAACGAACGACGATGACGACGACGACAATGTCGACTCTGACTGCCCTCGAGTGTTTTATCCTTGACAAATCCTTGTGCAACAATCAACAGCAGCAGCGGCGGCGGCAGTAAATGAAAATGAACAAAAAAAAAATGACAATGCCAAATGCGCAGCAAACTGTCTAAATGAGGCCGAGGCTGGGGGTGAGGGAATAGGTGACAATGACAATGGCTGCTGCCGCAAATCGGAGCTTTAAGAAACAACTTCCCTTCCTGGACGATGAATGACAACTTCCTGGCTGGCAAACTTTAAGGCAAGAAACTTAAGCTAAACGAGAGTCACGAAAAATTTATTCTTATTGAACTTTGTCACACTCTGCGAAGCCATGGAAATTATTCAAATAAAAGATATCTCATTCCCGATCAGCATCTCCGCCGTCCTTTTCCGCCAATTTATCACATTTCTTTTGCAGTTCCATTTCCTTACATTTCTTCTTGAGCTTAGCCTCATCTTCGTTTTGCTGGCGAATGTTTTTGAGTGCCTTTTGAATGCATTTCTTATGTTGGGCCAATCCTTTGCCTTCTACTTTCTTTGGATCCTTCTTGTCCTTGGCTGCTTTCGAGCTAGCTGGCTTAGCGGGTTTCTTCTGCTGAGCTTTTTCAGATTTGGCACACTGTTTTGGCTTGTTCTGCTTTTTGGCTTGTTCCTTTGGTTGCTTTTGCTGCGCGGCGGCTGCTTCTGTTTTCTTATCTCCGCTCTTTTTTGGAGCTGGTGCGGCTGATTTCTGCGGTGGAACTGGTTTGGGTGCCACTTTCTTTGCTATCGGTCTATCCTTACACATCTCTAAGACTCTATTCCTTTCGGATTGGCTCTGAATTTTCTTTTTTTGGTCTGCGGCTTTCTTTTTGGCTGCTTCATTGGATTTCTTTTGTTGAGCTGCTTCTTCAGCTTTCTTCTGGGCCATGGGGTTTTCGTCTTTCTGCTTTTTCTCAGCTGTTTTGTCTACTGGTTTTGCTTTCTGTTGCTTTTTGTCATCTTCTTTGCATTGCTTTTGCTGTGCTGCTTCTGCCGCTTGCTTCTTATCATCTTTCTTACATTTGGCTGCAGATTTCTTCTTCTGTTCTGCTTCTTTTTTGGACTTCTTTTCCATGGATATTTTTCGACCTCTCTCCTGGCATTGCTTTTTCATGGCTTCGATTTCCTTTTCAAGCTCTGCTTCTCCCTCTTCGTTCTTACATTTATCTTTATCTACGCTCTTCTCTTTTTGGGCCAATTCTTTGCATTTCTTCTGCAGAGCCTGGTCCTTGGCTTTCTTGCCCTGCTGGGTGGCTTTTGAAGCCTTGTTCTTTGTAGACTTGGCTTCTTTTTCGCCTTGCCCCTTCTGGTTGAATTCTCTACATTTGTTCTCTTGCTCCGCTTTCTTTTCGCACTTCTCTTTTTGGGCTTTCTCTTTCTCAGCTTGTTTCTGGCCTTCCTCCTGGCATTGCTTTGTAATAGCTTCGATTTGCTTCTTTATTTCTTCTTCCTCCTTCTTCTTTTGCTTTGCCTCCTCTTCGCACTTCTTTCTCTGTGCTTCCTCCTCTAGTTTTTTCTGCTCTGCTTCTTCTTTGAGTCTCTTCTGTTTTGCTTCCTCCTCTTTCTGTTTCTTTTTCTTTTCCGTCTCCTCTTTGAGTTTCTTTTGTTGCGCTTCCTCTTGCGCTTTCTTTTTGGAGGCCTCTTCTTCAGTTGTCTTTTTATTGCCTGCTTTCTTGCTGCCAGCTGCTTTGGCCGCCTTCTCTTCACATTTTTTCCTTTCCTCCGCTTCTTTCAGTTCCTGCTCGGCCTTGGCTTTCGCCTCCTTCTGCTGGCACATTTTCTGCTGCTCGATATTCTGACAGGTCTTCTTAATGCCACACAGCAGGCACTCCACCAGACTCGGCACGGACTCGCTATCCTTCAAATCCTTGAGCAAGGCTCCTTTCTGCTGCTTCTCACATTTCTTCACATTGACCTTCAAACGGGCGGCTTCCTTCTGAGCCTCGCACTCCCTCTCTCGCTCTTCGCGTGCCTTTTTACGTTGCGCCTCTTCCTTGGCTTTTTGTTTCTTCCACTTGGCGCAGGGATCTGCCTGCTTTTCCTGGCTTTCCTTTTGGGCACTTTTCTTTAGGCACTTGCGTCTTCTGGACAGTCTTGTAATGCAGGGAACTGGCTTGGCACTCTCTAGTTTTGGTGTCTCTTCACCTGGCTGGCAAACATCTGGCTTATAGCTGATACAAGTGGACTTCGGTTTCTCTTTCTTCTTCTTGCTGGGTTCAGGATTGCCACAGTTCTTCTGCTCACCATCGCTCTTCTTGGAGAATGCCACATGTTGCAGGTGAAGATAGGGTGTGATGAGACCCCTGCAGTTCTTGATCAGCAAAGGATTAATCGATCTGGATATTCCCGTCACAACACAGCGTGTAAGTTGGCCCAATAACATGTTCGAGAGACGAAATTTAGTTGCGAATCTAAACACAAAATTTTGAGTTGATTTTGTCGAATCAAAAATGGGGACTGTGGCGTTCAGGTAGACATTTGAATGTGCTCGTGCCACTTCGCATTCCGTCAGCCAAGTAGGCGCTGCTCTACATCATAAAGCAATTAAAATTTAAAACTTGTCAAACATCAGGAATGCCGCCCCAGCCCAGCTCGCAGCTCGCCCATTCACGTAATAACAATAAAATGAAGATTGTACACATGTGCACAATTAAAATGTAAGCGTGTCGCCAGCCTTCGGAGTCTTTCCAGCTTTCGCTTGAAAATTAACAGCAACAAAGACTTAACAAAAAAAAAATAAGTTGCAAAAATTAATGAAAATGTAAGGGAATTGAAATCACAAACGTGTGGGCAGGAAAAGAGATGTACGCGAGGGGAAAAATATATAGCGAGAAGTGCAAAAAAAGCTACTGATGCTGTTTCCGACTCCGAACTTAATTAAGCGGAGTTGGTGAATGGATTGGTCTTTAGCCAATTTCTGATTTGTTTGGCATATCTGCTTGAATCTGTTTGAATCGACCTTTGGTAGCTAAGAGATATAGTCCACCGATCCGATTCCGACTTATTTGTAATATAAAGTATAAAGGAGACTGTTAAAGTTTATTCAGCTTGTGGCCTGCACAGTGAATTAAAAGGATATGTATGTAGGATATTGTATGGTTTCCCCTATCCAAAGATACTGGATATGTCTCAAATATCCTTTTAATCAGCCAATAGAGTTGAAAATCATCGAAAGGATATGAAAAAGATCATCATTTGGTTGATTTTCAAGTCAGTTTTATGACTAAAAGAATAATAAAGATACATCCAAACGCATCTTTTTATACCCTTGCAAAGGGTATTATAATTCTACCCAAAAGTTTGCAACGCATAGTAATATTCATTTCCGACCCCATAAACTATATATATTCTTGATCAAAATGGCGAGCTGAGTCGATTGAGCTTTGACCGTCCTCCTTTGTCTAGTCTCTCAGTTTTGAAGCTATCGAGCTGAAATTTTGCACAGAGTCTTCTTTTTGCTGCAAGCTACTAATATGTCGGAGCCGACCGGATCGGATGACTATATCTCATAGCTCCCATTGGAACAATCGGTCGGAAAACTAGTTTTAGTAAGAAAAACTTCTTCTTTTCAATGGAAACGTCTCCAAACATTGTATTCCTAGGTTTTCTATACTTTTTTATAATTCTGCCAAGTTTGATGGAAATCGGACAACTATATGGTATAGCTGCCTTACAAAAGATAGGTCTAAAAAACTGTCTTAGCTAGAAACACTTTTTTGTTTTTAATGGTAGCCTGCTGAAATTTTGTATTTCTTTGTTTCCCATGCTTTCACATAATTCTACATATTTTTGTCCAAATCGGATGACTATAACATATAGCTCTCATACTAACGATCGGTCACAAAATGGTTCGTTGTGGGAAAATGTTTATTTTTGAAAACATTTAAACGAGCACTTGCAAGGTGCAAGGTTCGTACCTTCTGGAAATATTTAGTTATAAGTATAACTTATCGTTTCGGCAAAGGAATGGTGTAGATCGGATGAGCGATTGTCGAGTTATGGAAAAAACAAACATTTTTGCTGGGCAGCAACGGCTGAAGCAGCGATGAGCAGCACTTACCAACTTTGAGAGGTACAGAGTAAGTTATAGTCGGGCTTTACCGATTTTTCTGCTTGTTTTTCTTCTAAGTTTCTTTCTTTATCCATTTTACTGAAATACTTACAGCTTTTATTACTTCTTATCAGCCCACAATTTTCTTTGGTTTTTGTCAGATTTTCCAAATTTATCTAGTATAAAGAAGTCGATATCAGAGACTATACTTCGGTAATGCGTACAAATGTTAGGTATAAAAGTATGACGAAAACTTTCTATTGCAATAGACTAGCTCAGGATCTGTAGGATTGTTGCCCAAATATTGCCTAACAGATAAGTGGTTATGGCTACAAATCATATCATGATTTTATTGCTGTCTCTCGCGAGCGGTTGACAGTCTAGTGCACTAAGATGCAGATGTTCATGTGTTCTGTCTGAGTTCCCAGTAAAATTAGGCTCAAACTTTTGCACACTTTTTAAGTTTTTAGCCATTCCTGTTTCACACCACTATTACTAACGCTTTTGCTTGAGAAGATTGAAATTTTTTGTTCAGTTTGCCAGTGAGTAACTTAAATTATTGCCTGTTGATGGCAGTAAACCTGCTGTAACCATCTTCAAATCTGACTTCTGCTTTGCTTGATTTAAAGTTGCTGATTTCATCTCCTTTCACTTCCTTTCTTATGCCTTACTATATCCTAAATTTAAGCCTGAACCTTACAGACCTTACTCGGTGGGTTATGCTGCAAAGAAAACCCATCAACCTTAATTGACACCACGAAGTAAACGTAAACTATTTACCACTGTGCACTGATAATTGTCGAGCAACTTCGTTTGGTGTTGGTGTTGGTTGTGTGTGTGTGTGTGTGTGGGGAAATGTTGAAGTAAGTATGCTAAGTATGTGTGCCACTTGGGCGGCAGGTGGAGCAGCGTGCCGGCAGTGGCAACTTGTCTGCGTCTGCTGTCTGCCGCTGTCTGCCGCTGTCTGCTTGGCGGCGCATGAAGTGAAAATTAATTTCTAAATGCGGGAAATTAACAAATTACAAACAACGCCAAATGGAGGGAGGGTAGTGGTGAGGGTGGACTGCAGGCGGAAGTAGACATGCCATAATTTACACTCCCCCCCACACACACGCACACTCGCACTCACACTCGCACTCACACTCACTCAGGCGCATTGATGGCGTGGCAAAGTTCGTACAGCAACTTCCTCTCCGCTTAAGGTGTTGAAGCGCAGGTGAGATACATTGTCTTGTCTTTGCCTGCCAGCCATGAAGTTGTGGGACATATTTCTCTCCTACCCCACACACACTCCGCTGACAGTTGACAGCTTTGCTAATTTCAGCAGCACCGAAAATGAAGTTAGCGTCTGTCTTGGCCTGTCAGCGCGTCTTGCTCTGTGATAACAGACAGCAGCAGCAGCTATCCAACTCCTTCGTATTCATTCACACCTTTGGCTGCCACAGCCGCGTTGCGGTCGCGCTTTTAACATTTAATTAAGTTGTGCTCGATTTTATGTTTCGACAAAATTGTTTGTCTGTCGGCTTGCACTTTGTGTTGCCTATTTCAGGGCTGAATGAGTCTACAGAGCGGGGGGGGGGGTGTGTGTGTGTTTGTGCCCTGTTGTGGTTGTGGCCGCATGTGTGTGTGTGCGTGTGGGAAAGTTTCGAGAAGGCGTTACCCTGCTGCGTTGTTGTCATTTGTGGACATTTTTTGAGGTCGCCTGCAAAAGATTTTGAAATTGTGTGGAAAATACTTGGCAATTAAACAAACTTTGCCTCCATTCAAATAAATAACTTTCTTTATTCAATTTCCACCCTTTAATTTTGATATAAGATAGAAGCACATTTGGCCAATCCCAGCGCCTTTACAATACAGTTGTTGAGCCGCGTCCATCACTGATCCTCCTTGTTGTGGTACCGCCACAAGCCCAACGCCTGACAGGGCCACATCAGCGGGGATCTTCTGCCGGGTCCAGCTATGATGTAGCGCTCCCAGCTGCAATTAATAGAGGGCACCGCCGCCGCCGCCGTCGTCGTCGTGCCGGTGCCCACTCCCAACTGCTGATTCAGTTGGGACATTTCCCTTAGCCAGTAAGCCCAGAGAGCATCATTGACCTTGAGTCTGCGCAAACTGGGTAGCAGCTGTTGGAACATCATTGCCTGGTCCCAGGCATTGGAAGACAACATTAGAATGGGCTTAAGAGCTGGCCGATCCAGCAAACGCCTGGCGATGGGTCCCGCCAGAGCGTCCTCCCATCTCGGCAGGGCGTTGGGTGTGAGAAACAGGCCGTCAGTTGAAATGGACACACACTTGGTCTTACACTTATCATCGGATTTCTCCGCCTGCTTCTGTTTCTTGGCCTCCTCCAGGGCCTTCTTCTTCATGGCTTCCATCTTTTTCTGCTTTTCCTCTTCGGCACATCTCGCATCTTCCAGCCTCTGTTGCTCTGCACAGCGTTTCGCCTCTTCCTCTCGCTCTAGTTTCTTCTTTTCGGCCGCGTCTGCACGCCTCTTCTTCAGGGCCTCGGCACGATAGCGCTTCTGCTGGGCGGCGGCTTCCTTTAGCTTTCGCTTATGGTCCTTTTCCTTATCCTTCTTGGCCTGCTGGGCCTTCTTCTGCTCCTCAGCGAATGCCCGACACTTCTTTTGCTTTTCTTCTGCCTGACGTTTCCTTTTCTCTAGTTCATTTTGCTTGTCTGTTTCGGATACTGGTGGCTTGTCGGCTGCTTCTTCGGCCGGGTTGGCGCATTTCGCTTTGCGTTCTAGTTCTTGGCATTTCTTTCTTAGTTCGGCCTCGTTTCTCTTTTGGGCCACCTTCGCGCATATCTTGTCCAATGCTTCGGCTTTCTTTTTGGCTGCTGCAGCGCATTTCTTTTCCAGTTCTTCTTGTTTCTTTTTACCTGCTTCGACGCATTTCCTTTTCAATTCTTCCTCTTTGCTGAGCGGGTCCGATTTGGCGCATTTGTCGGCCTTTTCGGCGTCCTCTTTCTTTTTGGGGTCTGCTTCTTCTGGCTTCTTCTGGTCTGCTTTGGCACATTTATTTTTCTTTTCAGCTGCCAGATTTTGTTCGCATTTCTTCTTGTCGCCCTTTTCACCATCTTCTGGCTTCTTTTTCTGTTTCTCTTCGTCACTTTTCTTCTTCTGTTTAGAGTCTCCTTCGCCTTCTGATGACTTCTTCTGGTCTGCTTGGGCACATTTCTTCTGATTTTGTTCGTCTTTCTGCTTGTCGCCCTTTTTACAGTCTTCTGGCTTGTTTTTCTGTGCCTTTGCGTCGCCTTTCTTTGCCTTATCTGCCTCGGCACTTTTCTTCTGCTGTTTAGCGTCTCCCTCTGGCTTCTTTTTCGCTGCCTTTTCATTGCTTTTCTTCTTTTTGTCTGCTTCGTCACTTTTCTTCTGCTGTTTAGGGACTCCTTCGCCTTCTACTGACTTCTTCTGGTCTGGTTTGGCACATTTCTTCTGATTCTGTTCTTCTTTCTTCTTGTCGCCCTTGTCACCATCTTGTGACTTCTTTTTCTGTGCCTTTTCGTCGCCTTTCTTTGCCTTATCTGCCTGCTGTTTAGCGTCTCCCTCTGGCTTCTTGTCGGCTTCTGTCTTCTGCTTGCCCGCTTCGGCACATTTCTTTATCATCTCCGCTTCCGCCAAACATCTCTTCTGTTCTTCTGCCTGTTTCTTCTTGGCTTCCTCCTCTTCCTTTCGCTTTGCCTCGGCTGCGTTCTTCTTGGGATCACCTGGCGCGCATTTCAGTTTCATTTTGGCCTCATCTTTGGCCTTCAGCTGCTGGCACTTCTCTATCAGCTTGCTCTCCTCGTGTTTCTTTTTCATTTTTTCGCATTGCTCTAGATACGCTTGTTCCTTCATCTTTTTGGCCCAATCTGCGCAAATTTGAGCTTCCTCCTGTCTTTTGGCTGCCTCAGCCTGTTTGACCTTCTGCTCTACCTGGAACTTCTTCCACAATTCTTCCACAATCCTGTTTACCTCTTCTTCGCCATCTCCGCCTGTTGGCTTCTTGCAATCGTCTTCTTCCTCGGCTTTCTCTTCTTTGTTGCCCTCCTTGCCATCGCCTTTGGCCTCCTTGGCGCATTTCTTATCATCAGTGGATTTGGCTTTGTTTTTGTCGGCCATTTGCACCACGCCCACTTTTTCCTGTTGTGGCTTCTGTGGCTTCTCCTGGGGCGGCTTCTCTAGGCAAAGAAGTTGCTCCTCCAAGTCCAATCTGCCCTTGCGCAGTATTTGTTTTTGCTCTGGCAGTGGCTTCTGTTTTTTTGGCGACTTTTCCTGGCACTGAAGTTGCTCCTCCAGCTCCACTCTGCCCCTGCGCATGGGTTGTTCAGCTGGCTGAACCAAGACTGCTCCCAGGTTGAACCCCTCTAGGGCTGTAACGATGCCATCGTTTTCCTTGCCCAGCATATGTGGCCCCTTCTTTCCTTTCAGCTTACCCGAAACATTGGGTTTTTCCATTTGATGGATTCGCATTTCACCCTGCAGCTCCTTGCGTGGTCTGGTTGCCAACAGCTCGAGCATGCTCTCACGCGGCGTCTTCAGTCTGTTGCGCACATTGTTCTGCTTCTGCATTTCCCTGGCATAATTGGTAACCCTATCCAGTTGCTGTAGCTTCTGGGCAGAGTAACACATTGGGCCAAGTCCACGACGTAGATTCTTACTCTCCTCTTCAAACTGTTTGCTGGGTTTTCTCACCCTGGGCTTGCTGGACCAATGTTCGCTGGAGGATTTCTCCCGTGTCAGGGTAAAGAGCTTCTCTTCGGCCGCCTTTAAGTGCGGCGGGGCAGCAGGTAACGAGGGTTTGGGCAGAGCTTCATCTTCCACTTTCTTTTCAGCGCATTTAACCTTCTTTGGCTGAGCTTTTGGTAGGCTCTCGCACCAGGGCAAATCTTTCAGATCCTCCTCATATTCGCCCAGCATTAATTGCTCCTTGACCTCTCGGGACTTGGTCTTGAGCTTGGACAGAAACTCGTTAAGACTCTTGTTGGGCTCCTCACGGTCGACATTCTCGACGCTCTCCTTGCCAGAAAGCTCTGGTTCCCACATTCGCTTGGCTGAACGAGATTTCCTCTTGAGAGGACTATGCATTTTGTACTGCAGCAGCTCCAACAGACGATCGAGCAGCGTTATGGACTTGCGTTGGCGTATGCGTGGCATGTGGGCCAACTCCTTCTTGTGCTTCCCGGTTCTTCTATGATAACGCTGGCGCCCGCGTATCATGCAGCTGCTTAGGGGTCGACAATTGCCTAGCATAGCCTTCTGATTTATGATCCGAGTGTTGGGCTTGTTGTGCAGCACATACACTTGGCCATGATTGCTGGGCTGCTCCACCAGCGAAGTCTTGCCCACGAGATGTTCCGCCTTCTTCAGCTCACTGTTGAGTATGTCACAGGCCATGGGCGGTTCCAACTCTCGCTCTACATTGCGGTTCCCTTTTTCGAATAGGTGCGAAACCCACTGGGGTTCCGGACAGGTGCTGCTGCGACTCTTGCATTGCACATGAGGACAACAACAGCAGCGCCTGTAACCGTTGCCCAAAAGTCGTTGCACTTGCGCGCCTAAGCAGATGCGCCACATACTGAGAGCAAGAACTTTTTCGGGTTTCCTAGGGGGGGAACCTAGGGCGCTAGGTTTGCCAAATAATTTTGATAGTCACGAAATCAAAGGAGGAAAAAAAAACAGTTTTAAAAGGGAGCTCTAAAAAATTCTACCGTTCACCGAGAATTTGTATAAAAAACTAAATTTGGACGCAGCTCGAAACTGTAAGCTGTCAGAGAAGCAGAGCGAAAACTCAAGGCTAACAGAGTGCTCGAGAGGATTACTTAATTTACTTGCATGGTACGAATTCTTTCTTTCATTCTCTGTTTTCGAAGGGCAGCAACTCATAGACGAACCCTGCAAATCCGAACTCATAAATTTAGGACAGTCTTCTAAGGATTTTAAAGAAATGCAAATCTTTTATAGGAATTCAACTTGCAAAGTATGCGAAAAGTCACATGCTTGCGGCAGATATCATAATATTCCGTTGTGTGTCTTCATAAACCACTGAAACGAACCGAAGCCGCGGATCAGTAAGCTCATAAAGCCACTTAATGAACCGAATCGGCGGCTCAGAAACTGTGTGAACCACTGAACCGAACCAGTACTTACTTTCGAGTGGTTTGCTTCCCTGGCCTAAACAAACAGCTTAGCGTAGAAAGCCATGAAGTCTTAGCTTAAATTGTATCGAAAAGCCATTGGCATTTAGGCACAAAGTGAGACAGAACGCATGTAGCTCAGGGGTTGACTCTTATTACTCTAGAATGTCGCGGTCGTGGGTTCAAGTCTCCGTACAGGCATCCTTTCTTTGTTATACCCCTGCATAGGGTATTATAAAACTGTCCGGATGTCGGTAACGCATAGAAGTAAGCATCTTTGAACACATAAAGTATATATATTCTTGATCAGCACGACGAGCTAAGTTGTTTTAGCCATGTCCGTCTCTTTCCTTGCTATCTTCTCCGCCAATTTGAAAGCTATCTTCATGAAACTTTGCAGGAAGTCATTTGGTACAAATACGCTGCACATTTGTCGGCACCGGTCGGATCGGAGGACTATAGCATATAACTGCCATAGGAACAATCGGTCGAAAAACTAGTTCTAGTGAGAAAAACTTTTCTGTTTTCAATGCAAACGTCTTCAAACTCCGCATTTACTAGTTTGTAATGCATCTCCATGATTCTGCCAAGTTTGGTCGAAATCGGACAACTATATAGTATAGCTGCCATACAAAAGTAAGGTTAGAAAAATAGTCTTAGTAAGAAAAACTTTTTTGTTTACAATGTTAACCTTTTTAAAATTTGCATATATTCATTTTATAAGCTTTCACACAATTCTTAAAAGTTTTGTCCGAATCGGATGACTATAGCATATAGCTGCCATAGGAACGATCGATCGAGAAACTAGTTCTAGTGAGAAAAACTTTTTTGTTTTCGAAGCAAACGCCTCCAAACTTTGTATTTCTTAGTTTGCTATGCTTTTCCACGATTCCACTAAGTTTGGTCGAAATCGGACATCTATATAGTATAGCTGTCATAGAAATGTATAGTCTAAAAAGTAGTCTTAGTGAGAAAAACTTTTTTGTTTTCAATGGAAATGTCCTTAAAATTGGCATTTAGTTTTGTCAAAATCGAAAGACTATAGCATATAGCTGCAGTACGAATGATCGGTCGAAGAAGAGGTTCTATTGAGAAAAACTTTTTTGTTTTAAATGGAATCGACTGCAAATTTACATTACATACATGTTCGTTTGTTAGGCTTTTGCATGATTCCACGAAGTTTGGTCGAAATCGGACATCTATTTAGCATAGAAACGGATTTCTAAAATGTTGAAAATGTTTTTCCACAATTAAGAAAATATTTTCTAGCTTATAGTAAATATTTTCCTAATTTTAGTAAGTCTCCGCCCTATTTTAAAAAATGATTCTTCTAAAATCTATAATGAATCGCCTTTGACCCCTTTTGTTAAGGCGAATTTCTACATTTAAGGACGTTTTCGGCATTTGGTAAGAAACTAACCTAATGAATTCGCCAGAGAAAACGCCAAATTTTTATATAAGACCACGGAGAATTTTTATTAAAAAAAAAAACAAAACAAAGCTTGCTAAGTATGTTTAACTGGGTACAAGCTGTGCGCCGAACCCCTCTAGCCAAGCCTTGTAGAATTTTGGTTCCGTGGTTATCCATTTCAAGGCGGGGGGGGGGATGATTTATGTCACATTCGATGAAAACTTCCAACTTCTCCAACTGCAGTCTACAATTCGATGGTGGACTGAGCCTTGAGCAAAACCTTGGCGCTAGCTTCTAGCTTGTTCTTCTCCCATTGGGACAGTTGAGGTTGGATGACGCCAATGATGCCCGATTTACTGATGAGACAGGGTAGAGATAGAAACACCTCCTTCTCAATGCCGCAGAAGCCCTCTGCATTGGTGGACACCGATACGATGCGTTTGCTGTTCTCAAAAATGGCCGAAACAATATCAGCAGCAGTCAGACCAATGGCCCAGTTCGTATAACCCTTGACCCCGGTTACCTTAGAGGCTGCCTCTACCACATCCTTGTTAATCTGCGAGAACTTCAGTGGATCTTCTTCAGTGCCAATGGTGGGCAGTAGCGATTGCAGCCTTACCCCGCCCACGCTGACCGAGGTCCAAACGGGCACGGCGCTGATGCCATGCTCGCCGATCACATATCCGTGTACGGATCGCGGCGAGACACCCAACATGCGCCCAATGAGCACACGGAAGCGGGATGTATCCAAATGACAGCCGGTGCTTAGAATGCGCTCGTTGGGTAGATTGGTCACCTGGCGGGCCACCCAGGTCATCACATCGGCGGGATTGCTGAGAATGATGAAAGTGGCCTTGGGACTGTAGTCGACTAATTTGGGCATCAGTGACTTGATAATGTCCGCTGACTTTTGGGCCACGTCCAGGCGAGTCTGCGTGCCGGTGGGACGAACACCGGCTGCCACCACTACCACGCGGGAGTTCTTCGTTTTCTCCATATCAGCGCATGGCTCAATGTGGGCGTTATTTAGGAATATGGAACCGTGCACCAAGTCCAGGCACTCGGCTTCGCACAACTTGGCATTTTTGTCGTACAGCACCAAATGGTTGGAGATTCGCTGGGTAAGCAGAGCCACGGCACAGCTCATGCCCACAGCTCCCGTACCCACAATGCTCACCTTTCGGCCTGGTTCCGTGTCGTGGGTGTTGACCGTTTTGTAGAGGCAACCGCGAAATGCGTTCATCTCTTTTTCATGATTCTTTTTAGCTGCTTTCTTTTCGTCTTCTGACTTAATTGGCCCATCTTTTGCCGGCTCTTTCTTGCTATCTTCTTCTTTGTCGCCCTTCTTCGGCTCATTTTTATGGCTATTATTTGACTCGTCTTTTGCCGGCTCTTTCTTGCTTTCGTCTTCTTTGTCGCCCTTATTCGCCTCATTTTTCTGGCTATTATTTGACTCGTCTTTTGTCGGCTCTTTCTTGCATTCGTCTTCTTTGTCGCCCTTCTTCGCCTCATTTTTCTGGCTATTATTTGCCTCGTCTTTTGTCGGCTCTTTCTTGCTTTCGTCTTCTTTGTCGCCCTTCTTCGCCTCATTTTTCTGGCTATTATTTGACTCGTCTTTTGTCGGCTCTTTCTTGCATTCGTGTTCTTTGTCGCCCTTCTTTGCCTTGTTGTTTTGAGCCAGCTCGGCACATTTTATACGCAATGCCTGCATTTTACTCTTGTCTTTGAGCTTGCTGGAGCTCATTGTATTGTCTTCCTTTTGTCCATTTTCTTTATCCTGCGAGAGTTTCTCACTCTTTTGCTTCTCCGCCAGCTTATCGCTTTTTTTCGTTTGTTCCTTGTCTATGCTTTTCTTTTCTAGAGCTTCCTCTTCTCTCTTCCTCTTCTGTGCTTGCTCTTTACATTTCTTTTTCAGTGCTTGTTCCATGCACATCTCTTTGAGCTTTTTGTTGTTCGTATTGTTGCTGCCCTTCTTCTTTCCCTTGGCCTTCTTGTTTTGTTGTTGTGCCAATTCATCATTTGGTTCTTTCTTTTGGGCTTTGTCTGAACATTTCTGTTTTAAAGCTTTCTCTTCTTTTTGTTTCTTTTGCTCAGCACGGTTTTTCAGTATTGCTTGTTCCTTGCTCTTCTCCTTGAGCTTTTTGTCGTTCTTTCCCTTGCCCTTTTTCGTTCCCTTGCCATTCTTCTTTCCTTTGCCTTTCTTCTGCAAGCGATTTTTACTTTTTTGCTTTTCCTTCAGCTCTTTGCACTTTTTCTTCAGGGCTCTTTCTGCGCATTGCTTTCTTAGAGCTTCTTTCTTTTTTTTGTTATACTCAGCACATTTCTTTATAAGAGCTAGCTCCTTGCATATCTTTTTAAGTGCTTGTTCCTTGCTCTTCTTCTTTAGCTTTTGGTCGTTCTTCTTTCCTTTGCCCTTCTTCTTTCCTTTGCCCTTCGTCTCTCCCTTGCCTTTTTTCTGCGAGCGCTGTCTACATTTCTGCCTCTGCTCCATTTCTGCGCATTTCTTTTTTAAAGCTTCCTCCTCCTTTTTCTTTTTAAGCTCTGCACATTTCTTCCTTAGAGCTTGCTCTTCACATTTCTTCTTTAGTGCTTGTTCCTTGCACTTCTCCTTGAGCTTTTTGCCGTTCTTTCCCTTAGCTTTTTTCTTTGCTTCGCTTTTTTTGTGCTTGCGCTTTACACATTTTTGCTTTTGCTCCAGTTCTTCGCCATTTTTCTTTTGGGCTCTTTCTGCGCATTTCTTTTTCAAAGCTTCCTCTTCCTTTTTGTTGTTGCGCTGCGCTGCACATTTCTTCCTTAGGGATTGCTCTTTACATTTCTTCCATAGTGTTTGTTCTATGCACTTTTCTTTGAGCTCTTGTTCCGTCTTTCCCTTGCTCTTTTTCTTTCCTTCGCCTTTCTTCTGCTTGCGCTTTCCACATTTTTGCTTTTGCTCCAGTTCCTTACCCTTTTTCTGTTGGGCTCTTTCTGCGCACTTCTTTTTCAAAGCTTCCTCTTCCTTTTTCTTTTTATGCTCTGCACATTTCTTCCTTAGAGCTTGCTCTTCACATTTCTTCTTTAGTGCTTGTTCCTTGCACTTCTCTTTGAGCTTTTTGCCGTTCTTTCCTTTACCTTTTTTCTTTCCTTCGCTTTTTTTGTGCTTGCGCTTTCCACACTTTTGCTTTTGCTCCAGTTCCTTACCCTTTTTCTGTAGGGCTCTTTCTGCGCATTTCTTTTTCAAAGCTTCCTCTTCCTTTTTCTTCTGCTTTAGAGCTTGCTCCTTACTTTTTTTCTTTTGTGATCGTTCCTTGCACTTCTCTTTGAGCTTTTTGTTGTTCTTTCCCTTGCCCTTGCCCTTTTTCGTTCCTTTGCCTTTCTCTTGCGAGTGATTTTCGCAGTTTTGCTTTTGTGCCAGCGCTTCTTCAGCGCATTTGTTTTTTAAAGCCTGCTCTTCTTTTTGTTTCTTATGCTCAGCACATTTCTTCTTTAGTGCCTCTTCCTTACGCTTGTCCTTGAGCTTTTGATCGTTATTGTTTCTTTCGCCTTTCTCCTCTTCGTCGCCTTTCTGCTGAGCGAGCTTGGCCCTTTCTTCGCATTTCTTTTTTAGGGCTGCTTCCTGCTTGTTTTTCCCATTTTTCTGTTCTGATTCTGCACCTTTCTCCCTTGAGGCTAACTCGTCACGTTTCTTTTTTTGTGCTTGCAGCTGGCACTTTTCCTTAATCTTTGTTAGTTCTTTTAGCACTTCCTCTTTCTGTTCTTCTTTCTCGCTCTTTGCCGACAGACTCTTACATTTCTGTTTAAGCGCTGCCTCTTTGCACAATTCTCTCAGCTTTTTCTCCTTTTTAGGATCCTTTTTTCCTACATTAGCTTCTCTGCACATCTGCCGAATCACCTTCTTTCGGCATTTCTCTTTGATCTGTTCGCTGAGGCATTCATTATGTTGCTCCAATTGCTGCTGATCTGATTTACTGAGCTTCTGCCTCGCTTCGCAGAAATCACGCCATTCGTCCTCCATGCAGAGCTCCAGCTTCTCAGCATATTTGGATTTTCTAGGTGGAGATGTCTGCGGCTGTTTGCCACTGTTTTCCTTCGTTACCCCATCTGTGTTCTCCTCACAGTCTTGACCCTGCTTTGACTCTTTCTGCTTCTCCTCAGATGACTGCTCCGAGTCTTTCTCTGGCTGGTTATCCGCACCGTCCTGCTTTTTCAATGCCTTCTCCTTGCATTTTGTGATCATAGCCTTCGCATTCCTCTGCTTGACCAGACGCGCACATTTCCGTTTCAGCTCTTTCGTTTGGCATACCCGCTGCATCTCCTTTTTTATGCAACTCTTGCGAATGCCAGTCACTATGCAATCCATCAGACAGTGCATGGCCTTTTTCTCCTTCGTATCCATGCACTTCACACTATCGCAAAACGCTTTCGTTTGACTTTTCACACATTTCATCACATTTGCTTCGAACTTGGCTGCCTCCTCCTTGGCCTTCTTTCGCCTGTTGGCCAGGCGGCGTTTCTTTTCAGCCTTGGCCCGCTGCTTTTCGTACTCGTCACAACTCATTTCCGGTGGCTTATCCGCAAATGTGCGCTGCTGACAACGGATCAGCGGCATCGGCACCAGCGAGTGCACACAATCAGATAGAATGCAGCGCGTATGCGGTCTGCAGAACTGCGTTAGATAACAGCCAACAAATCTTCTCATGGACATTGTTATGGATAATGATTAACAATTTTGCTGTGCCAAAATGTAGAAAGTCGAATTTGGGTAAAATTTTGCGGTACTAAAAAAAAATTTTATGAATAGTGAAACATGGAGTCGAATCAGAGATTAAAAACTAAATAAAACAAATGTGCCTGAAGTAAAATCCATTTTGAGCTGGATGACACAAAATACAAGGAAAAAATGGAATATGTAAAAAATTGCCGACACCAACGAAACTTTTAACAATCAGAGCTCTTAAATAACTGTCAACACATAATTTCCTAGTGAACTGCATAGACAGAAAAAAACTTATTATAATCTACTAGATGAAAGAGAGAATCGAAAATGTGTGCTTGTGATACTTTGCATGGCTTATTGTTGTGGTGTTGCGTGAGCGGATAGAGTCAGGGCCAGACAAATACTCACATATTCGTTTCATCATCTCAACAAAGTGGAAAACCTATTTTGAAACTCTTGAACTCTTGACACTCTTTGTGCTTCGCTGAATCGAAGGTAAGCCAAGTTCTTAAGGTTCAGACAGCCTCTATTTGTTGGCAAATATTTACAAAATATGAAAAAATCAACTTTTTTACAAATTTTATTCACTGAAAGTTTCTTTCTTTAAGCTACATTTTCATAAAGTAATCAGGCAGCTTCTAAGATAAGTTCTTAGCGGTTTTGTTGCAAACTCTAACTGTTCTCAAATATAAGACGAGAATTTGTTTCTGAAAAAAGTCCAAAACATCTAGATTTTGGGTAATATGAGTTTAAGATGGCTTTGAAAAGCTATTTGTTCCCCTTTTTGGCAAGTTTTAGGGGGAAAATATGCCTCTTTTAGTCTCTCTCTTTGATAAAATCGCATAGTTCTAAGTGTTAACTTTAAAATAAGCTTAACCAAGCAATTCTACCATTTTTTTTAGAGAAGATATGCCATATTGGAAAAGTGTGTTCGAAATGACAAAAATTTTCTGCTGCCCAAAGGTATGCAATGAAATTTTTTAGCTCATACGTTTTAAGTTTCCTACCCAAGTATTCAATACGGCATATCTGCCCTAAAAAAAATCGCAAAACTGTTTGGTAAAGTTGGATTTAAAGCTAAGGAGTAATACTTTAAGATTTTCCACAATACGCTCATCCACTCATCAGCCGATCATTACCCCCTTTAGGTGATAGATTCGCACCTCCTTTGACAACGTCTCTGGCCAAAAGAATAGGCAAATAATTGTGCAAATATTGTTGTCTCATGACAAAGCAAACAAAGAGGCACTGTCAAAATATTGATTGCTGCTTTGTTTTATTGACGAAATAATGAATTTGGCACCGCACCGCACCGCATGTGCTTTGTGTACATTACTTCTCCGTGTCTATCTTTGCTTTGGGGTTATGAATTTTATGCCATAATAATGAAAGTTATCTTGGGGCAACCGAGTAAACAAGCTTGAGGTGCTGGTCTCCTCACATATTTGTACAGCGTTGACAGCTTGGGTCAGGGGGGACGACAGAATGCGTATTTGGTTTTCATTTCGTATAGATTCGCCGGCAAAACAAATTTACAGACGCCTCCTTGGGCCAGTCCTTCATCAGCAGCAGCCATCCGTTTAAATTATTAACGTATGAGTAATTCTTATGACATATAAACAAAAGTCTGTGTTAGTTCCACAGTTGACTGGTTTCGCCTGCTGTCATGTGTCCTCGCCGCTGTCTCGTTTTTCGGGGGTCGGGGGACCGGTTTCCTATTTCCACTGCAGACGAGGGCCGAAGGCCAAGAGCTGGCTGCTGTTGTGTGTTGTTGTGTGCGACAAATGAGTTGTGTGTAATTAAGACCTGACTGCGTTGCTCCTGGATGTAAGGGAATTCGAGCTGCAAATTGGCCAAACTGATGAACAGAGCAGACAGAAGTTGATAAGCCAAGTGAAATGTTAAAGAGCTTTGATAATAGTTTCGCTTCTTCCTTTGCGTAAGTCCAAAAGCAAATTTCACCGAAAAAAACGTTGGCCTTTAATTTGAAAACTTTTGCGCACAAAAATAGAATATCCAAAAAATATAGAAAACCCGAAGCACAAACAATTCGAACACAGAATTCCACGCAATGGCCGAACGTCAAACGTCAGAGGCGAAAATCAAAGCATACTTTTCAGCATGCTCAACGCAACCGCTAAACTGCCCAGCCGTCCGTCCGTCCAGCCGTCCGTTCAACCCGGCCACATAGTTTAAGCAAACTTTTTTGTTTCAAAGCGTAGAGCATCCACAACAATAACAAAAACATCCCCACTATTACATTAAAACAGAAAAATAATTGCAAAAATTTCTCACAACTTTTTCAACTTTTCTCTCTGCGTTTTTTCCACTTTTTTTTGTGTGTAGCTGTCTTCCGTTTGGTACGCAGGCAAATTTTTGCTGCCATTTTCTATGCTTGAATGGCAAACTTTAAAACGCGCTGACGACGCTCATTACAACTAAAAATGTTAATAATCATTAAAGTGCCGCATTCCTCACTCATTTGAGGGTTGTTGCGCCGCCTGCAGGGCGGCCTGGGGGCGGGCGGTGCGGCAAATTGAGGCGCAAGATTTCTCCTGGCACACAAATTGCAAAAATTAAAATACTTTTCAAAACTAATTAAAATTGTGTTGCATACTTTCGGGGCAGTCCTTTCTTCCCCAAGCCTTTTGCCCATCGTTGGCAAATGAGCGCCCGGCCCCAAGGCCCAAGGCGGGCAACTGATCTGGGTCTTGGTTTTTGGTCTGGGCATAGCCATTGATGTTCGACTTCAACTTCGATTATGGTGGACAGAGCAAAAGTTTTGGGCCATTTTTATTGTTGTGTGTTCCCTTTTTCCCCCATTCTTCAAGGATATAAAGCAGCTGGACAGAACATACGGCGAAGGCTTATCAGAAAATTCGAGATGCCGGCTGCTCAAATAAAAACGTGAATTAAAAACAGCAGCAGTCTGTATTTCCGCGTAAGCAAGCAAGCCCTTTTCCTAAAAATCCCAATATTTTCTCAGTTGCCAGTAGCAACTTCTCTGACCCCATTGCCGACCCTTGACTTTTAAATGTAAGGCTATGAGACAGATATTTTCCTAGCTCCTTTGCCTTTTATTGGTACAATTATACTGAAAATCCCAATATTTTTTCTCAGTTGCCAGTAGCAACTTCTCTGCCGCCTTTGCCTACCCTTGATTCTTAAATCTTAAGCTTTAAGACTGAAGTTTACCTAGTTCCTCTGCCTTTTTTATAAGTAATCTGAAAATTCCAATATTTTCTCAGTTGCCAGTGGCAACTTCTATGACTCCATTGCCGACCCTTCATTTTGAAGTTTAAAGCGTTGAGACTGAAATTTACCTAAGTCCTCTGCTTTATATACAATTATTTTGAAAATCCAAGCTAATAAAATCCCATTATTTGCTCAATTACCAGTGGCAATATCTCTGCCCTCAAGGCCGACCCTTGATTTTTAAGTCCAAGGCTATAAGACCTTAATACTAATAACTATCCAGAAAAAGCCAATATTTTCACTGCTCAAATTGCCGACCCTCGATTTTAAAACCTCTTTTCCAAGGTTTCTGTTTGCAAATCTTGAAAATTCCCAACGAGTCCCATTTGGCTTGCTAACAAATGTGCCACCGGCGTGGCACTGTCACCTCTTAGGCTTAGGGACTTTCCCTGGGCTTACCAAAGGACCCTCGCCCTTGCGAGCTGTCACACTCGCTGCATGCATTTAACTTTATGGGCAGAAGGCAAACATCAAACGCGTTAAGCAACTTCAAAGCTCAGCCGAGTGCATGAAACGCGTTGCCCGTGCCCCAAACCAACCAACCAACCAACCAACCAACCACGTTGATGCCATTCAACATGCCACGACTTTTGCAGCCAAAGCAAATCAAAAGGAAATAATAGCGCAGTGGCATGCAGGAGGAGACGCACACACCAGCACTCACACCCTCGAGGACTAAATGGCGCACACGAAGTGCTCACATGCACCTGCCCTGACGCTGGCTCTGCCTGCTGATGTCGATGCCAGCAATTAATTAGGATTATGTGTGTCGTCGTCGTCAGCGTCGTCAGCGTCGTCTGGTCGGCGCCTAAAAGCATGCAACACATGTCGTCATCGTCTCGTTACCCATGCCACGTACCAAACAGCAGCTGGGCCTGGAAATGCGAATGGAGGCTGCTTGACTTCCGCTGCAGCCTAAATAGTTTGATTAAGCAAATTTATGGCAGTGCGCGCTCTCAGGCGTAATTAATGCCAAGTGCTTGGCATCAAACGCACAAAACTCAATCAATCAGCAGAATTTTTTAATGATGATGACGTCGTCGTCGATGCTCATTAAAAGAAAGTGAGAGAATGGCCAAACACTAACGACTTTTTAATTATTTACCCACAAATTGCGCTCCTCTCATTATCTCTGGGTTGGTTGTTTGTTTTCTTTTTAACATTTTGAAGAATTGCAACTGCCAGGCCTTTGAAACTTTTTCTGAATACCTCACATGTCCGAATGGCACGCCCCCAGGCCTTCATTTCGTGCTCAGTCAAAAGAATGCAGGCAGTTTGTGGTGTGGCTTGCCGCTGATAAGCGGCACCGAAACGGGCTCAAGCAAACATTTGCCAGCTCCAGTTTTGCTTCACAGTTACGCCTCAAGGTGTGTCACTTGCAACTTGACTGTAAGTTTTCATCTGTCTGGCTTTTCTTTCTCACTACGGTAGATGGGGGCCGAACTCCCTTCGCTTTTAGTCGAAACTTGGCCAGAACTTTGGCCTGTGACAGCAGCAGGCCTGCGGGTTGCTGCTTTTGGTCAATGTGGAGACAAAGTAAAATTTTGGAAAATGTTGCTAAAGCTGGGAATTCAAATTTTCTAGTCTTAATTGCCTTCAAATTTTGCTAAAGTTGGGAATTGCAAGGTAAGCTTTTAGGCTGACGCAGCATAAATAAGAAAGCTTTTAGCTTTTAGTCTTAATTGCCTTCAAATTTTGCTAAGGTTGGGAATGGCAAGGTAAGCTTTTAGGCTGACGCAGCATAAGTAAGAAAGCTTTAAGCTTTTAGTCTTAATTGCCTTCAAATTTTGCTAAAGTTGGGAATTGTAAGGTAAGCTTTTAGGCTGATGCAGCATAAGTAAGAAAGCTTTAAGCTTTTAGCCTCTTTTTGTAGTTTTTAGAGTGTCAGCAATACAAAGCATTTTCACTGAATTTGGTAGAAAATTTCCAATATTACTTAGTTTCTAATTAAACAAACTGTAATGGCCATATAAAGTGAAACTTGTTTTTGATGTTGCTACCATTTTCCTCAGTTTGTTTTTGCCAAAAAATGGTTGAGCGCAATCGTTCAACTATATGACTTTATGGAAGGTTACAAAAGTAAAAATAACTTTATAAAATAACTCTTTCAACTTGGCTTGGACTTTGCTTTGGCTGTTGGCCAGGCTTAAGTTTAATAGAAAAATAGAAAGAAAAAAAAAACACTGCATTGCATATATTTTTTAAAGGCTTTTGCACGTGCCGTTTGCCTATACAAACAACCGTGGCTTCTCGATGAAAAACTAGCTGGGGGTCAACACGACACTCCAGTCTGGTCGCCCCCACCTTCGGCTGTACATCATAGTGAAAGTCACGCATTTTACGTCTATTTACCACTTTGTCTGGTGGATTTCTCGCTTCTTTTTTTTGTATTTCGCAACTTCTCGCTGTCGCCTCGATGTCTGCACCGTCTGTATCAGAGTCTGAGTCTGAGTCTCAGTTTGTTGTCTGCTTCATTATGTTTTGCTTGAGCAATATTTCTGTGTAAACAAAGTACACATCCAATCCCCTAACGAAGTGAGGGTCTTTGTGCAATTATGGCGCCCAACCGAAGCTCGAGCTTTAAGATATCTGTGTATTTTATTTTAAATGTGTTTCGCCATAAAGTAGGCTATGTATGCATTTAATTTGGAGCTGGTAACGCCTTGGGCAAACATAACGACTCTCTCAAACGCTAGATCGCTGTTTCTGTCTGTGCTGTGTTGTGATGTTGGCCCTGTTTGTTTATTTACGCACTGGCAAAAAGAGAAAACTTATTTCATATTCATAGAAAAATGGCAAACACATGTGCTGCTGAAGGTCCTGGGCCAGGATGCACACACACACACACACACAAACAGAGAGACACACATAGCGAGTAAATCAGCAGCTAAGTAAGTAAAATGCTTCATAAATTGCTTCAAGTGCCACAGCTGGCTGATGGCAGCTTTTGAACGGCATTATGCAAGACCCTCAAGGATATGGCCATCCCAAGGAGTTGTCTCTGTGTGTGTGTGTGTGTGTGTGCGAGCATCCGCTTTAAAGCAGAAACTCAAATGGAAATCAAAATCTCTCAAGCATAAAATGTACGCAACCGAAAAATATTTGCTCTCAAAATTGTTTTTGATTTTCGCACAATTGTGACAGATTGGCGAAAAGGAGAAAAGGATTTCGGCAGCATTCCTAATAAGCGGAACGTGTCCATAATTTCCCCCTGGTAAAGTTTAATTGCTTGTAAGAGATTTAATGGAGAATTAATAAGTTGAAAAATGTGTCGCAGGAAGTTCGCTAAATGAAGTGAGACAAATGCTGAAGTGGGTCACTCCTTTTGATAAATTGTGACAGGAAATGTGCAATTTATTTGGCTTAGGTCCAGTTGAAATGAATAATTGAAGGGGAACAATTTAATCTGCGGAAAGTTTCGTAAGGTGGGCCAAATCTCACTACTCAATTGCAAACTCATGGCAAAGAGGGTTGCATACAAGGGTAGAGCAATTAGTATCCTGTTTTGATGTTTACAAATCAAATTCTAGAATGATTCATAATAAGCTCTACCAAATTAAGCAAACCGAAGGGACGGTCCTCGGAGAGGCATTAAAACCATAGAAAAGGTAAATTACTCGGGACTATAACAGTCTGATAATATAACCTGTACGTGCCTTACTAAGATCTTCTTCTTTTAAGCTAGCTTTGGCTGTTTTAAATGTGACCAGGCCCAATTGTTCCATTTCATTGAAGAGTTTAACACATTTAAGCTCAATCTTACTCAAAACATTTTGTTAGATGGTAACTTTGGCTATTTTAAGTGTGACCAGGCTCGTCTGAACACTTTTACCTACTAGTTTCTCACATTTTAGCTTAATCTTACTGAGAATATTTTTTGGTAAGGTAACTTCGCTTATTTTACGTGCTACCGGATTCAATGGGACACGTTTATTATCAAGTTTCACACATTTTGTTATACGGACACTTTAGCTATTTTAAGTGTGACCAGATACCTTTTTGACCCTCTTAATTAAATATGTAACAGATTTTGACTAAATCTTATTAAGAACATCTTGTTATAAGGTAACCTTCGCTATTTTAAGTGTGACCAGGTAAATTTGGATACTCTCACTGACCAGCTTTACACATTTCAGCTCAATCTTACTGAGAATATTTGGTTGTAGAGCAACTTGGGGCATTAAAAGTGTGGCCAGGTCCATTTGAACACTCTCAGCAACAAGTATTATACAGTTTAGTTCAAACGAACTCACAACATCTTGTCAAAAGGGAACTTTTGCTCTTTTTACACACATTTTAGCTCAATTTTACTCAGTACATTTAATTGTAAGGTTACTTTAGCTCTTTTAAGTGTGACCAGGTGCGATAGAACACTTTTATTAACAAGTTTCGCACCTTTAAGCTGAATCCTACTCAGAACATTTTGTTATTGTGAAACTTTATCTATTTTAAGTGTGACCAGGTACATTTATGCCCCATTAGTGACAAGTTTGACAGATTTTAGCTGAATTTTACTCAGAACATCTTGCTGTAAGGCTATTTGAAGTGTGACCATGTAAGTTTTATCCACTTTCACCATAAAGTTTCACACATTTGAGCTCAATCTTACGCAGAACATTCTGTTGTATGGCAACTATGACCATTAAATAAATACTTAATCTAAATTTAAGTACACAAAAGCAATTGTTTTCGTTCCTCTGCCTGAAACTGAAGTTTATTATCCTAAAAAAAAAATGACAAAACTCGATCGACTTAAAGCCACCACCGAAACTGTTTCAATAATTTATTGATATTTTAGCTCAACTTAAAAAACATAAATCAGTGGCACAATTTCACATAAATTCTGCTCGGGGTGTCCAGTTAAACAAGGCAACGACCATCAAGTGTATTATGAGAATTTCTTTTCGCTTTTCAAGTGGACAATGGAACACGCCGCCCAAAAGTTGGCAACACAATTTGTCACTGGGTCATTTGGCACATTAGGAAAAACACAGAGAGAGAAAGAAAAACACCGCTCGTTTCCGCTTCTTCTCTTTTTTTTTGTGCTGCGCTTTAAAATAATAAATCATGTGAGGACCCATCCTGCGGTTGAGCTGCTGGCGCCGCTTAAGTTCTCGCCCATTTGACACAGTTTCCGAATTTGCTGTGTGCTGAATAATTGCTGGAAAATAGCATAAATCAATTGAAATTTAAGTTACCTTCTAATTATGGCCAATGATTAATTGAAGCCTGGAAAACAACATAAGGAAGCAAAGCTGAGGCGCACACGAACTCAATTATGAGCACAATTAAATTGCCATTAAATGACCAAGGACTCACCTAATTATGTTATTTTGGCTTTTGTATGCACTCCGCTCTGCTGCACTGGCACTGGCACTGGCAACCGGAGTCGTAGGAAATTGAATTTCGGGCAAATTTCGTTGCATGCCATTAGGCCCAATTATGCAATAAGAGAGAGCGAGAGGGGGAGAGCGAGTGTGAAGCCTGAACCTGGAGTTTGACCAAGGTGCCTGGGATACATTTGGTGTACATTACTGATTGCCGGTTGAAACTCAACCTTGCCCATTTCCCTCCCCCAACACAAGATTCAATCGAAAACTCAGCCAGCTATGGCTTTACATTTTTCCCATTGTAATTCTAATGCAAAATACTCGCCACGTTCCATTATTAAGAGCTTTGGCAGCCATTTAATCATTCAGCAACAACCAAATATTTAAATGAGTTTGCCGGCTCCCTTTTTTGGCTTTTTGAATGTGAAATGCAAATGCAAAGAACAAAAGTAGTTTAGAATTTTTGCGGCTCGTTCGGGGGTTGTTTTTCTTCTCTGCTTTGTGGTTTTGTGTTTGCCTAAGGGACTTAGGCACAGGGAGGAGGATGCCTTGGTATTCAGGCTCTGTCGACATGACATTAAAATTCAATATGTTAATGAGCGACCGAACGCTGATGGTGGCCAGGTGTTGCATACATTTCGCCGGCCGCGGTGGAGGACAGCCGCAAGGTCAGACGGAGAAGTTGGAGAAATCGTTTTGGCCGAAGTATGCTAAATTCATCCTAATCTTCGAAGAACTTTTCCCGCGCCGTTTCAAATTGAAAACCATTTCACAATTTCACTTTGTTTTATTCAATTTATGGCCTAATTATACATTTGCAGCATTTCATTTAAATCTCGGCCAGCTAATTGGCATACATTTCCAGTTCATTGAAGTCTAATTTGCTTAATTAACGAAGCAACATAAATTAAAACGTGACCAGCCATAGCATTGGCCAGTTCATAATAAAGTAATCAACGTTTTTTGAGGCAAACAGCAAATATCAATTGACAAATGCAAATAGTCAGCAGAATTCTATTAAATTTTTTCTTGGTTCACGCAAAATAAACAGCAACAAAAAATATTCAAAGCATTACCTCGGGCCAGCAACTGTCATAAACTGCTGCAGTAGAAATCGGTATAAACAAATACAAAAAAAATAAAAAGCAGCATTCGACGATAGAAAACATTTGTCAGTACAACAAATAAATCGAAATAAAACAACAACTAAAAAAGGAATCAAAATAAAAAATCGAACGAGGCTTTCAAACGCTTCGTTCTGCTGGTTTGTGGGACAAGCGGAAATGGCCTTTGGCGGAAATCCGTTTAATTTGCAAAATGCCAACAATGCAATCGCAATAAATGTGACAAAAGCAGAGGAGCGAAAACGGCAATAAAAAAAAAGGTGCAAAAAATAAACAAGTAAAAGTAGTTGGCAGGCAAATTAAAGAGTGTCAACCATGGGGACTGCTTATGCAAAAAAAAGAGCCCATAAATCATGTAATTGAAAATCACATAAAACCAACGATTTTATAACAGCCCGAAAAAGGAACACAGCTTGCAACAGTGATAAGCGATTGACGGGAAAATCATCCCGTTTTTTCAAGCAGCGATTGATGGGCCCTTGACGCTGGACAAACAGTGAGTATGACTGCCAAAAAAAAAGACTTTCATTGTCAAATTAAAGGCCTTTAAAACGAGTGTAATCAATCCCGCTTTTGCCAGTAGCTGTACTCGAATGTCCGACCCAAGACTTGCTGCTTTATAAAAGCAATTGAGCTTCTGGGGCGGGGGTTAAAACAAAGTTAAGAAAGAAGAAAGTTTCTACCGGTACACAAGGATACAAAACTATTCATTTGGTCTATATATGTTTTTAATATCCTTTTAATCATCTAACGGTGCCTAAAACCATCCAAAGGATGATCATACTTCATCAAGTTCTTGAAAAAGCTTTCGATTGTAGGAAAATATTGTAGTGGCTTCGCTTGCCCCTCTTCACAGAGTAAAACCCATCTTATTAAACGACCCTTTTATCAACCTAGCAAGCTCTAGCCGGCTCTACTTAATAAGTTGTTTGTTGTCTTTGCCCATTGATGACAAATCATCAGCTGTCTTCTCATGCTATTAAGGCTAAGACTGTTTGGGAATTGCAAGGCAACATATAGTAGTTGCAAAATAACGACACAAAACATCAAATGCTAAGTGGACAATAGCCATTTAGTCTCGCAGTATTGAAAGAGAGAGAGAGATTTTGTGGCTCTCGGCTTCTATTTGCTCTTTCGCGATTGCATTGGATTTCCTTACTTACTTTTTTCCGACCACATAAAGTATATACATTCTTGATCGGCATGAGGACCTGAGTTGATTTAGCCTTGTCCGTCTGCCTGTCCGTCTGTTTCTATGCTATCTCCTCCGTCAGTTTTAAAGCTATTGCTACCAAACTTTGCACGAAGTCTTCTGGTATAGCTGCCATAGAAAAGTAAGGTTAGAAAAATAGTCTTAGTAAGAAAAACTTTTTTGTTTGCAATGTAAACCTCTTTAAAATTGGCATATATTTATTTTAAAAGCTTTCACACAATTCTTCCAAGTTTTGTCAATATCGGATGACTATAGATTATAGCCCCCATAGGAACAATCGGTCGAAAAACTAGTTTTGGTATGAAAAACCTTTTTCTTTTCATGGGAAACGTCTTCAAACATTGCATTCATAGGTTTTCTATGCTTTTTTTTATAGTTCAACCAAGTTTTATTAAAATCGGACAACTATATGGTATAGCTGCCATACAAAAGATAGGTCTGAAAAACAGTCTTAGTTTGAAAAACTTTTTTGTTTTTAAGGGTAGCATCCAGCAATTTTGTACTTGATTGTTTTACATGCTTTCACATAGTTCAACAAATTTTTGGCCAAATCGGATGACTAAATCATATAGCTCCCATACGAACGATCGGTCGGAATATGAGAAAAATAGTATTTTTTGAAAATATTTCAGTGAGCACTTGCAAGAGTATAAAAACTTCGGCACAGACGAAGTTAGCTTAGCTTTCTCGATTTTTTTTATCAACAAGGATCCCCTCTTGGAATGTGCATTTTCCGATTGATACTAAGAGTTTTCGGATAGTTTCAAGTCCTTTTCACTTGTATCAAGTAGAATCAAGTAAGACTCGTACTCAAAGTTTCAATAGTAAAGTCGAAGGGTTGCCACCTTGTCTACCCTTTTTAAAGTGTTAAAAGTATGAAACTGGTAAATTTTAAATGAATTTCCAATTGAGTAGATCTACAACACTTCCAATATTGAAATGTGTAATTTACTCCGTGGTGTTTTGGCCTGGTCTGGCCTTCCTGCTGGCGTAACACACCATGCGTGGCTCAGACACAACATAATCATTTCCAGAGACATTTGTTTTATTTACTTTTCATTTCATATTCCTGGTTTCTATTCATTTATTCATTTCATGCCCCTGTACATTTTCTGTACATTTTGCCGAGCCCCGAGAGCCTACCGCAAACCACGGTAAATGTGCTGCTGCCGATGCTGTCTCTATAAAGTCATTGAACGCATTTCGACAATTTTTCATTTTTTATATAAATGTGCGTTATGCTGTGGTGCTGGTGGGTTCGCTTCTTTTTTTGCAAGCTGTTGGCCAGTTTTAATGGTGGCCACGCCCACAAAAGACCACAACAAGAGACACGGGCAGGACGTGTGCGGCAGACAGGCGGCAGAGAGGCAGTTAGCTGCCTGGCTGGCTGGCTGAGTGTTGCATCTTGTTTAATTTGTATGCTCACACACACACGGCCACACAACCAGGCAGGAGGACAGACGCACTTGCATAATATTTCATTCATTTTTGTTTGGTTTGTGCAGATTTTTTTGCTTTATTTCCCTGCTTTTTGTTGTTGTTGTGTGACAGTCGTCGGGCTTCGAGCTGTGCCAAACAGGGCGACATTTTCATGTTGTGTCTGCGTGTTGTTATTTCTGTGATTGTTGTGCGTGCTGTTGTTGTTGTTGTTGTTGCTGCTTTTATTGTTATATAAATAAGCTATAAATTTCGCTGTGAAAGCAACATGCATGCCTTTGTATGCATTTATATATAGAAAATTTAAATATTTTTATGGCAGACATTTTTGTTTGCCTGTTGGCAAATTGAATGAAATTGTCAGACAGTTCACTTTTTTTTCTTTTTTAAGGCAAATTGAGAAGTTGAAGGCAGGCAAAATTTAATTTTTGGCAGAGATCAAAGTCAGCTTGTTTGTTAATTACACAGTTGGCAGTTTCCTTCTAATTTGCATGAGGACAAAAAGAAGGCGAAGGCGAAGGTGAGTCACTGTGTCATTATGCAATTTCCACAATCAATATTTATCTTGCTGTCAGCCAAATACAACCCCCTCCCAGTCGCCAGCAACCTGCTCTCATTCGTCATGGCGAGTGTCAAATTAATTGACAGTTGCGTGGCGCTAAGGCTCAAAGGATTTGCTTGGTAACCATAAACACGACCCTTGGTGTTGTATATGAAGTGACATAATATTTACGGCCATAATTAATACTCAAGTACATGACGAGGAGGCATAGAGGGAGCCACGCCCCCCATCGGTGGGGGTGTTTGATGGCTGGTAAGTGAATTTAATGAGCTCTAATTTGAGTGGCATGGTTTTGTGTCCTTTACTACGACTACTACTCAATTAGATTCTAATTTACAACAGTCAGCCAAAAGTATGCCATGAAATTGTAAGTCAGCTTGTGGACTATGATGCAGCATGCTGAAAGAATTTGAAAAGTAAAGAGAGGTCATTGCCTCTCGGCTACCAAAAACGTTACTTAGGGGAATTAGTGTTCAATAACCTCTATCTATGTTAATTAGCAGAGCATCAACATTAATTTGAATATTTTAACAGTATGTTAACAAACAGCGCTTGCGGCTCAAATAAGTATGCTACTGTTTTTATAACCTGCATAACTCTGCCATTTATTATACAATGTTTACGAAAATTTGTGAAATTGTAGATATTGGCCACATGCACTAAACTGCAAAAATTGTGTTTTCTCTTTTATGGAAAATTTTTTAAGTTTCACAAAAATATGCCATAAATGAGAAAATATTTTTCACAATTTTAGGGTAAGTCGCCTTAGGACGGATTCCATAGGAGAATTTCTACTTTTCAGGGCGAATCTTGAATGAGTGTATAGTTTAGGAGTTCCAAACCTCTGGGCAAAACTATTGCACCCTTTGCAAGGGCATACAAATCGTTGATCAAAGAGGTAGAATCGCTGCTCATTGAAAGGTAAGCAAGTCGAGGCAACTTTCCATTGGTTAAAGCTGGTATACTGTTAGTCCAAACTTCGCAGCCTTTGGATTCCATTCTATTTGCTCCTATTATGGCTGCTTTACACCTGCCATCTTCTAGTCCTCATTCGCCCAGTTTGGCTTAATGCTTGTCACAGCTAATTCTTTTCTTCCGATGTGATATTTGATAATAGCGACTTTTCAATATCAAGAACACTGTTTCTTTCTCCTTTTCCATGGCATTGCCAGTAACCTTTTGCTTAATTTTCAATTTTATAAACTTTTTCTTATATCACGAATCATTTAGAAGCACTTTTGATTCAATTAGAGTGACCGTTTAATTTTCAATATCTTGTTTCTGTGGCCTGGTAACACTGCTTCGGAGAACGATGAGCCAATAATGCCTGTGGTATGACAAATCAGCTTCCCCGTTTCCTGTTACCGGCAAACTTAAGAACTTCCAAAAAAAAAGTCAGAAAAAATGCTATCAGCATACTAATGCCAGTCCAGAGATGCAAGTTCTTTCTTTCTCTCTCTCTAATCTGGGTTTTATTATCTTTAGGCGCATTTTTTTGTTATTATCATCTTCTGCCAGCCGCCAAACTAAACCGAAAACAACTCCCTGAGCTCCGCTTCCCCTGACCACCAAATCATTGACCAAAAATTCCTGTCTGGACGGGATTTCCTAGAGCGCAACGCATAAATGCAGCACACTGGTAACCATCCGCCCGATTATGCATGTCCCCTGTTTCATATTGATGTTGCTCCGGCACCGGCTCCGGCTCCGGCTCTCTGGGTCCTCGAAAATAAACCCCCAAAAAATAGTTTTGGTTCTGATCCCTGTACTTTGGTCTGCCTTCGCTGGCAATTGAGTTGCATAGTTTTGCTTTTGGTTTTGGTTTCGAGTTTATTTTGCCAGCAGTTTTTTTCACAAGCTGACCAACGGGTTTAGGGGGGGGGGAGATGATGGTGGTGATGGTGTGGGTATAGGCTACCATTTTGCCAATTGGCTGCACTCGTGTCCACTTGGCTGTGCGTGTCCATGTGTGTGTGTGTCTGTGCAGAGGAAATCCTGGCCAGCCCCGTGCGCCGTTGGCCAGCGATTGCTATTTCTGTTCTAATCAATTTTGTTGATTGCCAAATGCAAAGTTGGAACTAGGCTCGAACTCTGGCAAAACAATAGAAAGATATGGCAGTTGGCGATATGGAAATGCAATTGACTTTAGTATAAGATGACTTTGTGGCCAGGATGTGGGCACTTCTTTTCGTTTGTTTGTCTTTGCAGAATCTAAGCAGCAGTTTTGGACAATTAGTTCAAAAGACAACCCTCAAAATAATAATAAAAATTAGCTAGAATTTTAAAAATCGAACTGAAAAAACAAAATTTGGGGCCTAAAGGTGTTGCAGCACGCCCAGAGCCCAAATATCTTAGTTCACCAAATATGTGCAAAGATCTATAATCCTTAAGTCATCAAAACTTTCAGAAAAAGGCTGGAAAATATTAAGAATGGACACCAGGGGAGGGCATCAGTCCGCTTAGCCCTTCTTCTAGATGCGCTACTGTTAAGAACTAAATGAAAGTGTAGGTTTTCTACACGTTTGACAGGGATTTTTCATCGATAACGATTGTGTAGCTTTTCTACATGCCACTAGGCACTACCAGGTTAGGAATTGCGCTAGTAATCTCTTTGCCATTGTGCACCCTTCATTTATCCTTTCCACATGCCTCGTTTACTTTCCAAACCTTTGGCGGATCGATAAATAATCCTAAGACTCCATAAACCCCATTTAGTACCAATTTCTAAATGTGTTCAGAGAAAATTAAGATTCTATATATTAAATTGTGTAAGCTATAAGGTTTATAGTGATGTCCCGAGACGATATCGAATCTACCCACCCAACATTTGTAAGAGCATTTTAACAAACTTTACATTGATTAGTCTTTTTTGAGTCCTTTGATCATTAAGAAGTGATCACTCAATAAGAAAACTCGAAAATTACTCATGCAGATGCTCAAAAAGTGTTTTGTAGAAATAAGACTCGAAAAATACTCGCAAACTATTCGAAAATAAGTCGAAACTGATACGAAGAAAGGGCTGAAATAGACTTTTAAAGAAGAGTCGCGGCTAAGGTACAATTTTCTCACGACAAAAGAAATCTAGCACTATTTCAATCAGACCGAGGCCTCGAGATGGTCTCGAATTTGATTAAAAGTATCTTTAAATGTTTGCTGGGTACAACCTTCTGCGCAGCAGGCACACACACTACCCGCTGCACCACACTTTTAGAAATGGGTAACCAAAATATAAACATGCAGCTTGAACTTAATTGAAAACAGTTTTTCACTTGATGTGTTTGCGGAAATGGCATTGAGAAGAAAGCTGATCAACTTTTTGATCCATTCAGCTCAAAATTAAAGATTGTCCTTTGAAACTGGTTTGACTTTCACATTTAATTAAATTAATCATCCTGTTTTTACACTCATTTGTCCTCTTGTTTGTTTATATTCTTAATTTGCTGCAAATTGTTGCTAATTTCCTTTGTTTCCCTTTGAGTTTTTTACGTATTTATTATTTGTTTTGTTTTTGTTGTTGGTTTATTATTGCAACTCATTAAGCATATTAATTAAATCACCACATTTATGCAATAAAGTTGCGGTCTCTCTCACTCACTCACTCTCAAACAGAGAAAGATGCAAATACACACACACACACACACCAACAACAACAACCACAATAGCTGCAAATTGACAGGAAGAAAAAAAAAACATATCAGGGAAATATATTTCATTTGGTTAAATTTCTATAGCTGCGAAAATATCATTTATGGGTTTTAACTTTTGATCGGGTCGGGCCGAGTTGCCTGATTTACATAAAATATTACACCAAAAATTACAAGCTTAACGGAAAGAAAATATAATTAACCGGCGGAATGGAATTTCAAATGCATTTGCAAAAATATTTTTAATTGATTTATTTGATGAAGCGACACGTGCCCCGCTCTCGGTGTGAGTGTGAGTGTGCATGCAATTAGAAAAATGTCAAAGCCAACAAAAGAACTCATCCTTCATCCTTTCTCGCTCTGTCTATCCCTCTGCCCTCTGCCAGGCAAATCACGCCCAACACTTTGTCAGCTCAGTGACATTGAAAAGTTGTTGCACTCTTTGGCCGAGGTGGTGTTGGTTGGGGCGGGGGGGTCAGAGGAGGGTGATGCTGTAAAATTACCTTTATTAGCGGGCCACGTGTTGCTTGTGTTATGCACGAGTTGTGCTTGTGTTGACGGGCTGGGGGGTAAGGGCCAGGGCTGGACCTGGATTAGTTTGGTGGGTGGGTGGCACAACCCTTGGACTAAGTAGAGGAGCGAGCATGCTGAGGCTCGAAAGCATTTAATATGAGGGATTTTGCTGGCTTATAAACAGCGCGACGAGTTGTTGTTGTTGTTATGTGTCAAAGTTCAGTGAAAATGGCCACTGTGGGGATTTCAGCATGTTAGAACGTGGACGTGCCTGTTGATTTATGAGTGTCTGAGTGGGAGATTTACATTTATTTTTGTTGTGCTAGTGCAAATGTTTGATTTTATGATTCGATTGATTAATTAAAAAACCAATTTAATCGAAAATTAGGTCGCTTGAGGTATTCCTTTGAGAGGATTCTTCAGCGATCCTTAACTCAAATGAAACTTTTGTAGAGAATCCTTAAGGTGAGCTTCTTACGACCTTAAACAGTACCCAAAGCTTTTTGCTCAGTGGTTTTCGGTTCAGTTCGGTTCGGTTTATCATTGGAGTGAGCGATACGACTATTCGTGTTTTTAAATATTCATCTAATTAACGCAAATATGACAAACTCTTGCCAAAGTACCTACGCAAAACCCACTGCTGCCACACCAGCTGTTACATCGTGCGAGTTGGAGGAAAAAAACAATTTGACAAAAGTTTCGCTCGCTCTCAAACTGTCGAACGTTTGTTGTCCTCTGCATCCTGGTCAAAAGTGCAGTTCAGTGTGAGCTTGGACTATTTAGCCAAAGCGTATAATAATTTTCACAGGATATGAAAAAACTTTGTAGTTGTCGCTTCCGTTGTGGGAACCTGCAGTCTGACCGTCTGTGCGTGGCCTGCGGCATGCCATTTGAATGCTCCAACCGTCTCCCATCGCCCTACCCCACCGTCCTCCTCTCAGTTCGTGCTGTTGTTGTAGTAATTGGACAAGTCACTGGCTAAAGTGGCGTCAGCAGCCAACTTACTTGCAACAAAAACAACAATGACACCACTTTTATTAACATTTGCTGGCTCCTGCTGCTGCTGCTGCTGCTGTTGCTGCTACTCTGCCTGCTCCAGTGAATGTTTGCTAATTGCTATTGTTGTTGCTGTCTTGTTTCATACGTGTATGCTGTGTGTGTGAGTGTGTGAGTTGCATTGCATATTATAAATTACTTTTTTAATTAAAATAATGAATTTCTGTTAATTTCATTTTTGGACAAAATAAAATTCATACAACTCGCAGCATAATTATGGCAATATCTGCAGAATTTAAAGCAAAGCAGAGAGGGGAAATGTAGCTACAGTTTTACAAAATATAAACCAAAATTAAATAATATTTTTAACTTTAAGTCATATAAAGTAATTGGGTTTTTGGTAGGCAGTTTGAAAAATTACTGAATTATTCCGAAGATATTTCGGGCATGTATAATAGTTATATCACAGCTAACTCTGCTTAGAAGTAACAATTCTGACAGTGTGTTATTGTTAAGTTGACATTTATGATACAGTTTCAAGTAACTTAAGTACTTAGCTTGGAAATTCTTTCATAATCATTAACACAGATAAAAAATATCTTAAAAATATCCATTTGGAATGGATATTACTTAATATACTCTTTTATACCCTTGCAGAGGGCATTTAGAAATTGTCCAGATGTCTGTAAGGCATACAAGAAAGCATTTCCTACCACATAAAGTATATATACTCCTGATCAGCATGACAAGATGAGTTGATTTAGCCTTGTCCGTCTGTTTCTATGCTATCTCCTCCGTCAGTTTTAAAGTTATCGCCACCAAACTTTGCACGAAGTCTTCTGGCACAAATACGCTGCACATTTTTCGGAACCGGTCGGTTTGGATGACTTTAACATATAGCTGCCATAAGAACAATCGGTCGAGAATATAGTTCTAGTGAGAAAAACTTTTTTGTTTTCAATGCAAGCGTCTCAAAACTCTGTATTTACTAGTTTTCTATGCTTCTCCATGATTTTGTCAAGTTTGGTAGAAATCGGACATCTATATAGTATAGCTACCATAGAAATGTAAAGTTAGAATAACAGTTCCAGTAAGAAAAACTTTTTTGTTTTCAATGTAAACCTCTTTTAAATTGGCATATATTTATTTTATAAGCTTTCAAACAATTCTTACAAGTTTTGTCAAAATCGGATGACTATAGGATATAGCTGCCATAGGAATGATCGGTCGAGAAACTCGTCTTGGTGAGAAAAACTTTTTTGTTTTCAATGCAAACGCTTTCAAACTTTGTATTTCGAAGTTTGCTATGCTTTTCCATGATTCCACTAAGTTTGATCGAAATCGGACATATATATAGTATAGCTGTCATACAAAAGTTGAGTCAGAAATGTAGTCTGAGTGAGAAAAACTTGCATGTTTTCAGTGGTAATGTGCTTTAAATTAGTAAGAAAAACTTGCTGCAAAGGTATACAAACGTTAACCGAGCCGAAGCTAACTTTCCTCTATTTTGGATATTAAAATATTGATTTTTCAAATCCTTTTGATGATTTTCAGCTCAGTGGGATGAAACCTAAGATCTATTTTACATTTAATGGATATTTTAATATCCAAGGATAAATATTTCAAAGTATACATTCCCATTGAATACCGAAATCATCCAATAGATATCTCTTAATTTCCTTTTTTTTCTCTGTGAATGAACTCTAGAAATCATGATGTCTGTACAGCAATTTTTTGGAGCCTGCCTAGCTTCCCTTCTAGAGACTCCGGATCGGTTCGAAAAGACTCCGTTTCGGTTCAAGGTTTGGCTTAAGGCTTGATTCAGAAGCCATTTGCATCATACTTTTGCATCTTTTGTTATTTATCTTTCTAAGTTTGCGTGTTCTGTCTTCTCCAATATTTCCATATTTCCTACCCATTCATAGACCTCGTTTATCATTAACTCAACTTCTAATTAATGATGTATTCGATCTTATCTTGTTACCTGCTAAGCTACTTCAAGCTAATCCACCACTTCCCTTTGAGTTAAAATAAAAACCCATTTCTATTGCTCTAATCTCCGAAATATTGGTTCATTTCTATTTACAGTTCAAGTGCTTGATATGATCCCATCTAGTTGATTAGCTCCATAAAATATCATTTCATGTTTCTTTTTTTTTTCGTTTGCTCTCTCTCTGCTTTTAACTCTTCAGCTTTGTGCCATAAAGCATCTTTGGCTGGAGCATAACTTGCGGCACTGTGGCTCAAAGCAGGCGCCTGCCTCAATATACTATGCACTTTTTTGTGTGCTTCCCTTCAATAGCAACACTTGCCAGGACCCCGCCAGACACACAGAGGCAGCAGTCGTCGGTGTGTGTATAGTCCGCTCTTAGGTGCTTTCATGGCACGCAGACCCGAGTCGCTGGCTCGAACATAACTCACGCTTTTCAGCGCCAAAGTGCACTCAGCTCATGGCACCTGCCATGCCCATGCCCATCCCCCAAATCCCACCTCTAACAGCACCAGACCACCATTTGTTGCTGCTGTTCGCCTTAAGCCAATAATAAATTTCTGCAACAATTTTGTGCCAAAGCTGCAGTTTGTCAGCATTAGCTGAAAGAAAATGTATTTGCCCAGGGACCAAAAGCCTAACAGTAGGCAACGCATTTGTAATTAACTGAAAATTCGGTTAATTCGGTGTTCAAGAAGACAGCTTGGTTCAGTGGGAGGTGAGTTGGGGAAGGGTTTTGCAACAACAAAAAACTTTGTTGCCAGTCAAAACTGGCAAAAACTTTTATGTAAGTCTTAAACAAATCTTTCCGGGCGGATGTACAGCAAACGGGTAGCTACCCATATGAGTGGCTTACAACTCTTACACATTTAATTAATGCAATCCCAGTCAAATTCCAGAACAAAAGTTAACGCGAACGTGGGAGCGGCAAGCAAAAGGATAACAAAATTAAACTAATTTAAGCTTGAGGAGAGATTTCTGATAAGGGAAAGTGGAATTTCTTTGTGTGTATTCTAAAATCTGGTTAGATTGAAGGGCGAACAAAATCTTTTAGTTGTATTTTTGAGATTTTTGTGGATTCTTTACGTACTGTTTGTTATAGTTTTTCGAAAAATATCAGCATAAGAGCCCTTTAAAGTATGCTATGCTATTTTTTTTTGTGTTTACATTATAAATACAGTATATTGTTGCAATAACTGACCATTCTGTGCTGTATTATGCTGTTTATATTAGCGTAGCATACTTTGAAGGGCCTTTAAGCTGATATTCAACAGTTTCGTAAAAATTAGAGGACGTGGCGGCTTATGTAGCCCAAAATATATGCCTCCAAGTTTGACCTAGCCGTTGCTTTGTTACTTTTAGTGGTTCTGTTTAATTTACAAATAATAATTTTCTGTATTTTCTCTTCTCTTTGCAGGTAAGTTCTCCTTTTTAACCCACACACAAATCGTAAGTCTTACGTATCAAAATATCAAATTCTCGCCAGCTTTGACATTTGTTTTTCACTTCAATTTGCTGCCGACACCCAAAACCCTGTGCATCCTTGCTCTAACTCCCCCCTTCCCCCCCCCACCGCCAATTGGGCCATGACGGCATCAACTTTATCATTTTTCAAAATGCATTTAATTTCATTCCATTTTGTCGCATTTCACTTTTGGGTGACTGTCGTTCTCATCGTCGTCATCGTCGGTCGCTGGGCTCCACCTCCTCCTCCGCCTCCGCCGTTTGCAAAAGGCAAAGTTATAAAACTTCATTTGTAAAAGTGCTGCGTCATGCCGGGACAGTCTGGGGCGTCGTGTGAGTCAACGGCACGAGTTAGACAAGTCATCAAATAAATCCCTTTTAGGTATAAAGTTCTTTACTCTGTCTTTCAAATTTTTTTTCATGCTTCAACTGTTTGAGCAGAGAATTTAGCAAAGTTCTCGTCTCTGGTTGCTTCCTTTTTTTTTGTGTGAGTTTGACAAACGCCAAGGACAATGACGAGAGCTGCGAGCTGCGAGAAGGAAAAACAAAGAGCGGGGCGACTCGGCTTCTTCTTGATTAGTTGGCAAACATTGGAGTGCAGTTTAAATTGTTGGATAATCATATCATGGCATGTCATCGGCTTCGGCACCGGCTCCGGCTCCGGCTCCGGCTGCTTGTCATCAATCAAGGCATTATAGCCAATTGAGCAAACAATGTGAATTTGTCATAGTTAAAAATCCTTTTGTTGGCGCAGTCGGTTTTAATTGCCGTTCTCTTCTGCTGGACTGTCGATTTCCATTTGAGCGTGTATTTGTCGAACAAACTCAATTGATTTCCTTAGCTCGAGGTATCCAGCCAGCCAGCCAGCCATCTATCCATCCAACCATTCATCCCTGCTTCCTCCCTTCTTCGTGCTCTATAAGCCACAAAATGCATTTCTTGGCAATTTCCTTGTTTGGCCCATTTTTTATGGCTCATGTTGCATACTTTACGGCGCCAAAGCTTCACATGTGCTTCATCTGCTTAGTTTCGCTCAGCCTGAGTCGAGTTTTGCAGGAAATCATTGCACCCAAAGGCGGATATATCCCTGCCATCCGGAGCCAAGACCGCCCTCGTCCCACTCCTGCTACCCGCTCCTCTTCCAGCAGCTGTCTTCGGCACTTCAACCGTCGCTTAAGTTGCACAAAATGTAATACATTTGATTGCACTCATGTTCAAGTTCTGCTGCTGCCAAAGTGGCTGCCGACGAAAAGAATCAAGTGAAACGGATGCAAGGCCCAGACCTCACACTCCGCACTCCACTTGCCTCTTCAGTTGGCCATGTTTTCAGGCGGCCGTCAGGTGGCGCGTGTCTGGCTCTGTGGGCGGGGGGGGGCTGGGGGAGGAGTCTGCAGTGTGTGGTTTATATGAGCTTGAAAATGTTACAAATTGATAGATCTGCTAACACATTGTGGACTATCTGTTTATTAGGGGTTCAAGTTTTGAGTGAATGTTATGCCACAGAGCAGACTTTACATTTTATGTTAACCTGCTGAATGGTTGGATGAAAATTTGTATCTGTGAGGATTTTACAGTTATGTTTTCATCTTTTGATGGGCCTCCTTTGCACACAGAAGCTGGATTAAAGTTTTTCTTACGTTTTGGATGCAACGGTAACTCTTTTTCATCGCATTTTCTCGTGCGAGCTGGCCACACCTAGCTTCTTAATAGCTTTCTGCATCCAGTCAGTTATGGTCGTCCCCTCCTGGCTGTTTTCCCAGAGTCTTGAGAGATCGTCCAATAGAGAGAACAGAAAAATGTGTTTGTGTTGGTGAGCACAAAAGACAGTAGTCGATTTAGTTGCTTTTCTGTGTTTCTCATTCAAAAAGTGTCCAGTTCAATCAGCGTCTGTGTGAAAGGTACTAGTGACTAGGGCTTCCCGGTGCTTTGGACTGGCCCACTTCTTATTTATCCCTTAGGGCCCTTTTTTATATACTTAACTTAACAAATACGTTTAGAATATCAACCAATCCATTTTCGACTTAAAAACCAAACATTGATGAGCCTCTCGGCTCGCTTTAATAACCATTATATGCTCTTTCCGTTGTGACCGCTCCTGCCACTTCACTCACAATTAAACCACATCATAAGGTAATGATGAGAGGGGAGCGGCGGTCGCTTCCATCAGGCTCAATCAAAACTGGCATGCCAAGTGGCTGCCAACAATGTCGACGGCCTAAATGGCTGCCAAACAGAAATGCCGCGCTCCCTCTTGTACTCTGAGCTCGCTAATAGCCTCTAACTGATGGCGGGCAGTTCAGTTCCATCATTAGCCCGAAAGGGGTGCGGGGTGGAACATCCGTGGACATTGGTACAGGTTGAAGCATCGACATGCTAATAGCTTTGAACTTTTCGCAAATTGCTGGCACTAGCCCCGCTTCTCTTGCTCGCTCGTCATTTCCCATTGCTCTGTTAATTACCGTTATTGAACTTGTTTGATTGGCGCAAGTTGAAAAGTTGCTGTTGAAAGGGGTGGGGTGGAAGAGTTGACCGCACGAATGTGTGTGTGTGTGTGTATGTCGGGGTGAGTGTGAATGTAAATACGGCAGGTCCAGGTTATGGACAGCGTTGCCTACTTACAGGCTGGCAGACAGGCAAAGCCTCTCTTTTTCAAATGGAATTGAATTCGATTTAAAGTGAAATTCATTCAATTTGAAAATGTAAACAAAACTTTTTATGAAATTTTATTCATTCTAAAGGTATTCAAACTGCCCTATGCCCAAGTAACATTTTCATTCTCGAAAAGTGACAAGTGACATTCAGAAAAGTCACATTACATTCAAAAATAGAGAAAACTATACAGAAAAAACTATACCGATTCCATTTACAGCGTCCCTGATGCAATCAGCTGTGCCTATTGCTGACACTTGGTCGTTCGATAACATATCGATAGCAAATCTAGCCATCTTTAAGCTGTTCTGACTTGAACCTTCGTCGCAAATAAACATTTAATCTGTTAGCTCTGTTTTCAGCTGCAAAGAACAAGAGACGAAAGTAAAATGTTCATAACATTTTTGTATGAAAATTGTACCTTACTACTCGATAGTTCACATTTGTGCAGAGGGTACAGAAAAATTCATATTTTTGTGAATGTTTTCGATTGTTGGATATTTTTCTAGTAATGCACATATTTTGTGTGATAAATTCGGCTTCGCAAGGTGCCAGGTAATATACAATTTTTCACCAACGCTGCAATAGTCAGTACTTCAAACAGAAGTCGAATCGGCAGTAGTATCAACTTTCCTACCAGCCAACTCTGAAGGTAACTTGCCTTTTTCTGTAAATAATTTAAATAGGTTTGCTTTCAGATTGAAAGCTTTGCCTGTCAGCAAAGCATTTCTGATTTTTCCCTTTAATTTTTGCACTTGATTTCGTTGCCACATTTATATGTCGAGCACTGTAAGAGTCTCTCTCTTTCTTACTTTGAAGTTGAGGTTGACTTTCCGCTGATATGTGTATATATGTACGTACATATGTATGTATGTGGTGGACTAGAAACTTTTGCCACAGTTCTTTCCTCTTTTTTTTTAAGTTTCTGGGATTTATGGGTAGCACAAAGTGCTTCTCGCTTTTGGTGTGGGGGTCGCGTGAAGATGAACAAACTTTGGCCTTTTAAAAGTCTGCACCCACATTCGAGTACATATAGGTATGCGCCTGGCGAGGCATATACTTAAGTAAGTCAGTGTGTGAAAGCTTTGGTAATCAGTTTTAAGTTGCCTGTAATACCAAAAGATCATATCAAATCACTTAAGGGTGGCGAAAAAGATTTCTTAAAATTCAACTAATAAGAAAAGTGCAAGGATTGCTTGATCTACTCCATGTGGGAAATACCGAGGCAGTGGGAAATACTTTGGCTGGTTGAAGTGTTGAGGTAGAAGCTTTAATAGGACTAGGCTACAAGGTCCAGTGTATTAGGGGAGCTGGTAGCAATTCTTGAAGATTTTCATGGGTAGAACAAGAATCTGTTTTCGGAAATGGATCATCACTTCTGGTAATGTAAGCATACGACTGCTCATTTTATGTGTAACTTTATGGCTTGTTTTGGATCACTTTGATATTATCGTTAAGTACTATTTCTTAGCTTTACGATCATTTATCTCAAATATTTTTGCGATTTTTTTAAACAAAGATTTACCATGTTAAGTATATGTGTACAAAATGATCATGGTTTGCACCACCCAAAGGTATGCAATAAGTTCATATACTTTTTTAGCCAACAACATGGATTCTGTATAGCATATTTTTGGGCAGCATACATTTATTTTTGTAGCAAATGTCTATAAAATGGTATATCTTTGCTTACAAAAATCGCAAAATTGTTTTGCATAGTTTGTTTGAAAGCTAAGAGGTATACCTTGACAATTATATCAAAGAGAGTGACAATAATTGTACAGGTTACCCATAAAACGTGTCTAAGAAGGGACACAATAAGCAACTTTAAGCTCAAGTTAAAGGATTTACCATTTCAGAAAACAGATCCTTGTTGAGTGCACGATAGTGAATAATCCCAATTTGGTTTAACCGGCAAGAGGCTCAGATTGCTAACAGAAATCATGCATTGTTGTCAGGGAACATACGTTTTGTATTGGAGAGGCAAATTTCTTATCACTTTGGGTGAACCGGGCAGTTGTCTTATGCTAACTAAGAACGATGAGCGGCAAACTGATCTAAAAGTCTACACCAATGCTTCCAAGTTGAAGCATATTGACCTAACCAGATCCACAAGCAAATGTTCCTCACAAAAGTTTTTTCCTCTTGTTATTTTTGAAAACTGTTTTCCAAAAGAGTTAAAAAAAACACTGCTGATTCGTTGGATAGGTGTGTAAGGTCTCTGGTAACCACAGATATCTTGCAGCGCCAGCCAAAGTACCTAAATAGTATCTTTTAAGCTGGCAATCAATTGCCAAATCCACCAAAAAAAGGCTCAATAATTCAACTTCAAGTCTGTGGTAACCATTTAACACCTCACAATGTGCCTAGGTTTTATGTCTTGAGCTCTGTAATCATGAATTCAATTTATTTGCCTTTTTTTATTCCTGCTTTATATCAATTTATAAAATTGAATATTGGCAAACGAAACTCGATTTGCTCACACATGGACATTAAAGCGGAGCGGAGGACAAAGGACCTGCCTTTGTCTTCAGCTTGTTGCGCAAGTTGGCGCATTATCTGATAGTCAATCAAGGGAGGAGCAAAGCTTACATAAGTGGCTCCTGCCACTGAGTAGCTAGCTCAGCAATTGGCACTGACAATGGGGTCAAATTGGTGAAATTTGAAATGTTCGGAAATGAAAAGTGGCTAGGGTAAAATTTTGGAAATATTTTTCAGAGCAGTGAAGAAAGACTGAAATCAAACTACTGAAAGTGTTTGAGTTGTTATAGGCCGTTTCTGAGCAGTTGTCTTTATATAGCTAGTTTCCACTCACTTCCATACCTTCATCTACTTCATTCCACTGTCCAATCATTGAAAGACTGTCAATTGCCACATATGTATGTACCACCACCTCAAACACACACACACACACACAAATCCAACAGCTTGGCACGCACTTTATTTAAATATATAAAAAAAATTTCATTTTGCCAGTGATTTTTATTACGGCCCCCCTCCAGCCCCAGCCCCAGCCCCAGCCACATCCACTCCTCCTCCACCACTCATCGTTGACAGTTTTACGCTTGCAACGGCTCCTTTGTGTGTCATTTAGCTTTTGTCTCACGCGTTCGTTGCGTCCCCTGGAATCCACCATCCTCCACATCCGCCAGGCGACTTGTTTGTGCTCTTAATTTTTCTGCCAACTTTGCAGTTTCTGCTACGTTTTTATTTGATATTTTTTTTGTTTTTGTACATACGTGATATATTTCTGTGATGCGTTCGTTCGCTTCTCTTTATTATCCAACCCCCCACCCACCCACTCCCCGCAGAAGCTTTGTTCTGCCTGATTCAATTTCTTTTATTGATTTTTTATTTATATCGGGGATTAGCTGGTATATATATCGTTTGTCTGTGTTTGTGTGTGTGTGTCTCTGCTCTACTTCTGCTTCATAAATGCAAACTGCCGCTGATTGAGGGCAATATGTTGATCCAACTTATTCCAGAATTCCATTAAAATGCCACAATCCAAATGCCGTTCATATTGCGGCAGACTTAAGGTTGTCACTTCCATGTTCTGCAGATCACGATAGATGGGTGTGTCCTTGAAGTGGAGATGAAAGGCGCAAACATGATGAAAGATAATGGCCAGATCGCCTTTGTAGGGCCAGTTCTTGAACTGCCAGTTGGGCCCCTGGGCAAAAACGGCTGCCACACGTTCCCATTCATCGGCCGATAGACGGGATACATTATCGATAACACGATAACGCTGTGGTTTGCCCTTGAGTGGTTAAAAAGAAGAGGGTGGGTTTATTCCATCAAGAAAACACTTCACCTACCTGAAACACCCTTTCGATGATCACCTCATCCAGGTGTTGCGGCCCCGTTTGACGCATCTGCTCCGACGACACATAGCGCATCTCCTGCAGCAGCTGCTTGGCATTGTAGAGTGTCACCAAACTGGTCATTGCCTCGGGCACCACTATAATGGCCTTGCGCGACGGACACATGCCCTCCGGAACTTTGGCCGGCGCCTGACCCGCCTGACGCAGCGAAGTGCGACGCGGGCCCCTGCCATCCTTGGCCGTCTTCACTAGTAGATTTGTGCCCAATGGATTGATGCCAAAGTCCTGTTTGGGCTTGTTGAATTTCTCCTGACCATAGCGATTGTATTTGGAGCAATTTGGCTCCAATTGGGGCGGCACCACGGGCACTTCACGCAACTTGGCCGGCTGTGGCTTGCTGGTGGCAGGGGCCAGCGGCTTGATGGCCGCCTCGCGGGGTTCGTCCAGCAGGCGTCGCTTCTGGAAGTCAAAGACACGGGCCAGACTACGCATCACACCGGGCAGCTCCTTGCTGCCCAGCAATTGTTCATCGCGTGTTCGATGCTGGCGTTCCCGTTCCATGGTCCGTTGGGCCACTGCCGCACGTTGCTCCTCCAGAGTGGCTGACGACTGTGCGGGAAGTCCTTCCATTTTGTGGGCCAAGCGTTTGGCCTTGATGGCCGCTATGCCCTCCAGGGACAAGGCCTCTGTCAGAGATTTGCGCTCCAAGGGATTCTGCATGGTTTTCTTTTTTTTGTTCACTTTTGACGTTTTGCCGGCGTGGCTTCTTTTTAGGGCTGCCCACTTGCTGCTGGCAGCGCCCTCTAGTGTTCAATAAGGGGAAAAGTTCGCTCTCGAATCGTTTTGCAATCAATTAATGGGCACATTATTGCAGCTACTCAGAACTTTTGTTCTTCGCACATAAAAAACTCATAAATATGCAAACTTTTTGGCATTATTTATGTTTATTACATTGCCGTCTCCCTTTTGTGGCTCTATTCGTGTATCCCAAAATCGCTGGGAACATTTGACAAGGCAGACAGTGGTATGAAGTTGAATGAAAATTGGTTTGGGTTTTGATTTGTAAGTCAAAATAAGTACGAATCGGTTGGTTTGAAAACTATCTCTATTGCAAAAGTAAACTTCTTTGGCCAAGCGCTGCAGTAGACAAACTGATTGTTGCCCCACTGTGCGCTGTACAGTTTAAAATTTCGATTTGTTCATTTAAGGGGGGGTTCTTATCCAAGTATAGTTTAAGAGTTATGGACTTTTTCCCCCCGGAAGTATAGCCACATCGGACAAAAGTTACCCAAACATTTTCAGATTTTTCAGTATTAATTTTTACTTTCTTTTTGATTTAGGTTCCCCCAGATGTGCACTGTGCGCCGGTGGCAGAGGGCTGGCAGTAACTGGTTTCGCTGTTCAAACAGTCTCGAGCCGAGCGCATGGCCCTAGAGAGCAAACAGCGCTCTGTACATACACTCTCACTTTCGAGATCGCTCTTCTTGACAACCCTGCTCTAAAATATTAAACTGACATTGGGAGCCATTGGGGAAATCGCTGCCAGCTGTGGTTTAATCAAACTCCTGGCCATAGCTTGGCTCTAGCAGAGTCATCACTTTAATCACTGGCAACGATTGGGTGTTCCTTTTATACCGGCCAGCCACATCCATTGTGGGAAATGTGTGGCCTGTTGTTTTGGTGACCAGTTGCGGGAGTAGTAAGAGACCCTAGAACAACCCCCTGGTGGGTATCCATGCACTGCTCATCCGTGAGCCTGCCCTGATTAGACGTATTCTAGTCGAGGATTTCAAACATTCCGTGTTTACGGGTGAGGATACCATGGGATCGCAGAATTTGTTTTTTGACAAGCACGAGCCTTGGCAGGAGACACTCTTAATATTTGCAGCAACTGTATGGTCTGCTCCAGCAGACTGGAGCAACATTTGGAGGGGAAACTGCAGAAGGATGCCTTCAGCATGGTGCCGAAGGTTAAGCAGTTGTGTGCACTATTCAACACAGACATTATAGCTTCGCTGGCTTTTGGCCTAGAAGCGCATTGCCTGCAACAGCCCGAGGTGGAAGGTGTATAGCTTGTGCTTCGAGGTAAATGAGCCCTGGACCCAAGCTTTCATACAAGGATATGACTTATCCGCCTGGCAGAACAATTCATCATCGAAACTGCCTGCGGGCACACCTGTCTTGGGATTGCATCGCGTTGCTCAGGTGGGTGTTTGCCTTTACTTCCTATCTGTTTAAATAACAATTTTCCATTTTGTAGTACTGGCCCCAACCGCAACGTTTTGATCCAGGACGCTTCTCTCCCGAACAGCGCCAACAGCCACGTCCCAGGACGTGCCCGTGGTTGTTTGGGCACACTCCTGGGTCTGCTGGAGATCACAGTGGGTCTGTTGCACATACTGTATAGCTATAGCGTTCAGATTTGTGAGACACCATTGCCTGAGATAAAATTTGATCCCTAGTCGTTTCTGCTGACGGCTAAAGGACGCACTTATCTGCGTTTTGTCAAGGATTACCTATAGATATAAGCAAAATGTACAACAACAATTACTATGTACCTTTTTTTGTAAATAAAACCTAGCACAACAACTATTTATATTGATTTGTCATTTATCCTGAAGGATACAGATATCCTGGCACGTTGGTAGCTACGCTGTGAGTGAGGTTTGGAAATCGCTGTATTAGATACGCCAAATTGCTGTTAATTAAACATTGCGTACGGCCTGGGAAGCTCCATTCAACGTCGTAAACTTTTTAATATTTTTTTATTTTTGGGCAGTGCTTTCCAAACTTTTTAATATTTTTTTTATTTTTGGGCAGTGCTTTCCAAACTTTTTAAGATTTTTTATTTTTGGGCAGTGCTTTCCAAACTATGAACTCCAAAAACCTACAGTTTGACAGGGATTACACTACTCGCCAAAATACAGTTTGAGAGCCTTGCAGTTTGGGAAGCACTGCTAAGTCGGATACAGTTTTAGAGTCCGATTTTGTAGTGCTTCCAAAACTGTAAGGCTCTCAAACTGTATTTTTTGGCGAGTAGTGTAATCCCTGTCAAACTGTAGGTTTTTGGAGTTCGCGGTTTGGAAAGCACTGCCCAAAAATAAAAAAATATTAAAAAGTTTGGAAAGCACTGCCCAAAAATAAAAAAATATTAAAAAGTTTGGAAAGCACTGCCCAAAAATAAAAAAATATTAAAATTGTATGTCAAGTAGAATAAAGCTGTTTGATTAAAAACAATTTCAAACTGCGCCGTGGGGATTCTCAAGCTGTGGGACAGCATCCATTCAAAGGATTGGCAAGGACTGGCAATGGGTATTCATACAAATGGTGATCCTTTCAGCCTTTTTAGTGGCAATGATAAAAACCCTGCTGAAAATGAAAGATGTGTCCCACTCCAAAATCAAATAAACTCCAATCTTTTGTACAAAAATTGTAAAATTGTTTCTTTATTTTACGGTTAATTAACAAGAAGTATATAACACTGTGTACATAAAGGATTTGTATATTTTTCTACTGTTGCACTCGCATCATTATCTGCAACATCCTTCAGCTTTTGAGCCATGCAAAACTCCCATGCTGGCCCCTGCTACACTGTAACGCCTTGCAAGGAGCTGTGTGGCTCCGAAACAATGTCCTTATTCATAGACAGGTACTTTAATTTATTCGCAGGACCTGCAAATAGAAAGCATAATAAGTAAATTGTTTTCAACTGTCATTTAGAGGGAAATGCTGCCCCAGTGCCCGATGTGTTATTGGCTTTAATAACATTTTAGCCGCCGGGCACGAAAATATTTTCATAAAATTGGTTTTTTCTGCTTTCCCGGAGAGACAGACCGTATTATGATGCCGTCGATACACAAAAGCCGAAGCCTGAAATTGATTTCGAGTGGGGAATTTATGCAGTTCTCGGCCGTCGACTCTGTTTGCCCTTTTGGGGATCTGGGTAATTGCCAAAGCGAAATTTCATTACCAAAAACGCGAGACCAAATGCACTCGCACAGCGAGGTCGCGTGTGATAAATTCCATAAAAGGTTGCCGCCGTCGCCTGTTAAATGAAATTTTCATCCCAGAGCAGTGCAGATCCTGGCAGCCATTTTGTCGCTGCACTAGAAAATGGCAAGCGACGGAGGACGGCGGCGTCGCCATTTTTGTTTATGGCCGCATTTGTCAGGGCAAATTGTATTGCGGAGTTTGTCGCTTTTCCCCATTTTTCCTTTGGCGCCTTAACAATGCGCCATTAAAAACAAAAAACAGAAAAGGAAGAAAGGAAGCATGAAAATGCCCTGAACCGAGCGCTCACCTTACGTCTGTGGGCTTTCGGCATGTTAATTACGTTGTATCGTGGGGTCAGGCGAGAGCGGGTGGGGGCGGGGGCGGGTGCTTTGCCGAGGGCGTCTGATTGCTCATTAGACTTTCCACTAATTGAGTTTATTGAATTATGGCGCCTGGAAAAAACGGTATTAACACGCAAGAGGTATTAAAGAGAAACGTTTATGATGTACGAGGCAAAGGCTTGAGTTGAAAGGAGTATTATAATTTAAAAGAAAGGGCGAATTAACTGGCAGCCATAAGTATTTCAGGGTTGCCAGGGAAACCTTCGACTGGGATTTCACAGTTCGATGCATAAGACATACATATGCTAATCGAGTAGGCCTACACCAGGCTGAATTTTCGTACAAGGTGAGGTGCTTCCCATAGTGGTTTGGGTGCCCTAATTTGTTCACCTCACCTTCTTTTTCTCTTTCTAAAAAGGCGACTTAACTTCTAAAATCGCAATGAAATCATCGCTTTAAGAGATGGCAGAATCCATCTGGGCCACTAAACATACCTATCTTCATAACGGGACACTGCCTAGCAGCCGCTCATGCGATAAAGCTAGGCATAACACCTGCAGGTTTGGTCCTTTGAATCATTAAACCAAGGCTGTTGGACCTTTCGATGTTGCGCTACCTTGTTGTTATAATATCAAGAGTCAATCATGCAGCGCTTAACTAATAAAAATTCATTTTCTTCCTACTTTTTTTAACTTACCAAGAATCCTGCACTACTCCAGGTACGCCGCAGTATACAGAATACCAGCTTTAGAGTTGAAAATTCTTTATATCTTGTGGATATCTTCTCTCAAGATCTTCAACTCCTTTGAGAGCATATTAAGATCGGAGATGCAAATCGGTTCTGACCCGCAGCAAACCTTGAAGAGCCGCTGATTGGCTGAGAGCCGCCTCATGTAAAGTAACCAAACTGCAAAGTCGTGCTGCACCGAACCAAATCATTGCCATTGAAGCACTCTGAATTCTGAAAGAAAAAAAGGATACAATTTATTGTTACTTTTACTAAGAACTAAAGAGTCCCTAGAGATTAAGGAACACTTTTTCCTTAAAAATTAATGCCTTATCAATCTCAGTTGCTGTCTTTAGTTTTTTTTCTACCGTAAAACTCATTTTCATTAAATTGCCTTGAAGAAAACAACAAAAACAAAAAAAAAACAGACGCAAAATGGAAACAATTTGCCAGCGAAGGCAATAAAGAGGCCCGCCTTGTTGGTCCATAAATACATGTGTGTGCCTGTGTGTGTGTGTGTGCATGTGTGGGTGTTTATGTGCTCCCAGTCTCATTGGCGCTTTACTGTAATGCGAGCCCGTCTCCTTGGGTCTCGTTATACGGCTTCTCTCATATTTGTTTAGCCTCGCCATTTTATTTTTACTGTTTATAAGCTGACAAAATTGTTTCGCAGCCTCCATGGAGAGCCATGAACGAGAACCGCAAGGAATAATTGGCCTCAGCCGAAAAGGACCTTGTCTTGTCACTGAACTGAAATTTGCCAGGGAAAACAGTGGAATTTCCTACATTTTCTTTGTTTTTTTCTTGGTTTTTTCCAATTTCATGCGCTTGGCTGCAGCCGCTGGCCAGTTCCATGCCATTTCCTTCACATTGCCTGCCATGCGTGTTCGCATGCTCCTCCATTTCTCTCGCCCCTGATGAAATTTTGAAGTTATGCATGTGCATTCAGATTGTAGTTTTTCTGATGCGCTTCGCTGATTTTGGGCGAGAATAGAAAATGAAACTCAAATTGTATTCCATATCTGTGTCAGTTCAGCATTGTTTCCAATTTCCATTTTGCGAATGAAAAGTTGAATGAGCATTAGGATAGCAGCTTGAACCGGGGAGCAGTGCTGTAGCTAACATCAATTGCTGCCAAGATTGGGTTGAAACACTTAGGAATGCCAGCAGAATCAAGTCAGTTTAGTTGTTTAGTTGCATGTTATATGTTCTTTCATTTGCAAAACTCACCTTCCCCAACAACATGACCCCATTTTAGCTGATTTTTCCAATGACATCAAGTTGGTTCTTTTTCTGCTTTCTTTTTTTTCTTCTGTCAAGTTGACAGCAAGTCTCAGTGACATCGAAACATCTTCAATTGAGTCTGACAGCGACAATGGTCAGTTGGTCCGTTCGTGGGTGAACGGATATGGACTGCTGCAAGTGTGCTGGAGATACTCGACTGCATCATCGTCATCTCGTGGTCATGCCAACGGCGGCAAGGATGGCGACGTTTGTTGTTGTTCCAGTTGATGAGCTTGTTTTCGAGTGTCCACACACACCCGGCCCGGTCCACGCCTCTGCTAACCTTTTTCAAAAGTTGCTCAAACAACTTGGCAACTTCATTCGCTTTGCCATTCTCTTGTTTGCACTTTTTGATGTCTGTTTGATGTGCAACAGTTACACTTGGAGTGGCCATTCAAGTTGAAGTTGTCATCCTGGCGGAGGGCTGATGGAGAAGCAATAGAAAATAGTTGAAGAAATATCAGCAGACCCTTGGCAAATATCAAGCATACGTCATGCAGTTCAAGTTTTTCATTTTATTCAATTTTCTGTGTGTGTTATGACATTTATGCTTTGCAGTCGTCTGTGAGATGGAAAACTTGCAGCAGCAGCAGCTGTTGCACGAAATCAAGCGAAAAAATGTCCATTAAATTTTTCGGAAAATGAATCGTTTTAATTGTATAAAATTGTGATAAATTTAAGGAAGAAATTTTGATTTGATATGTGAAAAGCAAAAGTCAGGCATCAGCTTAGGTGCACAGTGGGAAAAAAACAGTATGTTTGTGTACTAAAATATTCATTCAATGTTAAATGGATCTTAAATTTGCATCCAACGGAGCTGAAAAGCGTTCAAAGTAAAATAAAAATTGATCTTATTGGATCTTGTTTTGTGTCTTGTTTGATACTGTGGCTGCTCTAACCTCTCTCTCTCTCTCCTTCTCCCATCTACTAAACTGTACTTTTCGCTTTGTCAGCACTGTCTTCTCTTCTCTTTTTCAGCGCCCATAAGTAGGCCACACACATATTTCACTCATCCATACGCGCTGCTGACAAGTAGAGCATGGGTTTTCCATTAAGTTTCGAGTTGAAGCCGTGAGGATCTGCCAGCAGCTTATGCAGGCAATCAACGAGCCAACCTTGACAAGTGGCAGGTGCAATGCGAGTATTTGCATGGCATTTGCAAGTGGAGAACGGAAATTGCGACACACATACACCGCGCGCCCTCTCTGCGCCTTCGCCTCCTCTCCTGCTCTTTGGTTTCGTTTCTTTGGCAACTGCTTAAAAATATGTGCACGTATGCTAATGTCTAGCTGTCCCTTTCTGTCTCTCAGTGTGGCATACGCACTAAGTGTTTTCTAAATTACCGTAATTTATTACGTACCCACCCATCCCCCCCGGTTGCAACACTCCTTTGCGCTCACGCTCTCTCTGTCTCTCTCTCAGTTACAAATGTGCATTTCAATGGCAAAGTGTGTCAAAAGTTTCATTGCTTTTGGCTTTGGCTTCAGCTTCAGGTGAACTGCCAACTGTTGCCGCTCTGGCAACCATCCCCCCTCCCCTCACCCTCTGCTCAAACCCATCGGGAGCCACCTTTGGCACTTAGTCAGCTCGTCAGCTTTTGTTTTTGTTGTGCAATTTTGTGCGAAATATTTTAAGCTGCAAGCGGGGCGGGGGCGAGTAAGAGTAAGAGAGAGGTAAATGTGTGTTATGTAGAAAACTAACTGTAAAATGCTACTAATTGTTTTGCCGCCAATTACGTGCACAAGTGAGTGTGTGTGTGTGTGTGGGTGTGCTTACCTTTAGTTTGATGCACGAGCTCAGTCTATTAAAATGTTTTCCGCTTTCGCTGTGTCTCTCTCCCACTCTCTGCTCGCCTGCTAATTAGTGGATTTTCGCATAGAGTTGTTCAGCCATTGGAGTTTTACAGTAGAAGAACCTATAAAATACAAAAAAAAGAAGCATTATTCTAACCGAATATCGCCTTACTTACAAAACTTTTACCATATAACAAAGTGAAACAACCCGGATCGGTTTTTATACTCTGTACCGTAGGTACATAGAGTATTATAAGTTTGTGCAAAAGTATGTAACAGCCAGAGGGAAGCATCTCCGACCCTATAAAGTATATATATTCTTGATCAGCTACAACAGCCGAGTTATGTCCGTCTGACCGTCTGTCTGTCCGTATGAACGCACAGCTAAAAGAGATGTTAAGAGATAGAGGTTTGACCTGTATGGCACATACGCTTTTTTCAATTTTGGCCACGCCTCCTCCCGCCCCCGCAATTTAGAAAAAACGTCATATCTCCCACAGTTTTAAAGATAGATGGCTTGTTTCTTCTAGACATATTTAGTAATCAGGATAACTTATCGATGCGCCAAACGAATAGTGAAGATCGGATGAACGGTTGTCGAGTTATGATCAAAAGACTGTTTGTTGGTACTTCGTTGGTACAGAGTATGCTACATTTTCTATAAACTTAGAGATATAAAGGCAACTTAAACTTCTCCAAACAAGCGTTAACTTACAATACCTTCCTTGCGTTCTTCCCTAACCCACATACACTTACCCTTTAAACCTCGCTCCGTTCTACTCAAGGACATGTGACTTTGAATTAATGTTGAATTTATTTTTCCACCATGATTAAGCGAGATCCATTCGATTTTATGATTATGCATGTGGAAAACCTTTACCCTCTTTAGCCAGTATCAGAGCCATTAGACTCTAATGCTCACAACAATTACTGGTGCTGCCTTTTGGCTTGCCCCCTTTCTCGTTCACTCGCCCAATGTGCGAGGTGGCTTCATTACACACAAATACAAACAAAACTGGAAACCGGAGCAGCGGCAATGTCAGCGACATTTACACAATGTCAACTATAAAGTCACCTGACAGCATGAGGAGGTGGTGTGGGGAGGGGAAGAGGGGGTCAGGTGCAATTGGGAACACCTTTGGTCACATGCGTTGGCTCAGTTGACTCAGTTGGCTGTGTGTGTTCTCTGCTTTGCAATTGTGTCAAATTAATTGTCAACTGTTGTCCTCGCTCTCTCTCTCTCTCTCTCTTCTCACACAAACACACACACACACACATGAGGCTGTCTCCTCCCCTGTCGTCTGTTTGATAAATTGCATTTAATGGCTGCCGCCAATTAAGAGCAATTTTTGCTGCTGTTTCACATTTTTCTTGCCAGTTTTCCAGTTTGTCCCATTTCTTTTGACTTTTTGTTCTTGGGTTGCATTTTAAAGTGGACTAAAGTTGGCCTGGCCTAATAGAAATTGATAGCTTTGTGGTTGAGACTCTCTGTCCACGTGCTTTGCTCATATTTCTCACTTCAGCACGCAGGCCGCATTACAAAAACATAAAAAGAGGAAATGAACGAAAAAAATTAGATAAAACATTATATTTAAGGCAAGAAAGTGGTCTGTCCCACTCTCTTTCGCTCTCTCTCTCTGGCTTTTTCTCATTTTGCTTGGTCGTCTCTGTCTAGCTTTTGTGTTATTTATGTTGCCCGGTGACTTTGCCAAAAAGGTCGGCCGTTTGTTCCGTCAACTTTTTCTTGGGTTGTTTATGATTGAAGGGCAGGTTAAAGTTGGTGTGCTATTTCAAGCAGTTTGTTGATAAGAAGAAAACCAGAGTATTGGAGGCAAACTGCACTGGAGCTTTAAAGCTGCCAGAACAAAAGCTTTGCGTATTAAGTGTTAAACATCTGCTGGCTAGCATTTTGGTACAAAAACTACCTTTAATGACCCGTTTGTCCCGTTTTACTTAAGCTTTTTGGGGCCTAATTCAAATATTTTTCTGTGAAATCAAAGTTGCTAATATTGGCCTTAAGCAAATTTGATGTTTCCACATGGGCAAACAATTAGCGCAAACTTTTCACTTTGCTAATAATTTGCATCTGATTTGGGAATGGTTAGGTACAAATGTTATCACACATTTTAGAAACAGTTGCTCTAGAAATGGTTGCTAAAGTCATAACAGTTATTAATAAAGTTTGCTGGCAAACACGCAAACTTATTTGCACATTTGCAAATATTTGTTTTAAATTATTGCTGCACAAACATAGGAAAAAACAACATGAAAAATGTTTGTGCGCAAATTTTTTGAAATATTAGCACAAATTATTTGCTTGAGCAAAACTTAACTTTAGTTGATTAGTTGAAACTTCAAAGATTTGTTGAGCCCTTAAACTAAAATAAGTTGAAACATTCCCTTTGGGAAAGAGCATTCCAAATTCTTTGCACAGCAAACACTTGCCATAAAAATGTCCTGCTCTTTGACTTGTTTTTTTTTGTTGTTGTTGTTTTTGCCTGTTCTTTTTTCTTGGTCATTACGCAGGGGTCGTACTTAGCGGCAACTCTACGTGATGTGACCACTGCCAACCACAAATTAAGTATACGCCGCAATGCCACCCAAAAAGTATGCTGCAGTTGTGCCTCATGAGCAAACAAAATGGTGAGACAACAAACAGAACGGAGACGCAGGACGACGACGCCGTTGTTTGTGCAACTTTTGCTCAAACAACATGAATTAAGCGCCAAAAAACGGGCGAGGCACGTAAATAACTCCAGCGAGTCAGAGTCAAAGTCCCGGAGCAGCACGTGACCAAATTTCGATGGCGGCGGCTGGGTTGTTTTCACTGGACTTTATCATTTCATTTTGCGGCGCGAGTTTTTACTTTTTTGTGTGTTAAATTGTTGTTTTTGAAGTCTGCAGTGTAATTTATTTACTTTTGCTTTGACTTGGCCGCTCGCGCTGGGGAAATGCGCAATTAAAATGATAATTTTACCACCGTCGCGACGCCCCTCCCCCTCCACGGCGCTGCCACTGCAATTGCAGTTCGCACGTCCGGTGAATTATAACCTGCCGCATAAAAGTCTGCAATAATTTTGCGCTTAAATGATGCGTGCTGGGTAGGACTTGGCTCCTTCCACTAACTTTATTGCATTCCTAGCACTCGACCATTTTTTATGTGCTTTAATTAATTCGCCCGAAACCCCCCACAAAAACAAGAAAAAGCAAGAAAAAACAAAGAGAAACCAAAAAAAAAAAAAAGAAATGTAGCAGCAAATCTTATTAACTTTGACTCTCCGCTGTGCACACAAAATCCAATAAGGCAGCCAGGCACAAAAAAAAAACTTCTCTTTCAATAAAAATCAATAATCAAAGTGAAGAGCAGACCCAAAAAAATACAGAAAAACTGAATCGAGATGAAGATGATGAAGAAATAGCCGTAATGCTTTGCTTATTACCTTCCAATTCATTAAACGTGCCAACTCTGCGCCCTGTTTCGCCCACAACCGGACAGCGCAGCCCTTTTCACTTTCATACCGCCGGGGAGGGAGGGATGGGAATGTAAGTGATTGTCTCTACGGTTCAATGAGTATGGAATGTGAACTGAAGAAGGACTCGGCAGAAAGTTTTTGGATCAAACAGAACGGGTGACTTTAAGGCAAATTTAATTAAAATTTGGCTTTTACATATTTAAAGATGAAAAGTCGACTCTGGCAGCCATAAATGTTCACTTTCGAGTCAGTTTAGTAAAATGATCTGCAATATCTAACAAAAACTTCTCACAAGAAACGTGAAATATCGACAAATTCGCTGAAAGTTGCTCCTTGTAAAATGAGCAGCAAATGGCAGCCAAATAAGTTTCTAGCCTAAAACTAACAATTTTATTAGCTATCAAACAACAAGCGCCCGCTCCTGCCCTCTTCACCCCCTGGCTGCTTGAGCAGAGAATTTATGCGCCGCAGCGTATGCAACACATTCGTAAATTTGCGCCGTCAATGCAGAAGCATGTGCCGCGTCCCCTTCTCGCTCGCTCTCTCGAGAGTGTGTGTTGTTTGCATGTGTGGGTGGCAGCTTCATTAAATTTACACGCACAACTTAAAGGCGCTGGGAGCGTGCGGGGGGCGTGGCCGTCTAGCAGTCATCAGTTTTGTGCAATTTCCGGCGCAATCTTCATTTACAACTTAAGTTACAGCACAAACAACTACACAACTGCGTGTAAACAAACAAGGCACACGCACACAGCAAAAAGTGTAGCAGACTTTTAAGCTGTTGTGAAAACATTTTAGCGCTGCGTCTGTGTGTGTGTGTGTGTGTGTGTGAGTGGGTGTGGACGGGCAAGTTTATCTCCAGCTCCAACTGCAGCTTCCACTTCCACTTCCTTTTGCCAGGCTGAAATTTATTAGGCGCATTGCATACTTTTGTGCGTTCACTTGAAAAATGACAACTTTAATTTAGCTACAAACACACAAAAACGACGAACCAGAAAAGGGCTGGATAGACAAAAGCAGACAATGACAATGGGTGCCAGCCAGGCTCCAAGGATGTGGCTCTGCTTTTGTCATCTAACCACACACAGACGCAGCAGCTCTGTGCCGCCTGCCTTTGCCTCTAGTTGACTTCAGTTGACGGCGAGAGAGAGAGTGGGAGAGAGAGAGAGTGGGCGAGTCTCAGATGAATATTAATTACCATTTGAAAGCTTGTCATACACTTGTGTAAATTTATCAACAACAACAACCTCAATGGAGGCAGCAGCAGGAGCACACACACGCACACACTCTCACACACATGCTAAACTTAGGCCTGAAAATAGCTTTGAATGTGCAAAAGGATTACCAAAGAATTTGCATGCATAGGGTAAATATTGCATGAGGCAAAGTAACTACCTTCGCCCCAACTTTACACCCACTCGAACTACGCAAATGTTCGGTTATTGCAAAATGTCATAAATAAATGTATGAGCCTTGTAAAAGGAGCCGTATGGCAACTCCCTGCTTGCATTTTACACCAAACAAAAGGATTGCAATTGATACTGCTCTGCTTAGGGGGGAATTTTTGGGGGCCAACAGGTGACTACGAAGTGCAAATTGAATTGCAAAAGGGGGGAAATGTATGTGGGATATTGGGAAACAAAGCTAAATAATGACGGGACCCACAACAAGATGATTCAAATTAAGAAACTACACTTAGAAAATAGCTACCGGACAGCTGTTTGAAATGAGTTCGTTTGTGAATTTTGGTTCACAAAACAAGTGGAAGTCTTTCATAGAAAGAACTCAGCTTACGGGGCAATATGTGAGGTCCAACCAAATCAAAAATGGCAAGCACTCAGATTGCACTGCTCATTAGTAAATGGGCACATAGCTAGATCATTCCTTTTATAGAAATTATTGAAACAAGGCAGAAGGTGGGTCTCTCTTACCAAAGCCTTGACAAGCATCAGGCTAGCGGATGATGCAAGATGTCTGTTAAGACAGTTTTAGAAAAGGTACTTTATATTGCAAATTGTTTCAAAAAGTACAAAATACCCTCAAAGTGTATGCACTGAGGGCAAATGGAAGGGCCTAACGCGCATACGCACAGTGACACCGCCTCAAGTGGCAAACAAACACACTAAAGCAAACAAATAAATGAAGAAAAAAACCAAACTTGTGGAAATAAATGATTATTTAATATTTATTTTCATTTCTCCTTCCTCTCTCTTCCTCACTCTGCTGCATCATTTTTCATGTCGCCCGCCTAAGTGCCTCTTTGGTTCGAGGCTATTAGGGGCCAGTTGATTGGTCAGCTGCTGGGCCAGGGGTGTGTGTGTGTGTGTTTGTGCACTGTACATATGTATTTATTATTTAGCCAACGTCTGTGATTATTTACGCCTGATAAGAGACCGAGAGAAACTGCCTCTGTCTGAGTGTAAAAATGATTGAGTGTTGGCCTAAGGTCGGAGAATTTCGAATTCCCACATTGTGTGCAAATAGTTTTTCTTTCTTTTTCCCCTTTTTTTGGGGTTTTATTTTGGTGCTGCCCTGACAACAAATAACCAAAGTGATTTATTGAATTAAATGGCAAGATGAAAATGTTGTGAGAAATGGAAATTGTTGTTAACAAAATTTAAATTTAAATAAACTGAAGCTTTTTGAATATCCCTGAGCTAAGAGACCTTTTGTTGCTTGTAAGCAGATCTGTTTCAAAGTTTTCTCATTCTTAAATCATTGAATTTATGTGTTCCTCTCTTTAAAAGGTAGATTGTATGGATCAGGGGTGCCCACAGCCTATGCGCTTACCCTACATTTGTTGTTATTTAGATTCAAGCGGGGCAGATTTAGCCACAATAATTGTTGTATATTTTTATACCCTTGCAATGGGTATTATAATTTTGCCCTGAAGTTTGCAATGCATAGAAATATTCATTTCCGAACCCATAAACTATATATATTCTTGATCAGGGTGACGAGCTGAGTCGATTGAGCTTTGTCCATCTCAGTTTTAAAGCTATAGAGCTAAAAGTTTGCACAGAGTCTACGTTTTATCGGCACGCTGCAAAAATGTTGATACCGAGCGGATCGGATGACTATATCTCATAGCTCCCATATGAACAATCGGTCGGAAAACTAGTTTTAGTATTAAAAACTTTTGTCTTTTTCTTGGAAACGTCTCCAAACTTTGTACTCACATCTTTTCTATGCTTTTTTATAATTCTGATAAGTTTGATAAAAATCGGACAACTATATGGTATAGCTGCCATACAAAAAATAGGACTGAAAAGTAGTCTTAGTTAGAAAAACTTTTTGGTTTTTGATGGTAGCATCCTGAAATTTTGTATTTGTTTAATCCACATGCTTTCCCCCAACACTACAAGTTTTTGTTCAAATCGGATGACTATATCATATAGTTGCCATATGAACGATCGGTCGGAAAATGGGAAAAAATTATTTCAAGAAATATTATTTATCGTAGCTTTCTCGTTTATCCTTTCTTTCTCTCCTATGCCTCTTGCGACTACTGAATTCGTGTGCCTGAGATAGCCACCAGCACACACACACACACACTCACTTATACACACATCAACTGGCAATAGCAGAACTCCATTTACATTTCTAGTATTTTCTTTACTTTTTTGGTGTCTTTGGTCTGACCACCTCTGGTCAGATCATTGCTTACCCCATTCTTAAAAACGAAATCTCATCATATTGCACTGAAAGCCTATTGATTATCAATATTTTTAGATATTTCATTTACTTTGTCAAACAAATATCACAGCTCACAAAGAAGCAGCCTGGTAAATTAATCAATTTCTAATCAGTGCTCCACCCCATTCCTTCTGCCCTCTGGTTTTGTCGCAAAATGTTCAAACATGCAAATGTAAATTAACACAATAATTTTGTAGACCATTTAGAATCGATTAAAAGGCTTTTAGTTGCTGCCAGAGAGCCAAGCCAGTTGGCAATTGCTGCTGCTGCTGCTGCTGCTGCTGCTGCTCTTCTCTGGCTGTTGTTTTGCTGTTTGGCCACGCAGGCATTGCCACAAAAGCCGCCACCGCAAGCCAGGCAAAGTGCAGTCACGCCACCCCTCCCCCACCCCTGCCCCGCCCTGCCCTTACTCACCACCGTACTCTTGCGCTTGCATTAAGTGGCGGTTGGCAAAGTTGTCGACGTTGTGAAACTTAAACAATGCACAGCAAGGATTGCACGCAGGACCTGCTGCTGGTTGTGTTTTTCGCCCAGGTGCAAGTTGCAAGCAGAGTGCATAACACACACATAAGCGGCGGGAGGGGCGAGCAAAAGCTTGCCAGCTGGTCTTATGCCTTAAGGACATTAACCTAATCAACGCTCAGTGCAAGGCACGAACCTCACACACCCACACAGGAGTCAACTTGTGTGGAACTTGTGTTGCATACCGTGCGGCGCTTAGTCCTTGTTGACAATGGGCGGAAATGGAGCCGAGCTGAGCAAGAGTATTGACTGCACACACACACACACACCCCATGTGAGTTATTGTTTAATGTTTGGACTTTGATTTTATATGCCTGCGTGGGTGAAGTGGCAGTTGGGGTAAGATTTACTTAGACAGAAGCAGAGAAAAGGCTTGAATTGAAATTTTAAAGTCTTCTCGCATATTTCAGACCACTTTTTTGTGCATTTGCATAAAATAATATTGCCATAGCCAACACACACACACACACTCACACACACTGTCAGGCAAAGAGTGCATTAAATTATTGTTGACATAATTAAAAAACAGTTGAAGCTTTGTATGCAAACCGACAGGAATAAAAAATTACCCACCACTTCATGTCATTTGCATGTTCGGATCTAAGGGAAAATCGTCTGTAATCAGGCTGACACATACGAGCATGTAATTATGTCAGCGCTTGATTGCCTGACACGCCCCTCGACGCGATGCCATTTTGCATATTGATAAAGGCAGCCGCATAAAAAGTTGACATTTGTTGAAGGAGGGTCAAAAAAAAAACAAAGTAACGCGAAAAAATGAATTGATTATCGTATTCGGCTGAAAGTGAGCTGTGCTAACCTAATTCCAGCACTAAAATTAGTGCAAATTTATCATTGGGGAAAAGTTGTTAAAAAAAAACCTGACATAAACTGTCAAGTGGAGAGCATTTACCGATGTTGTTACTTTATTTTTAATTTCCATCCATTTTCATTCCTGAACAAGCGCCTTTTAATACTCTGTACCGTAGGTACATATGTAGAGTATTATAAGTTTGTGCAAAAGTATGTAACATCCAGAAGGAAGCATCTCCGACCCCATAAAGTATATATATTCTTAATCAGCATCAACAGCCGAGTCGATATAGCCATGTCCGTCTGTCAGTCTGTATGAACGCACAGATCTCAGAGATGGTAAGAGATAGAGGTTTGACATGTATGGGACATATGCTTCTTATGCCTGCAGGCATTTTAAGTATTTTCACACAACTCTACAAAGTCTTGTCAAAATTGATAAACCATAGCATATAGCTGCCATAGGAATAATCGGTTGAAAAACTAGTTTTACTTAGAAAAACTTTTTTGTTTTCGATTTTTGGTGTCTCTAAACTTGCCAGTTATTAATATTGCCTGCTTCATCACAATTTTGCCAAATATTACTAAAATCTAATGAATTTTTCATTCAGCTGCCATACAATAAACTGGCCAGCCAAACGATCGTTGCTGGGGAAATCATTGTACTTGCATTCTGTAAGGCCTGATACCTTTACCATATCTTACCTTTAAACCTTAAGAAGTGCAGGGGTATATAAATTACGGGGAGAACCTTAGCAGACATTCTACTATTTTGCTTTCTTCATTGGTTCTTCTTTTTGTCTTTCTTTCTGCACTCTTTTTCTTTTTGGTTTGCATATTCTTTTCACTTCTCTTGTCTTCTCTTTGAATTATGTGTTTATATATTCCATTTTTATGACTTACTGTTTTTCCCTCGGGATTTCCCGTATCCTACTTTTGTGATGCTCTGCTCTACTCTTCCCAGTCCTGTGCCTATTCCCATGCCAATGCTTTTAACTGTTTCTATTTCTATGCGCTAGGGGCACAAGTGTTGTTGAAACGCCGGCAGCTATAGCTATAGGCACAATCAACAGGTTCTTTCCAAGACTTTCATCTTATCTATGACTCTTCTGTTCCAGTCACATCTCTACCACCGTCACTCATCCTCCTTTTCCTTCTCTCTCTCTCTCATTGCAGGCACCACCTACACACAACCACAGAATATCAATTCCAAGTCAACACCAAAAACAAAGCCCGCCGAGCATCGAGCAGCCAAGAAATGGCTGAGCATATCAGAGCAAACACATGGACTACTGGGGCTTCATACACGAACCGATCATACAGTTGACCTTCATCAGGGTCACCATGGCAATGGTAAGGCCAAATACAAAAAGGTTCATCCCCGTACGGGTTTGTTCCATCAGGCGCATCGGGCGTTTCGGCGGCGAATGCGTCGTGAAACCGAAGAGGATGAAGTGGAGGAGTTGCTGGTCACACCCACTACCGGTGCCATTGTCACCACAGTCCACAGTTGGACCTCCTCGGCGCGCAGTGCCTATGCGAATGCGTCAGCTCTGATCTTGGCACCAAAGCGAGCACGCTCCACCCCGCTGGATCCTAAGCCCAAGCCCAAGCCCGAGCCAGTCATCATCATAGATGATGTGGAGGAGTTTGATAGCGGGGTAGCCACGAGAGAGGATGAGGAGTCTTTGGAACCCAGGGTGCTGCCACTTCGTCCCGTTTTACCCAATCCGTATGAGGATGAGGAAATGTCGGTTGTCTATGCGGAGCAGCATTCGGAGATTAGGCTGATGTGTGAGGTGGATCTGGACATAGCCTCTAGCATGTGGTACAAGAATGGACAGGTAAGCGTCCTTTCTTCTCTCTCTCTCTCTCTTCCTGACTCTCAAGTGGAGCTGTCAGCACTGCCAACTTGTTTGCCGCTTTTGACTTTAATTGCATTCTTAGCTTCTTCTTGAGCTATTTTCCTTCCACTGTTTGTCCTTTGTGTCTGTGGGGCCTTATTTTTTATGCTCTTCTCAGACGTCTCGAGTGCCAGCTTTCCCCCTTTCTGCCTGTCCCTCGCCCTCGCCCTCGCCCTCGCCCACTCACTATCTGTCTGGCCCTTTGTGTCCGCTTATTTGTCGTTTAACTGTCGCATTATGCAAATGGGATAATCGTTATTATTTGATAGTTTCTGATGTCAAAAGGCGCTTTAAGAGTTCATCCTGCGCTGCCGCTCTTTTCTCTGCAACTTCTAATTACGTGAAAGCGCCGGCAACGCCCCAAAGCAGGCAACACAAATATTAACAAGCATCAGGCAAAAAGTTAGCTCTGCCAACTGGCAAAAGTTATTGAGTTGTAATTGCCAACACAAACAGTTGTCGACTGTGAAACAGCGGGAGAGGGAGACAGAATGAGAAGTGCAAAAACTGTAGTCTACCTTTTGGCGTAATGCAATTATAACACACAGCACTTGCCGAGTGTTTGGCTGCAGGTATCGTTGAGTTGAAGTTGTTGGGGGTGGGGCAAAAGGCACTGAGTTTTTCTGTACAAAAAAGCGAAACGGGAATGCTCTTACAAAAAATACAAGCCAGTATTGAGAATTAAAACAAGGCAACTAATATTAGACTTTTTTCAGTATATTCAAGGGTTGGTGGTGATTCTAGATGATAGATTCTAGATTTTAGGAAGAGTTCATCACGTACAGATTTTTAGTAGTTTGAGCAGAAAGAGCCTATTTTGATCCTGTTTGGGAGCGTGTTTTGGGCTCTTTGATACTAGCGGTGAGTACCACTCCTTAACTTTGAAATGAACTATGCCAAAGAGTTTTACGATTTTTTCCAAGGCAGTTACCACTCGTAGAACTTCTTTTGGCATCCAAAAATAATCTAAATATTGCTGGTGCCCCTAAGTATGCAATAGGTTTTCGTTTCCTAGGAACTGTAAGGTAGGCTGATCAATTGATAGCAGCAAAATCATTTAAAATCACTACCCCAACCCTTTAATATTCTAGAGTTGTACATCCCAAGGCTTATTAACTAGAAGGGTTAAACACGCTGAAGCAAACTTCAGGAAGTTTTTCCAAAAATCTTAGGCTTGTAGGAAATAGGTGTATATAGTGGTGTCGCTTGCCCCTCTGCACCTCTGTCCCACAAACGAAAGCTTTCAACAGACCCTGGTTCGGTGCGGTTTGGTTCGGTTCGGCTCTTAGCCGGCTTGCATCCCTGCTTATTGGATAATGGAATTTATATGATGCATTTTCTTTGGATGAAAATTAGACTCGTCTTGCGGTTCGGTTCAATAGACCTTATATTGCAGGCAGACTCACATAAAGTACATCAAATCCAGCGAAATTTCTATATTTTTTAGTCGGTGGTTCGGTTCGGCACAGTTGGGAATTTCAAATTCAAATTTTAGCACAAAGAATTCTACTTTTGTGTTGAATCAAGCAATTTCTTGACTATAAGCACTACCTAAGCGAGGCGGCAGCAGCAACTCAGCAGCATTTCTGTATGCAGTTTCTGTGATATTTTCTCAAACATGCTGCTGAACTGCTGCCGTCTCAGTTAGGTACAGTTGTAGCCATTTTAAAGAATTCCATAAAAAGTTGAAGTTGAAAACTAAAAATAATTCTACCAAACTATAAAATCTAATTGTCTCCATGAAATCATCCACCCCAACAGCTGCTCTGTCTTGGTCTTAATTACAGTTTTCGCCAAGTTGCTCAACAATTTATTATAACCCATTCGCCCCAGCCCATCGGGCACTTTGGTTTGTGCATGTAAAAACATTCGTATGATCATAATGTGGAAAGCTCAACACAGAGTCTGTTGTTATTTTTGCTCTTCTGTCTGTTGTTGTTGTTCTTGTTGTTGGTGTTGCTTTTTGCTTTCTGGTTTTAGTGTAAATACAACAAGTTGGCAGGCCAAGTTGTTGATGGGCAAATAATAGTTGCAACTAACCCAACAACAACAACAGCAACAACTGCAACACCTTGTGTACGTGTGGCTTGGCTTTGCACCTGCAGCTAGCAGCCACTCAAAAAGTGTTGCATACTTCGAGCTTGTTTTTTGCATTTCATATTAGATTTTGAGCCACGAAATTTGTGTGACAACAGATTGAAATTGCGATTTTCCACCTGACTGCCATGCTTATGGATTTTCTTTTGGTTTTTCTCCTTACTTACTGTGAAATTTCCAATTTGTCACCGACAAAGCGTTTTATAGAGATTTCATGGCGTAAGCTGCAACCGCTTTCCTCTGGCAATTTGTGTTGGCTTTTTATAGTCGCCATATGTTTCGCTGGGCTGACAATCGCCAGACAGCAACAACAAGGAGCTAGTTGCCACATTTTTATGGCTGCCGTCTCAGGTTTAAGTTCAACAGACTTTAAATTGCATCCGAGCGTTGTGTTGTCAAAAGCCGCGCTAAGCCTCCATTAGTCAATTAGTGTCCCCCATTCGGCTGCAACTGCGTCGCCCAGTGGTGCTGCAACTGCAAGTAAATCACATCAAGCCAAGAAATTAATCACTCAGCCTCAGAATCCCCAAATGAAAATGAGCAGCAAAGCGGGCTAGTAGATGCGGCTGAGGGCTGGGGCCAGGGGGCACCACAAGTTGCCAACACGCCGCTTACTTTGTACCTTTGACAAGTTTATTACGTTAGTTACAATGTCTGACTCTGCACGGCGTGGTTGGGTCGAGGGGGTGGGGGTGGTTCTTGGCAAATAAAATCAACGCCATCTTCGGGTTTCGAGCTGCCAGCGCAGCACATTTCCCCACGGTGCAATTGTATTAGTTGTGCTAAAACAAAAGCCAGCCATGTGAAAGAGCAAAAGAAGCAGATGAACAGCGGGCGCGAATTGTAGGGGAGCGGGAGGGGCGGGAGGGGTGGGTAGGGGGAGGGTGCGGCAGCTGCAATTACAACAATGATGCGGCAACAATGTGCACAGGCAATATGAGAGTGTGGCTGGAAGATAAGTGTGTAGTTGCTACACAGTAGATGGATTGAAGGAGCAACGAATTTGTGATGAGCTTTTTGTTTTACGAAAATATCAACTAAAATCTTAACAACTTTCTAACAGACCTAATAAGTTTCCTGTTTATGCCCTTCAAAGTATGCAATCTCTATCTTAAACTTGATAGTACGCCCACCTGAGAACATGCCACGTATAGTTGTACTGTGTGATAAACATGGTTTGCCCAAATCTAAACCGCAAACTGACATCGCATGGTCTTGCGTCTAGTTGATTGTCATTGCGAATGCCAATCATATATGATAGATTTCATTTTACACCTGAGTGGGAATCGGTGAGGCGTAACGCCATCTATCATTCATCTATCATTCTAAGATCATTTACCAAATCTTGTTGAAAGTTGTAACAGCTTGTCGGTGAGGCGAAACGCCATCTATCATTCAACAATGACTTCAAAAAATGGCAGGGAGTTCCAAATCTAAGCATTTAAGAACATTTACACAAAATCCAAGTATTTTATGAAAGTTTTGGCTAAGCAACAATTTGGTCGTTATACAAAATTAACAAAATTATGAAAAACTTTACTCTGTGCTACCAAGAACAAGCTGACCAGGAAGATACGGCTCACAGCTTTAGAAAACAGTTTGCAGCCGCACTGGCATTTACCCTTCCACATAAAGTATTCGTAGGAAATTCTCAGAAAGAGAGAACGAAAGGCTTGTTTGAGTATTTTAACATTATCACGGGCTGTGTTTTTCCATTAGTTTCCCCTCTCGTCGCAGAGCATTTGCAATTGCATTTGGTGTTGCTTCTCATTCGCGCTGACTTTTGTCTTGTGCGCTGTCTTCAGCAAAACTGCAACCTCTCCTCTTTCTGCCATCCAGCCGCTCCCTCTCTGTTGCCTGCCCCTTTCGTCCACTGGCAGTGCGGCAATGACATGCGACAAGTGTTGCACTGACAGCTTGCAACATGAGCGACTTTTGTTGTACTTTCTAGAGCGTTGCACACAATGCATTAGAGTCCCAGAGCTGGCATAGAGTTTATCCTGGCGCAGACCAGACCCACCTAGTGTCTAAGAGGATGGGAGTGGAGTGTGTGTGTGTGTGTGTGCCAAAGAATTTATTGTTGAAAATTATCAAGAGGCTAATATATTTGCCGAAAGCAATTTCAAGTTAGTAGCTTGGGGCCGCCTGCAGCCGGAGAAGGAGAAAACAGTTCAAACAACGCGACAGCCAGCGGAGTAATGTTTACTGACAAGATTTTTGCCATAGCCGAAAGCGGGAGTGAAACATATAAGTGGCCATATTACCCAGGCCAAGTGAACTCTGAGCCCGGATGGTTACATAAATGAAGAGATGTCTGGGCGAGGGAATGCAACTGAAAGCTAATTAAAGGGAATCAGTTTCACACGTTTTGTAAAAGGAAGAGAAAATGTGTATGATGAAGCTCCAAGCAATGTCTTCTTGGGTGTGGGCTGCACTCTGTTATTTGATGCCTTAAAGCTGGAGTTTAAGACAAATGGGAATACCTCTTCCAAAGTTGCAGAAGGAGTATCTAGGATATAGTTATGTTGAACAGCTCTAAGCAGATGCAATTGAACCACTGAACTATTCCTTTGCTAGGGATCAGCAAGGTGAGCTGAACTTGCTCTAGCAATGACAGTTGATCCCTGCATTAGTTGGAATGTTGGACATCTGCCGTATTCCATGTATTTTCCAAACACTTCCGCCACATTTTACATTATTATTCACGCATAAATAAAACACAATTTGTGTTTGCCAAAAATTAAATGTGAAATGTGCCGAAATTGCCACAAAAAACCAAAAAAAAGAAACAGCCAACAATGCAATTAGAAAATTACAAAATACCATACACCCTCAAATGTTGCGGCGTCGCAAATTATGCAAAGTTATGCAACAATTTATGCGAATCGAGGCAGCTGCAGCGCCGCCCAGCCGCCCAGCCGCCAAAGCCACCCAAATACCCACCGAAAGACAACAGGCGAAAAATCATAATTACCCCAGAACAAAAGCCGAACTGAACAGATCGCCGTTTCCCTCATAACAATGGCCTCAGTCCAAAACAATCGAGCGTGTAATCCGCTGGACGCCCGATGCGTTGCTGTAAACAAGGATTTGCCACGCTCATTTAACGCTTTTGTCCAGCGGCCAAAAACCGAGCGATATCTCCTCACACACAGGTGCCAAAAACGCAACTCTCTGTCCCTGTCCCTGTCCCACTGCCTCAGCCTCATAAATTTCCAACTGAATGCCCCGTTGCACAATCGAGAATCCAGTTGCCAGTTGCCAGTCAGATGCGTCGTTTGGTTAATAAATTTCCAGCAAAAATGGCCGCTGCGGCAAAAGCTCGACGGAAGCCGGAAAAAAATGGCAAAGTGAAATGCATATACGCATAAATATTTGCACTAAATTTTGAAAAATTTATACTAAACAGCAAATGGCCAACTGCAACTGCAAATGCAAATGCACGCAACGGAAGCGGAAGTTTGAGCATACAAATATATTTCTGTTTACATATTTTCACAGTGATTTTTTGTCTGTTTTTGTTTCGTGGATTGTCGCCAGCAACAAAAGCTGAACGCATTATGGAAAATTTATCATAGTCGTTAGAGTTGGGGAACCTTTTTTTGGGTCACTTTATGCTAGAGCGAAAAGATTTTATGGATTTGGATTATTTGCCATTTTTGTTTGGTTTTTTGTGTTCAGGGGGCGAGGGAACTAAGCCGCAGCTCAGCGGATATTGACCGCTGGATGGCTTTGCATATGGGAACAATTCGGGAATTATGAAATGTAAAATGAATTTATGGGGCGGAAGTAATTCTCTACGTTTTAGAGGAGCCTACAAATGGAATGTTTCTAAGAAAAAAGGATTGAAAATAGGCTAAATTGGTACCGCTTACGTACCTTGATATCGATGATTTGCCGAAAGATGCAGAGTTTTGGACTACTGGTTGCTAGCTTGGGTCCATCTTCTGGTGAGTGCAGACATTTTTCAAACACCTGGAACGATGGGAATCCCTTTTTTGACCGTCGAATGGGCTAAACATCACGGCTCATCCAAAATGAAGTCCTAATAAGAACACCGTTTCGTAGGCAGTATGATCAACTATACTGGCCAGGCCCTGTGAAAGATATAAAAAAAAGGAGCATCATCCAAGTGTTGAGGTATCAAAAATTAAATTAGGTAAATATTTGGAAACCTTGTTCGATGTTTTTCCAGCTAGTATGTCATCCAGAAGATGCGGGAAATTATAAAAAAAAAATAGAGAAAAGCTTACTAACTAATTTAAAGGACATTTCCACTGAAAACAAACAAGTTTTTCTCACTAATACCACTTTTCTGACTCTACTTTTCAATGACAGCTATACTATATAGATGTCCGATTTTGACAAAACTAAGTGGAATCACGCAAAAGCATAGCAAACTAAGAAAAACAAAGTTTGGAGGCGATTTTTTTTAAAACAAAAAAGTTTTTCTCACTAGAACTAGTTTCTCGACCGATCATTCATATGGCAGCTATAACCTATAGTCATCTGATTTTGACAAAACCTTGAAGAATAGTGTGGAAGCTTATAAAATAAATATAGGACAATTTTAAAGAGGTTTACATTGAGAACCAAAAAGTTTTTCTTACTAAGACTATTTTTCTAACCTTACTTTTGTATGGCAGCTATACTATATAGATGTCCGATTTCGGCCAAACTTGGCTGAATCATGGAGAAGCATTGAAAACTAGTATATACGGAGTTTGAAGACATTTCCATGGAAAACAAAAAAGTTTTTCTCACTAAGACTACTTTTCATACTCTACTTTTGTATGGCAGCTATACTATATAGATGTACGATTTCGGCTAAACTTGGCAGAATCATGGAAGAGCATGTAAAACTAGTTAATTCGAAGTTTGAAGACGTTTCCATTAAAAACAAAAAAGTTTTTCTCACTAGAACCAGTTTTTCGACCGATCGTTCCTATGGCAGCTATATGTTATAGTCATCCGATCCGGCCGGTTCCAACAAATGTGCAGCGTATTTCTACCAGAAGACTTCGTACAAAGTTTGGTCGCGATAGCTTTAAAACTGACGGAGAGGATAGCATAGAAACGGTCGGACAGACGAACGGACAGACGGACAGAGGGACAAGGCTAAATCAATTCAGCTCGTCATGCTGATCAAGAATATATATGGTTTATGTGGTCGGAAATGCTTCCTTCTATGCGTTACATCGAACCGGTTCGGTTCAAAACCGTTTTGCAGCTCTGGTTAAGAACTTTGACGATTAATACTTGCTTCAATGCTTTCGTCTGTTGTGGACGTGTTTGGGCGTCCGGCAAACTTTACATCATTGACATCGTTTCGACCATCTGAGAACACTTTTTAACACCGAAGAGCACTGCTTTGGTCAACATTCATAAGCAAAATAGCTGTCAAAAAATGAAGTAAACATTCAAATTGTCCGAACTTGTCAGTGTAACGCCACCGCGAAGATCTCTTGTTGCTCTCAGCTCTAGAAGTTTGAGAAGACCAACGACTAAAAGCTTTGTAATCTCTCTCCCTGCCTCTGCCAATAGAGTATGTGTGCGCGCATATGTGAGGCCGCATGTTCCACACACTCACTCACTTCACTCTTATTTCACCTTAATCCAATCCACAAAAGTTAAGCCCTCTGCTGCTGCTGCTGCCTACAAATGCAATTAAAATTGTATTTCATTTATGAAAACCATTTCCCGTTCCCTTTGCCCGAGCACTTAATTGGCACTTAAATGCATTAAAAACATGAAACATTTTATGCATTTACGCATATTATTTTTTTCCATTTCGCATACTTTCCTTCAGCATTTGAACGCGCACATAAATTGTTCGCATGCGAGTACAGACATTGGGCAGAGTTTCTGTTTCTGTTTCTGTTTTTAAGCCATCAGTTCATTGTTGCCACATTACCAGTGGATGTGGATCCTCATTTAATTATCATTATTATGCATGTAATAAAACTGCATGCCCAAGTGTAAATAAATGCTGCCGATATTAAAACATTAAGAGCAATTGTCTGGCGGGTGATGCGGTGGGGGGAATAGTCCACAATTTATGGCCATTTAATGCGCTGCATTAAAAGTTGTCCTTTTCTTCTCTCTTTTTGGTTTCTTTTGCATAATTCCGCCCATCCCAAGTGACATTAGTTTTTAATGCCGCACAAAACTTCTCTCATCCGCCAGGTGGTTCATGCCATGGATCGCACCGCTCGCGTCACCGACTATCGCTTCATCAAGGAGGCTAATGGTGCGCTAACCATCACCAATGTCATGCTGGAGGATGACGGCAAGTGGCAGTGCGAGGCGGAGAATACGCGACGCTACACCGAGAATGCCCGGCCCGTCAAGCTGGTCGTGCTGGGTGAGTACCAAAGTGCAAACATACTACAAAAGTTTAGACAAACATTAAAAAAAAAACAAGTCGTTACATTTGCGAAATTAGCTGAGGACGAGCAGCGTTGGTGTTGGGCAATGAGCCAAGGCGAGTTCAGCTAAAAACTTTGCTGATTAGGTGGCGCCGGCAGCAGCAGTGGGGGGTGGGGGTGAGGAAAAGTAAGAGTACAGTTGTGTCAAGCGTTAAGCTAGCTGCAAATGGCAGTCTTATGGCTGTCATTGCACATCAGTTTGCTGCAGGAGAAGGTGACAGAACTTGGGCAACAAAAACTAGAAACGTTAAGTATTTTGCATAATTTGTTTGAAAATGGAGAAAATTGAATTTGCTGAGGCATTCTTTTGGGGTGGAAATCGCTGTGCTAGGGGCTGGTACAAAATACTTAGTAATAGATTTAGCAAGGGCTAAGGGATAGTCCAAAATATTCTTTGGATGATTTCGGTAACCATTTGGAATACGACTTCAAAATACCCCTTACTCAGGGCAATTAGTGTTTAATCACCTCATGCGGCTCAGATAAGTATGCAACGTTTTTTTAACTCTGCCATTTATTATCCGATCTATATGAAAATTTGTGAGATTGAGAATATTGGCCACATACATTACACTGCAAAATATAAGCTCGATATCTTAAAAAATGTAGGAGATATAAATGTAGAGGTATAAAAATAACCATTTAATATTAAATGGATCTGAAAATCAACCAAAAAATGCATCCTTTATTATTTCTGCGCATTAAAAAATGATTATTTATGTCTTCCAGATCGTCCCAAGCCCCCCTACCTCTTGATAGACTCACGACGCCTGGACGCCGGCAACATTTTTGTGCCCGTCAAAGAGAATTCCGAGCTGAATTTAGCCTGTGTGAGTGAGGGCGGCAATCCGCGACCCACCTTAACCTGGGAAGTTCTACTCAGTCCCGGTGTAGATCGACACGCACAGAAAGTCTCGGCAGAGGTGCTCGAACTGGAGGAGATCAAAAATGAGAAGGTAAGTGGTTGATGCTCTCCCTCTCCGCCGTTGGCCAAGTGATTAAGCAGGTTGAGTGGCAAGTGGCGAAGCGATAACTTCATCGACTGACACATGGACATGTGGCCAGCCACAAGGACAACGGACGGGACAAACACATTAAGTGCGGATAACAGCAGCGAACTTCCGGCTGGCTGGATTCAGGGAGCCTGCGGTTAGGCCGAAATTTGTTTGTCTTGCACTCGAGCATAATGTAAAGCAGACATTTTGGTCAAGCGCTGCATAAACTACCCAACCTCCGCCCCTCCCTTACGACCACTCACCTGTCAAACACATCGAAGTTGTCGTCTGTGTCTCTGCCTGTGTGTGTGTGTGTGTGTGAGTGTGTTTGTCGCTTAGACCCTAAATGCCACAAATTTGCGTGTTTGGTTGGACACATTCTCCCCACACCACCCGATGATTGATTGAAAACTGTGCCAACAAAATTTGCATGCCAAGGCAATGGACGGTTGGGTGGTGGTGAGGAGGGGGTCAATGCCCTTGCCCTTGTATTTTAATTTAAATTAATGATGTCGCTGGCTGATAACAGGCTTTTGACTAATTGGCCAACCCCCCCTGCCCCAAGACCCCCCATTTAGCATTTAATTTAAATGGAATTTTTATCATCCTTCTTCTTCTTCTTCGTCTACTTGTGTTGCAGGACAAGAACGGCTACAAAATCAACAGCGGAGCCAAGAGTGAGGCACGCCTGCCGGCCGTCTATCGGGCACATCACAATGCCCGAATTTTGTGTGTGATGGAGCATCCCACCTTAAAGATACGACAGAATGCTTCCCTCCTGCTGGATGTGCAATGTAAGTAGCCATTAGACATAGCTGTCTTTACTCTGAAGAGGGGAAATTTAAATCAAAAATGTAGTGTAAGACTGTGTTGCTGCAAACAGTTGTTGGTAGTTACGCGTGAAGTGATGCCTTTAGTGTTTTAGAAATATTAAGAAATGGTAGGAGTTGTGAGCATATGCAGATAGAGAGGCGGAATGAAACGTAGACCCTCAAAGAGTGCGTAGAGCAGGCATTGGGCATGAAACTAATGAACAATTTCGAAAAAGTGCGCAGCTTTCAGTTCATACACTGAAAAGGAAAAACCAATCTATAACCTAGATTATATATCTGTTTTCCAAGAAGATGGCAATCTTAAAAAAAAATTCAGAAGGAACTTTACATAAGATTAGGAATCTCAAAACTAAGATATATCATCTTTTCCTTTCCCCGCATTGCGCATTTTTGTTACCGTTTCGTCTCGGTTTCGAGGCTATAAACTTTGATTTAGATAGACGTTTTTCTCAGTGAAGGCGATGCTTACGAATATGAACAGGAAAGGGATTCAAGGAGTAGACACACACATTAGCAGGAGAGCAAGAGAGCAATACTTCGCGAAGATCGCGAGCTAGGCAGGTGTTATATGGAAATATATTTCAAAGAGCAAAAGCTCCGCAGAATTCAGCAGGTAGGCTGGAAGAACAGAAGAGCGATACTTTGAGCTACACTGAGAAAAAAAGGATATGAAAAAATATCCATTGAATGATTTCCCGTATCCATTTGGGAAGGATATGCCTTAAATATCCTTTTAATCATCCAACGGAGCTGAAAATCATCCAAAAGATATGAAATAGTAATAATAATCCTTTGGATACATCTTTTTCGGACCTTTTTTTCCAGTGTAGAAAGGTTAACGGATATTTAAAAACTATATATATTGATATATTTGACGATATTGAAATAGTATCGATTCGTTATACATTTTTATACCCTTGCAGAGGGTATATTGATTGTCCAGATGTTTGTAACGCATTGAAGAAAGCATTTCCGACCACATAAAGTTTTTCTCACTAAGACTATTTTTCTAGCCTAACTTTTGTATGCCAGCTATACTATATAGATGTCCGATTTTAACCAAACTTGGCACAATCATGCAGACGCATAGAAAACTAGTAAATCCGGAGTTTGGAGTCGATTCCAATTAAAACAAAAAAGTTTCTCTCAATAGAACTTCTTTTTCGACCAATCATTCGTACTGCAGCTATATGCTATAGCCAACCGATTTTGACAAAACTTTGTAGAATTATGTGAGAGCATATCAAATAAGTAAATACCAATTTTAATGACTTGTCCACTGAAAACAAAAAAGTTTTTCTCACTAAGACTACTTTTCAGACTCTACTTTTCTATGGCAGCTATACTATATAGATGTCCGATTGCGACCAAACTTAGTAAAATCATGGGAAAGCATAGCAAACTAAGAAATTCAAAGTTTGGAGGCGTTTCCATTGAAAACAAAAAAGTTTTTCTCACTAAAACTAGTTTTTCGACCAATCGTTCCTATGACAGCTATATGCTATAGTCAGCCGATCTGGCCGGCTAAGACAAATGTGCAGCGTATTTGTATTAAAAGACTTTCTGGAAAGTTTGGTGGAGATAGCTTTCAAACTGAAGGAGGAGAATGCATAGAAACGGGGTATAAATATCACCCAAAAATGTTTGATAGGCGATAATGTATCGTATCGTATAGATATTTCAATACAGTTAACAAATTTTGTATTCAGCTTTTTAATTCCATGGAAAGAATTAAGCAGAGCAGGTTATCATTTCAATTGCTACCAATTTTTGGAAAATTCACTTTCCCACTCAATTATTCGAGTTCAACTCATTTCAACTCATTTTATTATGTATTCATTTGACTCTCTGGCCAACTGGCCTGCACTTTTGCATTTGGCCAAATACAGCTGATGGGGCTCGAATGTGTACAACAATTGCAATCGCAAACTGCCAATCAAATATCCATTCAATTTCATGTCAAAAAGCCATCGACAAAATGTAAATGTAAATAGTACGAGCCGCCCTCTCCCCCGCCCCCCCCTATTCAATGCATATTCATAGGCATAAATCAAATGTTTTTTAATTAGTGTTAGCCTCCAAAAAATATGCTGCAACATTGATTTCAATCTTTTCAATTTTTCCATCTCTCCAACTGGCTGTGTGTGTGTGTGTGGGTCGGTGTGTTCTCTGTGGGCTTTTGTAACTAATACAATTTGATTATGGTATCGAAAGGGTGGGGACAAATGAAATTTGTTTGTCGGTTGTTTGCCAAACTATTGAATAGAGAGAGATTCAGTGGGTGTGTGTGTGCGACATGCAGACAGCCGTCAGTCGTCAGACATCATACATATGTATGAATGGCCAACTGATATGGATGGGGCTAGCCTTTTATGGCAGGACCTTGTCTGGACAAGACCGCAAAATCGAATCAGGAGGCACAATTTTGTTTGGTTTTTTTGTTCGGAAAATCATTCAAAACTAACTCAAATAAATAGAATTAACTGTTTGAAAGCTTTCCAGCAAATATTCAAGCATTCGTCTCACAGTGTGTTTGCCTTGTTGTTCAGACGTTAACTGATGTCGCTTGTCCTTGATGCTGTTGACTGTCGTCTGTGTCTTCTGTCTGGCATAAAAAACTGTGAAAATTAAAATGCCCCAACAATTCTGGAGTAAAAGTGCTTTCATGTGTGTGCATTTTAATTTATACAACAAGGACGAATCGGGAGCTACAGTTCCTTTTGTTGTGTGTGTGTGCAAAACGGTTGCGGTTGGGTCGCGTTTGTTATTGTTTGTTGTTGCTGCTATTGCGGTTTTTACAATTTTCATGCCCAGCCACCAGGACTCAGCCATGCAAATCCCAATCCCTTACAGCTTTTCTATATTTTCCAATCATTTCCATGGGCCTCTCCTCAATGGGGTATGTCTACCTTGGCATTTGTCATGGCATTATGTGGCTTGACGGGCATTAATAAAGCAAATAACTGTGGCACTTTGTTCTAACCTGGGCCAGGTCCTGTGAGTCCTGCACATGGGCGTATACGTGTGTGTGGCTTTGTTACTGCCAATTAGTGTGAGTCCTTCTAATTGTCGCCCTGGTCGCAGGCATTGATTTTTTTTTTGTACTGTTGTTGTTGTTGTTGTGATGGATGAGGGATGAAAATTGTTGGTGATGATGATGACTTTCATTTCTGTTAGTTGGACTTGAAGAGAACAAAAAGCTAAATGCTAGGCAACTTATTTGGCTTGGACATCAAGTTCTGATTGATGTGGTTTGGGCTGGACGCAACAATAAGCTGCTGGGTAACGAAATTTTTAAGGTTTAGTCGGGTACCATGCACTGGAGTAAGCGTAGTGGGAGGCGAAAAAGGTGAAGATTAGTCCCAGGCAACTTCAAGTTTTATAGAAATCTAAAGCACAACCCACTGATAATCCCACATAAAAAGTACCAAAAACGGGTAAATGTATAGCAAAACTATTGAAACACTTTCATATTTCTGATCACTGTATTCCATTTTCAAAAAAAGAACTGCTTAAGCGGTAAATCTGTATAAATTTCTCACCTGACTGACTGATTTTGCACCCACAGCCCAAGCCGCTTTACCAATAGATCAAAGAATTGACACAGAAGGAAGGAAATTTTGAAAAATTCGATATAGGCTTGGGTGAAAATATCAATAATTCCATGAACCACATCCAAAATTCGCTTACAGACAGAAACAAGTATAAGATCTAGTTGATACGAAGGGAATACTTTGTAGTCTGCCAATGCTTGAGCACCTCGGGACGGGTTCAGCTATTTCAATTTGCTTTTTCATTAGTAAAATACAGAAAAATGGCTTCTAAACCAGTTAAGACATTCATTTTTACTGAAAATTTTCTTAAGAAACCCCAAACCTATCTCACTTCTTCATTTCCCAGATAATGCCAACACTTTTACACATTTCGCCGCATAAGAATTGTTAATAAACCGAATAACCAATCTGATTAACAATTAAAGTGATTCATAACCAATTCCCCTACAACTGTTATTGTATATCTTGAGTGTTATAGCACTTGGTTCTCGCTTTTCCCTCCCCCCCGCTCTCCGCCATCCTTCAGTAAGTTAATTAAAAACTTAATGAAAGCTCGGCAGCTCGCATTCCTTGCATTTCAATTCCCCCCTGAGACTTGCCTTTTTGCTCAACTGTCGCACTTATTATAAAGCCGACTCCTGGCACTACTGTCCCTGCACCTCAATGCGCAGTATTTCCTTTTTTTCTTTTTACATATTTTCGCTGCACTTTCAATTTATATAATTTCACCTTTGCTTTCTTTTATTCCGTTGACTTTGCTCGCTTGCAGGTGCATAATAATTTTTCGCCGTTGTTTTTCTTCTTTGCCCGTCGACCTGTAAATTGCCCAGCCTCTGGCTGGTGGCGTGTGTTAACTTTAGCAATTTAACTTTTTAATCAACATTTGCTTTTTGGTTTTCACTTTTACTGGCAACAACCCTTGCTCTCGTTCTCGTTCTCGCTCTCGTTCTCATTCGCATTCGCATTTGCTGGTTGTGTTAATTAAACAAGGTGCGATTTTTGCTGTGTTTAACTTTTATTAAAAAGTTCCTGTTTTTTTTTTCTTTGTGCTTAACATTTAAATGTTATGAGTGAGCCACGATATTTTATTATGGTGCAGTGCCTAAAAGTGTGCTAGGTTAATTGGTATAGGGGAAAGTGAGCAGTTTTGTATGACTTTATGTGCGTTTTTTTTTAACCTATTTAGTTGTTTACTTAAGCTGTTGCCTCAAAAAAGGGGTATAAGCCGGGCATAGGGTGGAGTAAAGTAAGGTAAAGTCGATAATATCTAAAATCAATATTCAAGATATCGATATTTGAAATATCGGCTACTCAAAATCAGGGCTGCAAACCGGTTTTGAACCGAACCGGTTCCGACTTTCAGATTACTGTGAACCGAACTTCGAAACGAACCTCTTAAAGTACCAAAGCTGAACCTGAACCTGTTCCGAACCTATAGTTTCGGTTCGATTCAACAAAAACTAAAGACGTGAAAAAATTTGACCTATTTCCTAGCAACTTCTTCTCTTGTCCTGATGGTTCTGAAAGACTGAGTCTTACAATCGGCAGGAAAGATTAATGCAAGCATCTATAAAAATGTTCCGAATTACCATTAGAGTCCCTACACAAATAAGCATTTGTTTTTTAAGATCCTTTTCTCCAAAGCTTATTGAATTATACACAATATAAGAGTTTAACATTACTGTGGAAACACTTTTGGTACGTAAATCGATTCAATATCCTGACAGTTTATTTCGTATTTAGGTCGATTACTATATAAACTTGAATTGAGCATGGGCTGAACCAAGGTTCGAACCAAAACCGTTGCACAAAAACCTTGCACCTCAAAATTCTGAACCTGAACCATTTTTAAATTTTGGTTCGAACCCGCGAGCCGGAGCTCGCTCTGCTCAAACTGTGCATACATCAATAAAACGTTGTCCCTGAAAAAACTTAATATAACGTTTTACCACAAATACATTTGAAAGCAACAGTTTAAGGGCCACTGATAATCCATTTGTAGGAAGTTATTCATACCCTAAAACAAATCACGATGAATACTGGTGCACATGTATGAAGTTTATATGATTTGTGAGCAGCAAAATGATTCAGAAGGGTAAAAGTTTTCGAATTTATTGATCGCAAACACAAACCTAATAGCATTGCAGACTATCGCTACTTATAAAGGTTGATTTTTATGCCATTTAGCTTTTCGGTGTTGTTGTTAAGACACCTCTTGCATGATTCGTAACTTGTGGCAATGCCAAAAATGCTCAGTAAGGCTGGCCATTATACCTTGAATAGACTAACAAGAAGCAAACAAGAAAGAAAGTTGGTCAAGCCCGACTATAACATACTCTGTACCAACGAAATTAAGAAAATGCTTTGACTTGAAAGTGGGAAGGTAAACATTAGGCCAGGAAAGTGGTGTTTGTGCAGCAGCAGTTTCCAATATTTCACCTTCTCCTCAATTTTGATTCAAAACAAGTAAACACCCCGAAATTACATATTTGCCTTTAGTTTAATTATAAAAGTTTTCGGTCGCCCAACACTCTTCTGTTTTTCTTTTCTTCTTTTTTTTTCTAATTAAAAAACTATTTTGTAGCTGTCTTCCAAAAATAACTAACCGAAGTCAAACTGCTAAAATAACCATCTGCCAACCGATGCTCTGCATCTTTCTCTCTCTATTGCAGACACACCCTCGTTCGCCATTTCGCGTACACCTGGCTTTGGTTATCCACTGCGCGAGGGCATTGAAGTTAGCCTCAAGTGCGATGTCGACTCGAATCCACCAAGTACGCCACGCTGGCAGAAGGACGATGGTGACACGCCGGTAAGTCAGCCCAGCACAAAAACTTCTGCCTGCATACGTAGGCCGGAGCTTTTGTGATTCTTGGCCGAGCGCAAGGAGCAAGTTTTAAATGGATTTTCGTGCAGTTGTCGCAAACTATTTGCCTAGCCTTAATTACCAAAAATTGTTTACGCATAACGAGCGTGGAAACTCATTTCCCGTTTCCCCTCTCGCCCCTCTCACCCCATTCTGCAGGTGCCGCAAACGGGCGATGGCTTCCTCAACTTCACCTCGATACGGCGCGAGCATTCCGGCTGGTACAAGTGCACCTCGCGGCATCTGAACTTTCAATATTCGTCGATTGGCTATTACCTGAGCGTAAGATGTGAGTACTTCAATGTGAAATTAGAGCGCGTATGCGTGAAATTGCCCAGGCATCATATTTTGCCCATTAGTTTCTGGTGATAAAAATGTCTGCGCAGCGAAATTACCCTCGGAAAAAGAAGCCAAAAGTGGCGAAATCAGCGTGAATTTTACGACCCACGCACATGGCGACCGTGACATTTTCGGGGGAGGCTGCAGAAGTAGTCGCTGCTGCTTAACCGCGCCATGTATGCAAAAGGCGGTAAATTTCCATTGGCAGTGGCATTGGGCGGGTGGCCGTGCGCCATTTTGCTGTCAGTATTTTCTCATTTGCGAGCATTTTATGCTCGCTGCGCGTGTTAATGCTTGTAAATAATTTTATTGAATTTATGTGGCTGTCAGCCGCCTAAAAGCAAATCAAATTCGATTAGCCAATGAAAGTCTTTGGCCAGAAACTCATTTTCGGGCTCATTAAATTGCGCAGAGTCTACGAAATTCGCTTAGCGCGCAATGTGCATCCATCAGGCGCAGTAAAAAATTGGTAATAACAGCTTGACAAAGTGCTGCCCCGCCTCCGCCCCCCTCCCGTGACAGCCGCCTGTCGCCGCTCATTAGGGCTAAAACAAATGCTTTATTAATACAAATAAAACAGGCCAAGAAGTGAGGCCTCCTTCGACATTATCGATGATTGATGGCCGCAAAAAAAAATCCAAGCCGGAGGAAACTTTTGAAATCTAATTGTGAGAGACGTCTGCCGAAAAAAAGGGACTGCTGGCAACATGTTAAGCACATAAATCAATTTGTAGAAACGCTTCTCCACGAACCAACGAACGAACTGCCAAAATGGCAAATCGAACTCCGCCAGCAGCCGGCAAATAAACCCCATTTACGACACAAGGCGCGAGTGTGGATAAACTTTGAAAAGGTCCAATATCCAGAAGATGATATGATAAATGGCGCAAAATATTGTTTTCCACCAAATTGCAGAAATTTAAGCCGAGAGACAAATCTCGGAATAAAAAGCAGCTGAATGGGCGGACAGACGTTGCCGAATGCTGAATGCCGGCTTAATTGCTGACGATATGTTTTCTCCGTCGGCGGCGGCGCCATTCATTGGGCTGGAAAATGGCGAACAGGAAAAGAAACGCCATGGAAAGGTACGAAAACTTTGCGCTGACAAAATGCAATGAAAAAGCAATCAGCGAGCAGGCAATTTCAGCTCAAAGTTTTCTCCGCTGGCGCTGCTGGCCACTTCCCAGTGATTGATTTGCCAGGACCGAACTGGCATTGAGCTTGTTAAAACGTCGCTAATTTGACACGTACGTCAACAGAGGGTTAGAGGAGAGGAGAGGAGAGGATGGGTGGAGAGGAGAGGGTGGGCCCACTGGTACACTGGGTGGTTACATCTGGGCTATTGACTTTGGGCATCATTGGGGCTCAGGTATATATGTATATTGAAGTTTCTGTTCTGTGTTTGCCCGGCTCATTAATGAGTTAAAGTTCGAATTGAGGCTAATTAATGTTGAGTGGGTCTCGATGCATGATGTTTGCCTAACAAAGTGCAATTAGTGAAAGTTTTTTTTCGGTCTCTCTGCTCTATAAATGGGTCTAGCAGTGGAAGTAAGGCAGAGTTTGAAACTGATTTGATGTGAAATAAGCTTGATTAATGTCATAACTAATGGTGCAATTAGTGACATTTTGTATGAGAGACAGAGTCAGAGAATTGGGTTAACAATTCATAACCAAAATCGGAAAACACTTCACAGAGAAAAAAAAAGATCCATTTGGCAGGGACATGTCTTAAATATCCCTTTAGTCATCCAGCAGAGCTGTAAAATCAGACAATTGATCATCATTTTTCATATCCTTTGGATGATTAATAGGATATTTAAGACATATCCCTTCCAAATGTATTCCGGAAATCATCCAATGGATATTTTTAAATGTCCTTTATTTTCTCTGTGTAAAGAAAAGCAGACTGAACTCATCTGTAGCATTTCTTTAAGCTAGGGAACTATCTTTTTAGCGCCACAGAAAAGAGCCTTTTCGACATTTCTACAATTGGTCTTTCGGGCTTAAGATCGAACAAAATATATAACTAGCCTAGGCCCTTAAGACCAGTTCTTACTTTAATGGTCAATGGCCATTTAAAATCAACTAAAATTATCTTTGGCCCAAGAAATTCCTTACTTTGCCATTTATTGAACGCGTTCAAAGTTTGAAAGCTTCGCACATAGCTGGAAGATCACAATATTTGAGGTGGACAGGATTTTGTATGCCTTTGCCAGATGTTAGTAATGCCTAGAAGGGATGCCACATAAACTACCAATGCACTGCCTAAGTTTTTGATATTTTTCACATCACAGAGTCCCAACTACTACACAAAAATGTATGCAGTCTTTATTCTACTCGTGGCATATTTTCTCTTCGCTCTTGCCGAGCCAATGATACAAGCACCACTCGTGTGGCGCATTCCCTATATATATGAAAGCAGAGATTGGGTTTGTCGCTCTCTCTCTCTCACTCTTGTTGCCATCTTGCTATATAATCGCTGATCAGCAAAAATGGAGTTAAGTTTTCTTCAGCTCGGCCGAAGTTTGTATACATTTGCAAAACGTTTTTCTAACTATTTTTAAGGACATTTCCACTGAAAAAAATCAAGCTTTTCTCAATAACACTACTTTTCCGACTCTACTTTTGTACTATATAGATGTCCGATTTCGACCAAACTTGTCAGAATCATGGAAAAGCATAGCAGACTAAGAAATACAAAGTTTGGAGGCGTTTACCATGAAAACAAAAAAGTTTTTCTCACCAAAAATAGTTTCTCGACCGATCGTTTCTATGGCAGCTATAACCTACAGTCATCCGATTTTGACGAAACATTGAAGAATTGTGTGAAAGCTTATAAAATAAATATATGCCAATTTAAAAGAGATTTCCATTGACAGCAAAAAAGTTTTTCTTACTAAGACTATTTTTCTAACCTTACTTTTCTATGGCAGCTATACTATATAGATGTCCGATTTCGGCCAAACTTGGCAGAATTATGGAAAAGCATACAAAACTAGTACAGACTAAGTTTAGAGACGTTTGCTTCAAAAACAAAAAAGTTTTTCTTACTAGAACCAAGTTTTTGACCGATCGTTCCTATGACAGCTATATGTTATAGTCACCCGATCCGGCTGGTACCGACAAAAGCGACAGCGTATTTGTACGAGAAGACTTCATGCAAACTTTGCTGAAGGTAGCTTTAAAGCTGACGCATTTATTTGACCTTTCCCATACTCTTCAAGGACCTTCAGCACAACAAATTTCTATCAAAATTGCATTGTCCTGGCCCCAAAAACTAATTTAAGCAACCAACCGTTATGAAAATGCAACACATAGAACCACCACCCTACTGGTTCCTGGTCGACTGTCAACCACTTTAGTTTGAGACAAAAACAAACTAACAAACAATGGCTCGAAAAGGAAACATTCGAAGAAGCTGGCAAAAGAAATTTCCCCCAATTGGACGGACGAGCATTACAATAAAATTTAATTTTACACGCTAGCGTAAGCATTCCCCTTCCAGCGCCGCTCATTCCTTACGCCTCAACTGGCGTCTAGGGCTAATCGGCGGCAATGTCCTTGCTTATGTTATACATTATCCTTTGTCATGCTGGTTATCGCGGTTTAACTTTATTGTTTATACCATGAAGCATTTCGGCCAGCCAACCTCCCTCCCTCCCTGGACCTCTCTCTCTTCGTTGCTTTTGGCGTGTGTTTATCGGCGCACACGATTATTAGTTTTTCTGTTTGCTGCTTTTGTTTTTATAGCCAGCGATTATGTTTCGGTATGTGTTGAGGGGCTCTCCTTGAGGGTAGAAAAAGATTTTCAATAAAATTTTATTTGACTTGCTTTTCTGTCGCTTTTGTTGTTGCTGCTGCTGCTGCTGAAGCACAAAACTCATTTGGAATTCGGCTGTTGTATTTTTTTTGCGTTGGAGAAGCCAAAGAAGTATTAAAAACTCATTTGTGGACAAATGCCGTTTAAATGGAATGAGAAATTTTTATGTTTATTTTTGATGGAATAAATGTAAATTTGCCAAGAGATTTAGTTTTATGGATGAGCAGTTTTGGGGGGGAGAATAGATGACTTAATAGAAGGGATATATTCACAATTTTCGCGAGCATTGAACATCTATCCAACAAATATTTACCGAAAACTTTAACAATTTCTATATTTTGGATCTCAAATTCATGAATTCTCATCTTTTGATTGCTTTTGTTGGTCATTTTTTAGAACGCGGGTAGATTTAAGAGTTTAAAAGTGATTATTTTCTGCATTGACTTCTCATTTCTTTGCTAATAACTCGACAAATCGAGTCCTACAATTCCTACAATTTATTTAATGACCCTAAAAGCCTGCCATACAATATTTGGCGCTTTCTATTTCGCCTCTTCCATCTAGCATTTCCATCACTCAGAAAACTTTGCCCGTTTCCCATTTACTTGCACTCCACTCATAAGCCATAATTTTCTACTTATTCCCCTACTTTTCTGTATTTCGCAATCATCTTCAATTTCAGCTCATTGCAAATTAATCGCGTATACTGAAAATTCTTAGCCATTCCTTTAGCTTAAGTGAGGGTGAATAAAGAGAGAGAGGAGCAACAAATTCCGGTTGCTGCCAGCGAAAAGAAAAATTAAAATTTATAACCAAGACACAAACGCAATCAAATGCATCCACCACAGAGCCACTTCATAAACCCTTCTTCTCTTCCTGCTCCGCCACCGCCTCCTGCTCCTCCATCTGGCAGTTGCCGCTGAGCTCCTTGACTTTGCTGTGGCTGCTTCCGCCGACTGTTTATGAAGCTGGCAAGTTAAGCTGATTGTTGCCTCTGATGATGCAGCTTCCCATATTCATGAATAAATATGAGAGAGTCGAGGAATGGAAATGCAACTTAAAGGAAACGAAAACTCTGAAGTTCGCCAAGAATCGCCAGCTGAATGGGAATGAAAGTGAAACCCAGAACCGCACACTGCCAACGCCGCAAACACTATTTCGGCGGACAAGGGATGAGTGTGAATGTGCCGACATATTGATGTGCCCTGAGTTGGGTTCGGCTCCTGGGACTGGCCTGTATTTGGCAGGCAGACCCAAGTCCTCTTACCCTCATCCTCAGCCACCACTTCAACATGGCTGATGATGATGCTTTATGATTAATGATTGGTGGCGAGAATCGAGCAACCTCTTCAGCCGGTTCGACCCCTCTCGGTCTGTCGCATTGAATATTGTGCCTGTGAGCTGGCATATTGATTCTTCTGTGTTTGCATTAGTGTTTGCCGTTTGCTCTTCATATATGTTGTGTAAGGATTTATGTGTGCGTGTGTGTGTGAGTTCGCTCCCAAAAGATATTCACAAGAGTCTCCTTTGCTCTGCTTCTGTTTCACTGTCGCCATATGGACGGTACTTGATGCACATTTGTTTGCTTTTGTTTATTTGCTTTCTTTTCCACTTGAATGGCTGAGTGGGCGGAGCAGGGGGAGACTTTTATGAATGGCCATTGAGGAGCAAAATATGCGTGGAACAAGTGTTGGGAATTATGAATGTGTGTGTGTGCTGAGAAAATGTTGAATAAAGTTGTTGTGCTGGATACACTTAGTTAGGGCGGCGATTAAATGGAGTGAGCGGTGAGTGCCAACAGGAAAAAGGGAAAGTTACTTTTATTAATCATATAGAATGTCAAACTTCGTTTCAGCTAACATGTGTTCGCTGGTGTACAAACTGTCCAAACGAATTTACCTCAAAATGGGGCAAATCTAGTATGTTTGTTGGTAACAACAAGATGTTACATTTCTACGGGGCACAAACTTACATCTCTGCGAACTGTAAGCATTTTCGATCACTTTTTTGGGGCACCATCTCGTTTGTTGTCATAATTTTTGATATTATCATTGAATATTACTTCTTAGCTTTGAACTAAGATACCCCAAACATTTCTGCGATTTTTTTAAGTGGAGATATAAAAGGAGGCAAAGTATAAACTTTAAGTAGTTTTAAGCAGTGCATCGGGTAGTGTGTGTACCTGCTGTGCAAGAGGCATGGGATCAATCTCTTTAAAAAAGAGCTAGATTTGGCATTTTGGGCTGTTTAAAGCCAAATACTTATGTTTTTTAGCTTAAATTACCAAAAATTTTCGAAGACAGATTTGCCTGGTCACGCCTGGTCCGCAGGGGCTGAACGAATTTTGCTATTTACATAGACACAAGCCAAGCGTTTGACGAGGCTAGTGCCAACACAGCAAGTAGCTTTTCAATAGCTGGCCAGCGGTCGATAAAATAGGGCAGAGCTGGTTTGTGTCACTTTATTTGTTTATTCGTACTCAATTTTTGTACTCTCTTTGACAAACCCTCATCTAGAATCATCACCAACCCTTTTATATAAACTGGACTAGACAGATATGGATATGTGCTTAATATCCTATAAATTATACAACGAAGCTGAAAATCACCCAAAGGATGATCATTTTGCAAATCCTTTGGATGAGTTTAAGCTGCTTTGGATGATTAAAAGACTATTTAAGACAAATCCACTCCGAAATGGATGCTGGAAGTCATCCAATGGACAGCAGTTAGTTATTATAAATTAATTTGCCACCATCTAGCTAGAGGCACAGGCTAACTGAATGTTCTTAGTTTAAGGTCAACTCAACTCTGAGCGAAAGCCTGGGCTGGCTACACCGAATCATTCCGTATGCTGCTAAATAAACAACAAAATTATATCAAAATAATACAAGAAATCCTGAAAATTCGAAAAACAAACTAGAGTTACTATAGTAAATTCAAATCGAGCCTGTAAACCCTCAAAATGGTGCAGAAGTTGAGATCTGTACGTTCAAACACATCATTAGGTCTACAAGTTGTTAGACTTCTTAGACAAAAGGTATTGGTTCATTGACCTGTTCTTTTGGAATGCCCTTAGAAGACATTCTCTGAATTTAAGGGGTTCTATTCCAGAACTGTTGGCAGGCTTAAAATAATCAATAATAATTCTAAATGACAACTTCCATTGCAGTAAAGTGATATTCAAGCCACTTTTTACGACCATTTCGGGGCCCAAAAGTATGCTTTGATTTTTGGTAAAACTGTTTAAATTCGAACATTAAACATAGAACAACAGCTCAGTGCTTACTTTCTACTTTATGGCAAAGCCATTTACTTTCGCGTGCAGCCCCTTCCCCCGCAATTCTTATCGCCGGCCTCCGGGCCAACTCCATTGACAAATGTCTGTCAGTTGAGCTGAGCTCATTAGACATTTTCCCGGAGAGACAGTTCTTCTTTTATCCCCTCACCGCTCTCACCTAGACACTTGTCAATTTAAGCTCTGGCTTGCTTTGTGTTGTAGCGCGCGGCGGCGGCGGGGCGGTGGGGAGGGTAATAAAAGAAAAAAATTTATAACTACGTGATTTTGACTAAGTAACACGCCCCTCAGTACCCCCCGCTGACTGAATTTTTGCGCTATTGTCAGCGATAAAATTGGTTGCTGGTTGCAGGGGTGGCTGACCGAACCCTCCTGATTGACATTCGAGGCAGAGAGCTATGGCAATTAATTGTGGCTCGGGCAGACAAATCTGAAACGAATTTCGAGGGCTTCCTTGGGGTAATTGGTAGTTGGTTTCGTTTTTTTTACGACATGTGTAGCGAAAAGTTTTTACACACCCATTTGGGACGGCTTGTGTGGAAATTCTTCCGCTTTATCATAATTTTTCTTTTCCTTTGTTACGTTATCCGGCCTCAAACAAAGACTTTGGCTGCGCACTTTTAGGCGCATGTCAGCATAAATTGTAATTTATATTGTAATATGAACATTGCCATAAAGTATGTGACACACACACACCCACACCCTCTCACACACACAAAGGCAAATTTTAAAGCAGGTCTCCGGGTTGTCGCTAAGCACAAAATATGCGAAGTGTATGACATAAATAAATTTTTCTTATTAGAATGAAGCATCTGCGGGCTGCCGCACCATTTTCCAGCTACCTGAGCGAACAGAACGGAGCCGGGATTCGACTAGTCATTGTGTGCGGCTGACTCAGGTGTCTGCCTGCCGACACAATTTGTTTAGTCCTCTGTCATTGAAATATTGTCACATTTGACAATCGCTGACAGGCTGATCATCAACTGACTTTAAATGTTCATTTCCAGATGACTCGGTGGATGTCACCTCGGAGCCCGACGATCAGGATGTCTCGGTGGCAGCTGCCTCGCATAATCCCAACAAGGGGCAACTGGAGGTGCAGCTGGGCGGCGCCGTTACCCTACAATGTCCGCAAGGTAAGGGGGCCCACAGATCAAAGCCGAATCGACAAATGCGCCCGACTTGTAATTAAGTTTCGCATCGAAAATAGAAATGGAAATGGAAATGGCTTTCGCTGGCTCATTTGTTTCTCCATCATTAATTAGCGCAATTGAAAATTAATTATGCGTGCAATTTACTTTGCTCACTTTTGGGCAAATCGACACAGAAAGTGGGCGTGACTGCGCATCAATTAAAGAAATTAAAGTGTGCGGCGGGCGGGGGGAGAGTCAATTAATTAAATTGGGCAATGACTTTTATGTTCTTCTCCGCCAATTTAGGCTCCCTGGGCTGCTGGTCGCACTTGGATCCCATTTCGGCACGTTTGCGTGGTCTGGGCTATGGCAGCTCCCAACCCACAGGACAGTTCTCGCTCAAGGATGTGATGTATCAGGATGCGGGCATTTACAAATGTGTGGGTCAGTCGTTGGCAAACAAAAAGAAACTGGAGGTGCTGCAAAGTGTGACGGTGTCCGTGAAGGGTAAGTTTGAATGTCATTTTGGTTTGAATCGAATGGAAGGCAGGGGATGGGAGGGGAGCTTATTTGCTAAGCTCAAGTGTGAACCCAAGTTAAGATAAGTCCGCATTTAATTTGCTAATGAGGCAAGCCTTGAGATAAAGTAGCTTAGGTTAGAGTCAAGGCAATGAGAGGGTACTTTGTTAAGGTTGTGTTAAAGTTGGAAATTGAAAGAGATTCTTTGGAATCAGTTCAGTTTTCAGCTTAGTTTAAAGTTTAAGGGTGTCTGCGTCCGTCAAAGACTGAAAAAATGAAGCAAAACATGAACTGCTTATTGCAGAACGCACCCGCAATTGCCGGACATTAGAAAAAAAAACATTAACGGATGGGTTTAATACAAGCATCTTTACATAACACTTTTCCGTGAGAAAGAAAAAGAGTTTCGGTGGACTGAGGCGCACACACACAGACGCTCACTCCAGTGCTTAGGAGAGCTCGAGTACAATAAAGTGGTCGGCAAAAGAAAAAAGCTTAAATTAAACGAAAAAGGACCTTGTAAGACCTTATGTTATTGCAGAAACCCAGAAATTGTTGTGACTTTTATACCCTTGCCTTGTCAAACTTTGCACGACGTCCTTTAGTACAAATACGCTGAACATTTTTCGCAACCGGCCGTCTAGCATGACTATAGCATACAGCTTTCATAGTAAGGTTCGGTCGAAAAACTAGTTTTAGTAAGAAAAACTTTTTTGTTTTCAATGGAAACGCCACCAAACTTTGTATTTCTTAGCTTGCTATGCTTTCTAATGATTTTACTTAGTTTGGTCGAAATCGTACCTCTATATAGTATAGCTTCCATAGAAAAGTAAGGTCCGAAAAGTAGTGTACTTCTTTGAGTTTGAATAGTAAGTTTAAAATTTAAACCTAAGACTCTAGAACTCAAAGTCTGCCGAACCAACTTTGCACTGAGAATAAACTTTGCACACAAACAGCATACATATGTAAAATTGCAGGTCCACATTGCACATGTCTCCTGATAAATCCCTGATATTTACTTGTATGTCATTTACTCACTTTGTTGAGTTCTGGAAAAGTTTCCTGAGAGAGCCCAAAAACTTCAAAGGTTGATTGCCAAAGTCAACTGATGATGGAAACCTCAGATTCCTAAGTCAGCTGGCTTTAGCCTTTAACTGGCCAGCTATGCCAAGCAATTCCCATTACCAGGATACAACAAAATGTTGACCCCCTTTAGTTGTAAGTTTCAAAATTTAACTGAACCATAAACCGCTGCCCGTTTAGCTTCCCTACGTACTAGCAACTCACTTCAAGTGAAGTCACAATTAGTTAAGTGAACTTTTATAACGTTAAGTGGGTGGCTTAGGAGAGGGGGCGAGGGCTTCGGGCTTGTGGCCCACTTTAGCCTACTTTTTGCCAGGTTCTTCAGGTGACAGCAGCGACGAGTTGGACAGAAAAAAAAAACATTAAAAACTTTGACAGCAATTTCGGAATATGGCAAAACAAATGAAAAGTTTTATTTTCTTGCTGTCAAAAACTTCGACATTTTACTTTGCATGTGATTTTGGTCTCCATCTTTCCGATTTATCTCGTTTCTCTCGTGTCGTCCTGACACTTGTCAGAAAATCTTTTGACTGGGCGTGTGGAAAAACGACGCATGATTGATGACTTGGCACCAGTCGGAGACTGAGGCACAGAAACTGAGGCAATTCCAATCAGAAAAATTGGAAATCATGCGGCCGGAAATTAAGCAGAGTTTTCAACTCTTCATCTGGCTGCTTGGGTTGTCGTCTTGAGGCGAAAGCTAAGTGGACACTGAGACAATAAAACTTGGCAAGTGCTCTTCGGTGGTAGCTGACAGTGGCAGGGCAGAGCTTTGGCCCAGCTTACCCTTGAGTGCAATCCAAACAGGGAACACACAAGCCAGTCAGCCCAGCCCAGCCCAGCCCAACCCTAGTCAAGCCAAGCAATCAAACAAAGTCGGAGGGGCATGGTCGGGGGCATGTGGACACACACAACACTTATAATGCTCTCGCCAGCAATTTCAAGGTAAGACATTTTGTCATTAAAACTGCGAAATTGAGTGCTGGGTAAACAAAATACGCAAAGGAGGGAGCCAGGCGTCGCCGCTAACGCTTAACACAAATAAACAACCGAGAGCGGAGTCGGGGATGTTAGTCATATTTATCAAGCAAAGGATTCCCCAGGATATCAGAGACAGGTGGAGTTTGATAAAGCACACACAATAGATTAAATTTACGACTCGGCGAAGGAGACGTGTATTCCTTTGGGCAGGACCTGCACTATTTGTGTTTGCTTGTAAAATTAAACAAAATACAAAGAAAAGAGTTTCCTGCAAAACTTTCTGCTTGCCGTCTACAAAGTTTCCGTTTCTTTTTCAAGTTGTTAAAATGTTAAATACACCAAGTGGGTTTAAAGCGCAGTGCACCGGAGCAGCCGGAAGAGGGGGGCGGGGCCTGATTACCTGGGCTTTTAATTACCAAGTCAAATGCCGAAATCAAAAACACAAAAATGCGCTGACAAAGAGAATATTAATTATGACCTCAATCATTTGCTTGGCCTGACATTTCTGATTAGTTGCCGGGGAGGAAACGAAAAGTGTACAAAAAGAAGGCTTCATTATGCATATGCACCCGCCTGGCCCCGTAATGAACTCGTTGCCTTTACGCTTCGTTTAAGTCGGGCGCCTGAAATTATGCCAAGAAGCCGAACCCAGCGAGAAGAGCTGGCACCTACTTGCATATGCAACTAAGAATAAAATAAATGTGCATATGAATTTTGAAGAAAGGCGAAAAAAAAACTAGTGGATGGAAAGTGCACTTACTTAAGAGCTCGCATGTGTGTGTGTGTGTGTGAGCCAAAATTTATGCTTGTGTTAAAGTTTAGTGCGTGTGCTGGGCGCAAAAACTTTTGCCTTGCAAAAACTTGAGCAACAGCAGCGGCAGCAGCTGAAGCTGAAGCTGATGCTGAAGCCGAAGCAGCTGCAAAAATGTTCAGCACTCACACAAATTAAATAACAATTTTCTCTCACAATTTCGCTTTGGCTTTGGCTCTGCTTTGCTTTGGTTTCCTTTTTTCGACTCTTTTCCGCTGTCGTTAACTTTGGTTGGGCGTTTTCTTGTTGACAGTGTGTGTGGAAGTGGGCGTGGCCCAGCTCTGCATATGTTAACTGTTGAAAGTGGCCCGGCTAGCTGGCTTTTTTTTTATATTATTGTAAAAAAAAAAGTAGAATAAAATGAGCAGAATTCTCACAGAATTTTTCATGAGCTACAAAGTGCAGTTTAATGAAGATTGTTTTTTTTTTGGGTAGTTGATAACAGATAAAGGGTGGAAAAAAATTTACTAAATTATATGGGAAAGAATCAATCTAAAGCCATACTTATAGTATAACTTCTGAGCCGAGCTGAAACGGTGTTAAATGTCAATCGCAACTCAAAATTAAACCAAATGCAATAATCCGGCATAAAATAGTGGAAGCTCGATTTGAAAAAAATCTCATTGAGAAATTCTCAAGCGAAGATTAAACCAAATATAATAATCTTGAGTAAAAAGCTTGACTCTTTTTATACTCTGTACCGTGGGTACACAGAGTATTATAAGTTTGTGCAAAAGTATGTAACATCGAGAAGGAATCATCTCCGACCTTATAAAGTATATATATTCTTGATCAGCATCAACAGCCGAGTCATGTCCGTCTGTCCGTCTGTCTTTCCGTAAGAACGCACAGATCTCAGAGATGGTAAGAGAAAGAGGTTTGACATGTATGGGACATATGCTTCTTATGTCTGCAGGCAGATCAAGTTTATTTTCAATTTTGGCCACGCCCCCTCACGCCCCCGCAATTTAAAAAAAAAATCATCATCGTCATATCTCCCACAGTTTTGAAGATAGATGGCTGTTCCTTCTGGACATATTTAGTTAGCAGGATAACTTATCGATCCGCCAAAGGAATGGAGAAGATCGGATGAACGGTTTTCGAGTTATGATCAAAAGCGTATAATTTTCTTGGTACAGAGTATGTTATAGTCGGGCTTGACCGATTTTCTTTCTTGTTCTTAACATGGACTTGCAGAGCGTAGCTCTGTTACATCGAACCTCTTAGAATTAACATCTTTAGTGATCAAAGAGTTCTTCTTTTAGATGCAAGTTGACTTTATTTACACTGTTCTTTGATATACTGCATTTGATTCAGTAAAGCAAACCTTAATACTTCATAAACTGAGCTTTATCGGTTTTCCAACTTACCTTCGTAGTTGGAAATTCTGATTCCCAACAAGTTTTAATATCAAAAAATAAAGGAAAGTTAACTTAGGCTCTGCCGAAGTTCGTATACCCTTGCAGCACGTTTTTTTAAGTCATTTGAAGCACATTTCCGCTGAAAACAAACAAGTTTTTCTCACCAAGACTACTTTTTGACTCAACTTTTCTATGACAGCTATACTATATAGATGTCCGATTTCGACCAAACTTGGTGTAATTATGGGAAAGCATAGCAAACTAAGAAATGCAAAGTTTGGAGTCGTTTTCTTGGAAAACAAAAAAGTTTTTCTCACTAAAACTAGTTTCTCGACCGATCATTCCTATGGCAGCTATAACCTAAACTCAACCGATTTTGACAAAACTTTAAAGAATTGTGTAGAAGCTTATAAAATAAATAAATGCCAATTTTAAAGAGGTTTACACTGAAAAAAAAAAGTTTTTCCAACCAAGACTATTTTTTGAACCTTACTTTTCTATGGCAGCTATACTATATAGATGTCCGATTTCGACCAAACTTGGTAGAATCGTGAAGAAACATAGAAAACTAGTAAATACAGAGTTTGGAGACGATTGCATTAAAAACAAAAAAGTTTTTCTCACTAGAACTAGTTTTTCGACCGATCGTTCCTATGGCAGCTATATGTTATAGTCATTTGATTCGGCCAGTTCCAACAAATGTGCAGCGTATTTGTGCCAGAAGACTTCGTGCATAGTTTTGTAGCGATAGCTTTAAAACTGACGGAGGAAATAGCATAGAAACAGCTTGTCAGGCTGATCCAGAATATATATGCTTTATGTGGTCGGAAATGCTTCCTTCAATGCGTTACAAACATCTGGACAATTTCAATATACCCTCTGCAAGTGTATAACAAGAAAAACTACCCACAAAATGGCCGCGAACCGCTGGAGATTGATTCACACTTGTAAAATTTCTAGGTTTGCATGGCCCGCTCATAATTTTAGAAGTACTTGAAAACTACTGCGTCTACACATTCAGAATGTCTCCCTACTTACTTGTAGAAATTCTCACAGGACACTATCTCATAGGCTGGCCACAATGACTACTGCAGAAGCTGTTGCTCAGTTGATGTAGAAGAAAGCGTCCAGCCTCTCCTATGTCACTGTCCAGAGCTCACTAGAGGACGATTCACAATCCTTGGTCAGCATATCCTACCTGGCATTTCAGCTGTCTCTGAAATGGAGATAACTTTGTTACTCAAATTTTTTGCTACTTTCAAGATGGTTTAAAAGAAAGAGCGTAAGTTAAAGTCGGTCGTGCCCGACTTCGAAATACCCGTTACTCAGCGCAATTAGTAATTAAAAACCTCATGCGGCTCAGATAAGTATGCAACGTATTTTTTAACTCTGCCATTTATTATCCAATCTTTATGAAAATTTGTGAGACTGTAGATATTGGACATATACACTACACTGCAAATCATGAACTCAATATCTCAACCCTACCTTTGTAGAGAACTGTAAGAGGTTTGGTAAGTTGAGAATTGAATTAGTTTTTTAGAACTGTACCTTTTTCCAAACACAGTGGGTCCGGTTCACGTTTAGGTTCGGTAAGTTGCAAATTTAGAACATTCGTTTTCGAACCTAAAAACCATAATCGAACCGTATCTACGGGGTTCAGTTTGCTACCTTGGCATCGACTTCGTCTCCCCTTTCAGATACGGTATTTATGTCAGAGCTACGGTACTGTTCGATCATCTTGGGGAAATTTACGTTTATCCAACTGGATTGCTTGCATATTTTGTTTTTGCGGAATTTTGATTACATTAACCCAACTCGAGGACCGCCTGCTGTTCATGCCCACTGCTCATCACTTCCACTCCCCTCTTGCAGGCTGCCAAATGATTTCTAATAAAAGCTCTTCGCATATTCCGTGCTTAATTTGGAAAGGAAGAAACGAAACGAAACGAAAGTCCTTCTTCGGCATAAATATTGCTTTATGCTCTCTCGCATACCCCTGCCAACCCCCCTCTTGGTGCTTGCTTTATGCATGCTAATTTGTTATATGCATGTAGCTCGCTTCGCATTTTCCTTCCTTTTGATCAACATATGAGGCATTTTCCTTCCCTCGACCGGAAATATTTTCGCTGCGTAATTTTTCTTTTTGGCAAATTTGCTTTTGGAATTTGGCGCGTTTGCTGGCAAAGATTGCTTTGTTTCTACTCATTAGGTGGCTGCCAGGGTTCCAAGGCGCATAAAATATGCGAGTTTCATTTGTGCCTCATTTAAATGGCAATTTATTGTGCCCGAAACTCAAATTTTTTATTTTTTTCACAGCAGCTGCGCCAAATTGCATGTTAAATGTTTACAGTGCCCCGCCCCACCCCCCTCCCGCTTGATCTTGAGCATTAGATAAACGATTTTCTAAATGTATTTGCCAAGGGTTGAAATGGAAATTAAACCGCCAGACAGATGCAACATCAAAGTCTTGGATTTTGAGTAACGAAAAAACACTCTGGGGAGTTCTCGATTCATTTTGGTAATTTCTAAGTTTAACTGGAAAATACTTTGAAGTGTGGCGGGCGAATATAATTTGAAAAGAAATGACAAGTTTTAAATTTGTGAGTTTTCCAACCATTTCAGTTCCCAGTGTTTTAAATTTTTAAGCAGTCCAGCTTAAGGACTTACCCTACTTGAAGCTAAATTGTTCCTTGCTCAAACTCACCTTCTCAACGTATTCAGGCGACAAATTGCATTATCAGTGTGCAATCCTCAGCGCCACCCCCCGCCAAGCTCTCAGTCTGCCCCTCCCCCCCAAAAAAAAAAGAGAACAGGAAAAAAAAGCTTTGCCAATTTCACATTATCCACTTGAGGCAACTGGCAGGAGGTCGCCCTACCCTCCCGGGGTTGTCATCATAATAGAGCAACTCAGTCGCTGCCTGCGCGCCAACTTATTAGTTGGTGCAACCAGCAAATGTGGCCGCCGCTGGGCACAATTGGTGGCCTCGCTGGCTGATGGCTCGGGGTGTTAAATTTGCATGCTCAATATTTGGCATGTTCAAGTATTTCTCGACTGCAAATTAGTTTTGATTTGGCCAAAGGTCGAACTGTCAGCTTGTTTTACTGCTTATATCCGGCCCGGCCAGACACTCGGCCCGGGAGTGAGTGCGTGGGCGTTGGGCGAAGGGTTGACCACTGTGTTGGCCGTCTATTTGCACAACTTTTTCAACTCATTTCCGCTGCAGTTGTAGACAACCCCTGTCTCTTTCTAACCCTTTCTTCTTCTGGCCAAAAATGATTTTCTGCAACTGTCTGAAAAGTTTTTACATGATGCTGACTGCCGCCTGCTGCCTTGGCAGCCATTTTTTGGCTGCATGGGGTGTTTTTTTTTTGCTGTTTTTGATGACAAGTTCATATTTTAACTAACGACTGTAGACATAGTGCGAGCGAGATGGACATACATATGGAAAATTATAATTTCGCCTTCTCGTACTTGTGTGTGTTGAAAATTGAAGCGTAAAAATTAATGCTTGAGTGCATTTTGTGCAAAAGACAACACACACACACACACACAGGGAGAGAAAAAATACCAAAGAAGAAGAAGCAGCAGCAGCAGCGGAAGCCATAGAACGGGTAAAAACCGTTGGCAACCCAACAGCAGAGAGAAATGAATGAGCGAAAGTTTTGGCCAAATGTTTTCCTTTGGCTCTTCAAATGAAATGAAATTATTTTAAATGCAATTTTTAAAGAAATTTTTGCCAAAGGTCTGAGAGCTAACTTTTAAAACTCTGTCACAATGGAAGTACTTGAAATTGCTCCTAGAAATAGTAGCTTAGATCCTTGGTAAAACTCCGTTGAAAGTTTATTTGTTGGTAAGCCATCGATAGAAATGACATTTCAATCAATTCCCAACACGACACGAGTCGTACAGAATCGGGAAAGAGCCGCGATCCACACACTTCGCCTTGGAACAGACTCGGCCGAAGTTTTTATACCCTTGCAGCACATTTTTCTAACTAATTTGAAAGACATTTCCAAGTTTTTCTCACTGAGACTACTTTCCTGACTCTAATTCTGTATGACAGCTATACTATATAGATGTCCGATTTTGACCAAACTTGGTGGAATCAAGGGAAATCATAGCAAACTATGAAATACAAAGTTTGCAGGCGTTTCCTTTGAAAACAAAAAAGTTTTTCTAACCAAAATTAGTTTCTCGACCGATCGTTCTTTTGACAGCTATATGTTATAGTCATCCGATTTTGACAAAACTTTGAAGAATTGTGTGAAAGCTAATAAAATCAATAAATGCCAATTTTAAGAAGGTTTACATTGAAAACAAAAAAGTTTTTCTTACTAAGACTATTTTTCTAACCTTACTTTTGTATGGCAGCTATACTATACAGATGTCCGATTTCGACCAAACTTGGCAGAATCATGGAAAAGCATGAAAAACTAGTAAATACTGAGTTTGGAGACGTTTCCATTGAAAACAAAAAAGTTTTCCTCACTGGAACTAGTTTTTCGATCGTTCCTATGGCAGCTATATGTTTTGGTCAACCGATCTGGCCGGTTTGGACAAATGTGCAGCTTATTTGTACCAGAAGCCTTCGTGCAAAGTTTGGTAGTGATAGCTTTCAATCTGACGGAGGAGATAGCATAGAAACAGACGGACATGGCTATATCGACTCATCTCGTCATGCTGATCGAGAATATATATACTTTATGTGGTCGGAAATGCTTCCTTCTATGCGTTACAAACATCTGGACAATTTCAATATACCCTCTGCAAGGGTATAATAACCTTCATAGAGGTATCTCAAATCTGCTCCACCTTTCCTGCAGAACAACGTTTATGGCAAGTTCAAAACTGTTAATTTTCGACATCGAGGCTTAATTTACCACTGTTTAAGTCACTTAATGCAACGGGCAACGGTTAGTTCTTCATTCTCACACAACTCACTTTGAAGTGAGGCAGTTTCAATTGCCAACTCCCGGAGCAAAGGCGGGCCCACCGCTGGTATAGTTGCCTAAGCTCCTTTCAGTGATGGGTGGTTTGTAGCTTTCAGCCCTGTCGCTCCGGGACTATTGAAATCAAACGACATTCAGTTTGTGATTTAGTCTAAGGTTTCTCCATTGACCTTTGGGTAAATTAAACCTGTTGAAAGCAACAGTTTTTGAAAGTCTCTTATAAACAGCTTTAAGACCCGGGTAATTCCAGATGTAACCACTGAATGTGTGTGTTTACATCTTAAGCTTAAGGCGGTTGGTAAATATAACTATTTTGCAGGAAAATGCTTCAAGACATTTGCTTTTCACTTCAATTTTGAAATCCCTTGGTTAGTATTTTATGGTGACCTTTAAGCGAGACCTACAAATGCGAAGATAACTAAGGTAAAGTGCAGTTCCGTAACGTAAAAAGTAATAAAATTGCCTTGCAACTGAAGTGTGTGTGTGTGTTTGTAAATATCTGTAACCTAAATCTTGGAAATGTACAAAGAGCGATTCTATAGACCAGCTGCTTTCTCTCTCCCTCTCCATCTCTCTTTTCTCTCACTGTCAACACAAATTAAGCCAAACATGTAAAACTGAATACCATGTCTCCCTTTGCCCTCTGCCCTCTCTCATAGTTTGCGTATTTAAATATGCTCTTTCACTTTCAATATCAAATGAGTGGCTGGGCAACTTTTGCTGTTGCCAAGATTGCAACTCGTTCTACGGTTCCCAGTGAGGAGGGGAGGGTGTGGCAGGAGAGGCAACCCAATTTTCGGCAGCCGCCAACCCTTGCAAATTGCACAAGTTGCCAAAAATCGCTTCACATGTGCCACTTAAAGTTTTTGGCTTTGGGCTTGGTCCCCCCCCCCCGCCACTCGTGTAGTTTACCCAAGTTGTAAGTTTAGTATAGTTTTTACCTGGTTTCCACTTGTAAATTTAATCAAATTTTTAGCGTGGTTTTCTTTTTCTGGTTGAGTATGATGAAAGTGAGAGATGTTTGCAAAAGTTTTAAGTGATGTGGATAGGCACATAGCCAAATTAGAAGTAAACAGAAATGTGCATAATTGAGCTAGAATTTTAAAGGGAAATGTCTAAAATTAAAGACGTGACTTTAAGTGGTGGGTTTTTCCATCAAAACATTGAATGAAATGGAAAGAACTTATCATAGAGGAAACTTTTATAACCGGCTTAGCTAGCTTCATATTACCAGCTTGCGTTTTATCCAAGACTTGAACCACTTGTGAACCGGTTCGAACCATTACAAAGACTTACTTAATATTAACCAGCCTAAGTACAGAACAAAATATTCAATTTGAAGCTTAAATTAGATGTGGGATAGGCCTTTGAACCTCCTTTGAACCGGTTCAGAACTGATCTCAAGCTGGTATATAAATATATATTCTATACGTGAAATTTCTAAGTCGCTTCGGCCAAATTTCAACCTTTCTGAACCACTTTCACACGGTTGTTAAACATTCACATTCACTTTCATACAATAGTGCAGACCTAAACAACAAAGTTCCATTGGCTTTTTATGGGCCCAAAGCGTCAACCGAATTTAATATTTCACTAGATCGCTCCACCAGCCCGTTTTGTGTTTTAATCGATTCAAAAACACTTCAATACTGATCCACTCACCCCTCCCGCCCCGTCCCACAATAATCTCTTTATAACTGGCGCCTCACAAATGCAGTCAGTGGCGCCTCATAAAATTGGTGTCCCATTGCGACACGTTGTGGTCGCGGCACGGAGCGGTGAGTGTGTGAGAGGCCTATGCTTTATGGGCTGACATTTGACATTTTTATTAGCTTTGTGGCGGCGGCGTTTAATTACTTTACGCGCTGCGAACAACGGTCGTGCCTTTTTTATATGCATTATCTGCATATCCTGTGCCCGGCCAATGTCCAGGACATCGACTCCAACTGCAAACTGCAGTGAAATGCAATTAAAATATGCATTTGAATTTTATTGCATAGCCTTGGGGCATACCGAAAAATTACACATTTTATGCGTGAACAGCTCATTAAATGAGCATTTTGCCTGTAAGTGGGCGGGGGGTGGGGACAGGATTGGGACTGGTTGGCGCTTTTGCTGGTTGACGGTTGCTAAATGGAAAAAGTTGGTCGCACAATATGGCAGTGGCAGTGGCAGTGTTTAAATTTATTTCGAAATAGTTGCAGAGCTGCTGCTTTAAGTGGTGCGACTTTAATTTTCCACTATCCAAGGACTCGATTTCAATCCTTTTCAGTTAAGCAATCACACAAGGGTTAATCAGCCAAGGGACTTTAGGTTGCGAAGACTTGTATTTGGATAATGCCAGATTATACTTTCTAGGGTCATGTTTCAATTTGACAATTTGACCATTTGAGTTGATTTAGCCATGTCCGTCTGTTTCTATGCTATCTACTCTGTCAATTTGAAAGCTATCTTCACCAAACTTTGCACGAAATCTTTAAGTACAAATACGCAGCACATTTGTCGGAACCGGCCGGATCCGATGACTATAACATATAGCTGTCAAAGGAACGATCGGTCGAAAAACTAGTTTTGGTGAGAAAAACTTTTTTGTTTTCAATGGAAACGCCTTCAAACTTTGTATCTCTTAGTTTGCTATGCTTTCTCATGGTTTTACCAAGTTTGGTCGTAGTCGTACTTCTATATAGTATAGCTGTCATAGAAAAGTAGAGTCTGAAAAGTGTTCTCAATGAGAAAAACTTTTTTGTTTTCAATGGAAATGTCCTTAAAATTTGCATTTATTTCTTTGATTTGCTTTCACACAATTCTACAAAGTTTTGTCCAAATCGGATGACCATAGCATATAGCTGTAGTACGAATGATCGGTCGAAAAAGAAGTTCCATTGAGAAAAACTTTTTTGTTTTAAATCGAATCGACTCCAAATTTCTTAAATGTTCATTTGTTAGGCTTTAGCATGATTTCTTAAAATTTGGTCCAAATCGGATATCTATATAGTACAGCTCCCATAGAAAAGTAAGGTCCGAAAAGTAGTCTTAGTGAGAAAAATTGAGAAAAGTTAAATTCGGCTCGACTGAAGTTTGTTTAACTAAATTAAAGGACATTTCCTCAGAAAACAAACAAGTTTTTCTTACTAAGACTACTACAGCTATACCATATAGATGTCCGATTTCGACCAAACTTACTGGAATCATGGAAAACTATACCAAACTAAGATATACAAAGTTTGGAGGCGTTTAGAAACAGACGGACATGGCTAAATCAACTCATCTCGTCATGCTGATCAAGAATATATGTACTTTATGTGGTCGAAAATGCTTCTTCTATGCGTTACAAACATCTGAACAAATTCAATATACCCTCTGCAAGGGTATAATAACGTGCAAACTTCTATTTTTTCCAAATCTGGTTTGAAAGTGTTTTCTAAATTCTCAAAAATATGAAAACGTCCAAACAGGACCAAGGGCAGAGTAACAAACTGAAGCACAGCTTCTGTTCCTGTTTCCTCAGTCATTGAAATATATTAAATTTCAACTGTTACACTTACCGGTCTTCAAAAAACAAGCACAAATAATCCACAAAATGTTTCAACTTTTAAGGCCTGAATGTAATTCGCTCAAAATATTCAAACTTGGCGCTGCTTAAGACGCCCGTAAAACGCGTGCTTGGACTAACAAAGCAAACCAAACCGCACAAGCTCCTCTCACAACAAAAACAACAACTACAACAACAACAAAGCTTTTCAAAGTTTTCACCTGCCCCACCAACTGCTTGCTCATTAATTTTTCAGCACTTTTCCAGCTTACCCAAAAACTTAAGATAAACGTTGAAAGGTTTTTGGTTCGGCGTTAACTTGTCATCGGTCGTCTAATCTATAATTCAGCGCCTGCGACTCAATGACAATAAATTCAATTAAAACCGCCCAAAGGTGAGGAACCCTACCGAAAGCGTAACGGGCCAGTGACAAATGGCCCGGTCCAAACTGCCGGCCCGGGCGTGGCGCGCTAATCCCTTTTTGATTGCTCAGCCAAAGCACGTAATTTTAATTCCAGCAAATGATTTTTGCACACAACGAAGGAGCAGGGCCTGTTTGTTGGTAATTTTATTTGCAGCTTTCTGCATTAAGTGCACACACAATGTTTATTAATTATTCAAGGGCCGGGACACGAGGCGAGGAGGCAGGTCAGTCTTGGTGTTCCCCCTCCAGCCCTCCGGCCGGCAGTGCATAATTGAATATTATGATTGTTATTTTCACTTGCTGCCTGTCTCGGATTCCCTGTTATTTTAGTGTATTCCCCGCTCCACCCGCCCCCACTCTGCATCTCCGTTTGGCTCTTTATCTGTGCATATTTAATACGGCTCGTTCTGTTTCGCCTGTTTCAGGAGATTTTTAGCCCCGGGGGCATGTTTTGCCCTTGTTTACGTCTTTTAAATGTCGCTCACCTGTAATTGTCTGTTCTGTTCTGTTCGGCTTTGCTCTCTGTCTGAGATTGCTCTGGAGGGCAGGAATTATGAGGCTACCGGAGCTGCCAAATTCGTGCCCACGTGTTTGGTTTAAGGCTGTTAAGCCAAGTTCGATACTAGGGGGAATCGTTGTTCATTTTGTGTTGGTGTTGTTGTTGTCGGTGAATCACAGAAGACTTCACTTTTTCGTTTGGCAGTGTCGGCAAGCCTAATCCACTCATAAAAATGATTTTCAGTCAGTTTAAGTGTTGGTAAATGCTGAAAAATGTGTGTTTTTAATAACAGAATTAGCGAATTTGACTGAATTGTTGAGTTTGAAACGAGGGAGCAATTCAAGCCCTTCTTTCATGATGTGGAAACAAAGCAATGGGTCTTTACAGAACTTATACTTAAATTATAGTATTCAGAAGAGAAAGGCCCATACTATTCAGTTAGCCATATATTTGTATACCAAAGGTTTACTCTAAACTAGAGATTAACGTCTCAATGGATACCTGTTGTCAGGAATTTCTGGTAAAAAACTGCTTCTAAGAGAACAAATCTTATGAACAAAGAGAACTAAAGGCTTCTTAAAGGTACACCCAGTACTACAATTCAAGCTTTTAGTTTAGTTGCAACGAATAGTTCGTGCTTCAAAGCCGATCACCTTCGACAGCTATAAAGCTAATAGGCAAAAACAAAGGAATAGCCTTGTCTTGGGGTCTGTACAACTTCGGCTGCATTGTTAAAGCCATTCGATATCCTATCAAGGCTGTGAGCCTGGGCTTCACGGCTGGTTCCAGTCGTCTAGACCAACTTATGTTGATATATTGGCCTTCGAAACAGTTCTAGTCAGAGAATCTGATCACTGGCATTTCTAGGTTGCATACTTTGTGCATGAATATCCAGAGGATCTATTTCAGGTACGGTCTACAGCCTATGGACCTTGAAGCAAGTCTTCTTCTCCATTGCTAGCCACCATAAAAATAGTTCATAGATTCGAACTTAAATCACAGTTCTGCTTGGCTTCTTTTTGAAAGAGATTTTTAAGGAACTAATTGAAAAATTAAGTAAGCCGGTTCTGAACCGAACCGAATCAACCAGAAACCGAACCGCTTATGCCAGCTGATAAGCCAAACAGGCAAACCGAACCAACTGACTTTCGAAATTGCTGAACCGAACCGATAGACTCAGCTGGGGATCACTTTTTGGTGTGAACTTTTAGGGGAGCTGAACTGAAAGATTTCAAAATATTTAATGCTGATTTCAATGAATTGATCCTCTGTTTCGGGCCAAATGATTGACTTGACTTTGCTGCCTTCTAATTGACTTTGCTTTAAACCGTCTCTGGGCCTTAAGATGGTTGATAATTTGATGTAACAAGCTGTCAACTTTTAGTATTGGTAAACCACTTAATTAAAGTTTTCGCATACTTAACCAACACTTTCACAACCAGTTCACCAGCACCACAATTTCGCTCCTTAATAAAATTAAGAATACCGTTTTAGTTCATTGTCTGCCAAACTGCAAGTCCTTGGCGCTGCTACAAATGAAATTTGCATGTTTTTCGCCTACACTTTGGTGTGTGTGGGGCAACTTTTTGCCCAACTACAGCTGAAATAAACATTTAAACAATAACAACTACTTTGCATGTAGAACAACAATTGTTGCAACAACAATGGCCCCGGACCTGGAGTCCGAAATAATAAAGTTTTACAGCTGAAAATTACTCAATTCCCGTTGCCGTTGCCCGAAAAAGTTAACCTAATTTTTCGCAGTTGCCTTTGGTAAGCGAAAAGAACTTTTGGCCAAGAGGTAACAGCGGTAACAAGCAACACTTTTGGCAGGAAAGTGACAATGGGCGAGGGCGAGGCACGTTCTGCGTGTTGCAGGGCCTGTCTAGTGTTGGTAAACGCACTCGGGGGGAGGGGCGCAGAGCTGAGGAGAAGAACGACATAATAATGTCCAAATATAATTGAGTTCATGCATTCATTCACCAACTTTTGCGCTCTTTAGTGTTCAGTAAATGGAGCCCCGGCTGCTTTTGTTGATTGTTTCACTCTTGAGAATGCAAGGGAAGTATTCGAAACATAACCTCTCCAAAAGTCTGCGCCAAATTTTCCACTTCCCCCTTCATTTTATTCCGCACAAATCCAAACTCATTTCAATTTAGCACCCAACTCTTCGGTGTGGAAATCAAATTAAAAATCGCACCAATGACCAGGACCTGACCCCCGGGGGCCTAACCACCTGTGTCTGGGGCGGAGGCTAGAAATGCTGGCACACGGCTCACTGAGTGCAAATCAGAAATAAAATTTAAATCTCTTTGAGAGCCGGGCCGAGCTGTCAAATAAATTACAGCGCTTTTTTTTTGCTGTCTACAAAATGGCGTACAGACGCACCAACCCCGACACACAGAGAGAGAGAGACAGCGAGATACTCACTTGCCTTAATTGATTTCACACCCAGTCGAAGGGTTTGAGCTCCCCTCCTCCGCCACCACCCCCAAACACTCATTTGCACTTAACACTTTTGGCCATTTTGTTTGCGACTCAAGTTTATGCCCGCCTCGTTCGTGCAATGATGAGGAAAATTGCAAAATTCTGGTGCGCCTTTCGATAATTAAATATGCTCATCGTGAGCACATGTGTCTAATTGGATTGTCTTAGTGTTGGCTAACGTTGTCAGACAGCATCAGCATCCTAACACCCCTCTCTCTCGCTCTCTCTCTCTCTCGCTGGGTAAGTATTAATCCCTGACCCACATAAGTTGCAAGCACACAAAACCCGCTTTGGCCAAAACTTTTTAATGAAGTTTTGGCGTTCTTGAAAAAACTTTTTTGTTTCGTCGACGACGACATGTTGTTCTCTATTTATTTTGATTTTGGCAACTTTACCAACACTGGTTACTTGAGATGGGGCGAACGGAGGGACGGTAAGTGGCACATTTGCTGGGTGATACGCTTTTAATTAGTGGCGATGGTAGTAAACTTTTGCACCCACCCCACAGTGTTTTTAATTGCAACTGATGCGAACTGAAACCCAAAAGAGAAAAGTACAGTTGTGTGTGCTCGGGCTAAGAGGGCTTAGCAAGTGTGAAGTGTGGCGTACTAAGGGCTTAGAGTGTTAAGAGAATCTTTCGCAGCGGATTAGCAGTGACTCCTTTACAATTGCCGTATTTGTTTCTTTTTTAATTTTGCATCCCTTATTTACAGGTGCTCCCACAGTGGTTGCCTTGAATGCCACACCCGTGGCCTATCCAGGCTCTCCTCTACATCTCAATGTAGAGTTTTGTGCCAATCCGCCGGCCCATGCCGCTCGCTGGCTACATGGCGACCGTGTCTTCACACCCGGCAATCAGTATGGCAGCACTGTTTTGGCCTACTCCGTTAAGGTACAGTTGCCACCTCTCATTTGACTAAGCTCCTACTCAACATCTCTCTTGTGTCTTCCACTCAACAGGATCTGCCCACGCCGTATTGCAAGGAGGCCCGCCTTACCTATGTGAGCATGCATGAGCGTGTGCCGCGTATCTTTTACTTCATCGTCTCAACGCCAGGTGGCGTGGCAGAGGCCGTTTTCAATGTGAATTTCACCAAGCGCCACCATCGCCAAATGTCCAATTCGATAGATGATGATGAAGAGGAAGAGCTTAATCGGCCCGAACAGATCCATTTCCCGGTGTTTACGAATAATACGGCCGCCCAGGAAGTACTGCCAGTGGAACTTGCATTGGCCTTGGCTTTTATTAGTATTTTCAGTTGCCATTGAGAGTGTGAATGAGTGTGCGTCGAGTGCATGGGCGAGCGAGTGAGTGAGTGAGTGTGAGTGTTCGTCTAACTCTTATATAGAACTCTATATATGTATATCCCCCCCCAAATTCAATATTACTACCCGCAACTATAAACTACTCTACTCTATATAGCTACTATACTATATGTATGTGTGTGTTGTATTTGTAACCAATTTAGCCAAGCATCAAAACGGAATTATAATCCCCTACCAAACTAAGCCAGCATTTTAGGCACTTAAGTTGATAACTTTTTACTCAAATCCCTAAAAGCAAATTACTAACTATTCTGCGGGGGTGTTTCAACAAAAACACTCCAAAATATTTTTACCGTAGCCCTAAAACTGTAACTGTATGTGTGTGTAGTGCTTAAACGTAATTGCCAAACCAAATTAAAAAGAAACAGAAATAAAAGACGAAAGAAATCTTTGTTAAAAGTTGAATACTTTAAGTTCCTTTTTCGAACAAAAAATAACAAACAAACAAAACAAAAAAAAACACTTGCCAAGCGACTGATTTTGTTAAATATTTTATGTGTGTAAGAGCAGAGAGTTGAAAATATATAAAACTATAGTTTAAAATGTACATGAAAAGGTTATAAAAAAAACACTTACCAGGCACGAACAAATTCCTTCCAAAAAAAATGAAAAGAAAGAAGAAAAAAAGAACATGTAAGATATTTTTCGAAAGAAATTCAAATTTAATTATAATAATTTAAACAAAATTTATATTTATTTTGAAAGGACCAAATACTCTTCGTTTTTCACTTATTCAAAATATTTAAACGACACAACAAGTTAAAAAGAAACCCCTCCACATTAAAACAAGTTCGGCTAAGCCGAAGCTTTTATGCACTTGCAGTTGGAAGAAACAAACGAAGGTCAAAGTTTTGCATATTCTTTGAAAGAAAGGTACCGAAATTTAAAGCCAGAGAGAAATAGGTGTCTGTAAAGCTATTTCAAAGTGTTGCCAAACCCTAGGGAATCATCACTGTATCGGTTCACTGGTTTACAGAGACTTGAAACCAACGGTTCATGTATTTCTGGTACCATTTCAGCTGTCCCATTTATAAAAATACAGTTTTTTGATACACCTACTAAAGATATGCATCAAATTTCGCTCAATATTCATTAGGTAATACTTATATGTATATTGTGATAAGTTGGATTTAAAAACAAAATACTATCATTATTTTTTGAGTATTAAAATATTCATTTTCCAACTCAAGTATTGTGCCCACCGCTGGCTTACTTGATTGCCCACACACGAATAGTGTTCTATGAGTGTTAGGATTTTGCAAAAGACTTTAAAGAAATTCAACAAAACATCCATTATAATTTGTAATTTTCGGTTTGGACTAGTAAAATTGAAACAAAACAACGATTCGCTGCAGAGTCATTCTCCTACCCAGAAAACTTTATAAAGATTGCTTCATACTTTCAACTCCAGCGAATACTACGTTGATACACACAAATATGAAATATGAATGAAATATGAAAATCATAATTTTGGTTAAGTATATATTTTAGATTTGTCTAAACTCAATATTTTTATGAATACCCAACAATCTGGGTTCAATGGCTTCATTTGAATACATAATATGCTGATTTCTTTTATTAAAATGGATCATTAACTACTCTAAGATCATCATTTTGGTAAAAAGTTATGGTCTGATAAGAAATAATCGTAATAAGAATATGTCATGCCATTGAAAACGATACAAACTTCAGGAGAACAATATAAGATCTGGTCCCAAACACTTTTGGAAACCCAAATTCGATTCTAAAGTCATTTCAGAAGCTTCCTTACTCTTTCAGAACCATTTCCAAGCTGCCTGAATCAAATACGACAAACCTTCTGCAAGCGTAGACCCAAATTTGACTACCAAAAGCCCTACCGGAAAATCCCTTAATAAATGTACATAAAAAAAATTGTTCAAGTAGCGAATTGCTCAAGATGCAAAACCAAAATAAAATGTTAAATGTTGTTCGAAAAAAGCAGAATATGCCCATAATGTTCCAAAAATTATATGCTATTGTAAAATATTTCATTTGGAATTAATTATCAACGAGAGACAGCAAAACTTTTTTGTATAAAGCCAAAGCTTTTGTAATTTATTTCATAGAACATCTAAGCTAACTAACATATATCGACCCCCCCCCCCCTATATAGTACTTTATATGTATCTCTAGCCCATTAAGCGTCAGAGATCAATGTAAAAACAAAGCAGAAACTTAGAAGAACCTAACGCCAATTGCATATGCCAGATTCGAAGCCGAGTTCCAAGAATTCAGCTAACCGCATTGTAATTATGATTATCCCTATGATTTACCAACTTTACAAAACGTTTTCAGTTTCTCGGTTGCGAAATTGCAAATTGTGTATTAACAAAGCAAAAAAACAAACACGTCGTCATGTTAACTAAACCCAAATTAATTAATATTAAACCCAAATTATATGATATTGTATTAAATCTATGATTACGAATAACAAATAATAATGATAAAGGTAATATTTAAAAAATATTATTTACAAATACGGGAGGAAAACCATAAAGCTTAGTTCTTAAGTGACACAAGATACCCAAGAAATGTGGCAAATTAATATTAAAAACCCAAAACAAAAACAACAATGTTCATTTGTAGTGCAAAAATAATGGAAAACAAGAAACCAAAACCAAACAATAAGCAAAAGGTTTAAGACATTGGCCCAAGAAATGGAAGCAAACAACCACCAAAAACACAAATTTTTAGCAACTATTTAGTACTAAACAAAGGGCTAGCCAACCGACAACAACAACAACAGCAACAACAGCATAACAGAATCAAAACACCAACAACAAAAATATAAATATACACGACCCCAGATATATAGTCACTGCCCGGGGTAAGCAATAAACTTTTGAATAGGTCAAGTCGTAAGGCCAAACAACTGTTAAATTTAAGCCAGCGAAAACGCAAAGAACGGAAAACGCAAGAAAGCCCGCAAAAACCTACAAGTTTAAGTGACAAAGCAACAAAACAAAATAGCCAATTTAGCATAAAATGGAAAGCGAAACAAACAAACAAACAAAAACACAAAAATGAACATGAAATAAAATTTAAAAAGAGAAAATGAAACAATGGCATCGTTTTATTTTAGAGAAGGGAGAGAGAAATGAAATGAAATGTGGACAATAGTTAGGAACGAGAACTTAAAAGGTAAGGAAAAAGAAAGGGGAGAGGAAAGCAGTTCTTAATCTTGGCTTGTGTGCTTTAAAGCTGGCGCCAATAGCTAGTGGAGGTGACCGGGTGTAAACTCAGAGAAAAAATAGAGAATTTCATACTTGGATCAAGCATTTTCGAGATCAATAGTTCGATAAGAGCGAACATTTTCGTTCCAAGAGCGAAATTCTTGATCCAAGTTTGAATTTTTCATCGCGGTTTTCTTGATCCAAGAGCTTTCATACTTGATCTAAGTACGAAACATTTCACAAATCAATAAGAAAAATTCACGAACCAATGACAAACGAACTCAAATCCAAGGTTACTCATTCTTGAATCAAAAGCATACAGCATTCTTCCTATTATCAAGAGCTCATCAGATTCAAGAGTAAGAGCGTTTACTCTTAAATCAAGAGCTTCATAGTTTCCAATCATACAACAATTAAAATTCAGCTATTTTTTCCATTTTGTTTAAATTTATTTCATGGAAAACAAATAGTTAAACAATGTTGCAAGTTTTATAGCCGGCTCGAGGAATACATAACACCTCACAGCAGCATCAGTCTTTGCCTGTTAACTGGCAGTCGTACAGCCGTCGTTCCATGCCCGCAATGCGATAACTGTTTGGGAATTCCAAAGCAACATGAGTGCAAAAAGCGATTGCGCTCTCCGCTTGATAGCTTCCCCACACACCCCTCTTCCATAAAAAACCAAACTGAGAGAGTGAGCTCAACGCTGTGTTTGCTCTTCTTTCTGTTTCTTTACCCCAGTCCCCTTGCCTAAATACATCGTACTGAGAACGAATTTAGCTCGATTTTAAGAGCCTAATTCTTGAAAATTCGAGAACGCATAATTATTTGTTTTAAAGCGTTCGCTCTTAAGCTATTCCCTCTACTTTTTTCTTAGTGTATAAATTTCCCTAGGCGAGATCGAAAGCACGACCTCTTGGAATTCCCAAGCACTTATGGCAACAATGTCATGAGAAGGATCAATGGATCAATATCTCCGAAAAATATCTCTAAAAATACACGGTAGTTCGTTACATTCATCATATATCCGACACAGTTGCAATACTCTTGGTGTGCGCAATGACCATGTATATCGCCGACCTTAAATATTGTGTTCAATATCAAATATTGATTGCCTTTTGGTCAACTCTTGTATTGCATTTGACTCTCGGACACAGAGAAGACCAAACCAAATTTGCAACCGCAATGCACAATCGTAATGAAGTTCGCTGAAAATTGTTAATGCATTCCCAGCCTCCTCTCCCATTGAGGCAGTTGCCGGTTGCAGCAGTTGTCGTTGCAGTTGCATCAATATCCATCAAAACAAAAAAAAACAAAAAGGCCAAACGAAAGGGAAAGGCCATAAGCACACGAGAGTGCGCCAAAATAGCCGCTGGATTTTGGGCAAACGCAGCGGGAGAGGATTCCGGTTGGCAATACACCAAATCCCCCCGCCACCACCAACCAATCCAGTTGCGTTGTGGCTCATGTTTATTACTTGGAAATCAAAAGTACAACGACACCGCAGGATGGCCAGACCAATATGGTTATGGACACATGCTACAGTTTTTGGCCTAAAGAGTTGGCCAAACCAAAACGCCAACCTGTTCGGCGACGATAACCAGGCCGGTTTTGTGGCACTTGATGGCGGCGCTAATGACAGCGAAATGTTAAGGCCAAAAGGAGCGAGATTACAGCAAAGAGCGGGGGCGTCACTTAAGCGGCGATATTCACAACAGGTGCACGGCGAGAAAAGAGGTAGGCATTACAAAATTAACAGTCTTAGCCGGCAAATGCCCGGAAATATCTTTGTCTGTGGCTGTAAAAAGGCGAACAAGCGATTTGCGTCATGCAACTTTATTGCTTTCAATTCAATTGTCTCCCCTCCTTTTCTCAGAGTGTTCGATTGATCAATTGGAATTCCTTGCAGGTGATGGAGTGGAATAAACTTGTAATGGCCCAGGCGGCAGAGCAAGCCGGCGCGCGGCGCAGCATCTGGCTAATGTCGACGCACGCGCCAAAGCGAAAGGTGCACCAGCTAATGGGTCCCCAACCAACCAACCAACCAACCAACCAACCGACCGACCAAGTTCCCCTGCCAAGCCGCCGCAATCTGTGCAACAAATATCCGCAATTGCCAATTGGCATTGCTCTGTGCATTTCTTTTTAATTGTTGTCGTGGCCAAAAGCAAAACCAAAACCGGCTTTCCTTCAACCACATATTGTATATTTTCAATTTGCTTATGATAGGCGCCAGCCAAACCATTGGTTTCTTCAGGAATCGAAAACTCCCAAAAGAAATGCCATAAAAATGTAGACTTTATGCAGTCCGCCAAATGGGCGAGTCAACGGATTGATTTATGGATAAAACATCGATGCACTTGAGATGCAGTTGCCGGGGCGGGGTGGGCCTGGCAATGAACGAGATTGCATCTATTGGTGGGCTCGGGTAATGTTTAATAAAGTAATCGCAATTAGTTGTTGGCTTATGGTGAAATCGCCTAATTGGGCGGTTGGGGAAGTAAGCGGGCAGAGCTCTTATGATTGCGGATTTTTGTGTAATGAGTAGGCACCTAGTTTTGTGGGATTAGTCAATCAAAAAAAGTGTTTCAACAAACAGCATACTCCTAGAAATCTAAGATTTCATATAGAGAACCGCCTTAAATTTAGAATTCTGATGCCAAAGTGGTTGAAAACGCCCGGAAAAGTCTGTATGGTGTAAGCTTAAAGGAGGTTGGTTGCTGAAACTAGCTCAAGGTCGAACCAACTATCAATGAAAAGGTGTTTGCATGGTTCTTATTCAGAAAACTTGAGGTTTAAGATGTTTAACGCACTGGCCGACCCTTCGATGCTGATAACAGCTGATCTCTATCAACCGCAATCTAGTAAACAGGAAAATTCTGTCTCTTTCATATAAAACTTAACAGTTTTAATCAGGGACTTTTCATACTTTTATGTTTAATTTTTTGAAAATAATAAAAATCATTAAGAAAGAATCTCTAGATTGATTGATTATTTTGTGTTCAACTCACCCAAATCAAATCAAACTAATGCAAATCCATGTGGACTGTGGCAGTTCCTTACTCAATCACACATTGGCCAAGATTTCGGCTTACTGTAAATCATTCACCTTCAGCATTATCAATTGGCGTGCCTTAAAACGCTGACAATTAAAATCACTTTTCATTACACATCGTTGACGCCACACACAAATAATTTTCCATACACTTTTATGAAATTTCACAGTTCAATTAATGCATTTTAATTTTAACTTTATTTTCCAATTTACTTCACCCAGCAACAAAAAAAAAACAAAAAAAAGAAGAAAACATTTGCCAACGCAGGCGAAATAAAACAACACCAAAAATTGTTAACGCAAAATTAAAAATTGTTTTTGATTGATTGTTGCATGAAATTGGCTTTTGGTTTGGGACTGGGCGCTGGTCCATTGATTGTAATTACCTTTTCTCTCATATTTTCATTTTATTTGCCCTGCGCACTTAATTAGCTGGCCGGCCTCCTTCTGGCTTCGGCCCTTCCGCCTGGCTGCGCTTTTTGGGAAATACAATAAGTAAATTTTCCATTTTTTTTTTGTTCGCACTTAATTGCTTTTAATAGATTTTTCCGCAATTTTCTGTAGGTTTTCACTGATTTTGCGACATATTTTGCCCAGCCGGAAGGAAGTCGATTGTTCAGCTTAAAAGTGGACATTTATGACAAATATTTTGGTGGAAATTAGCCATAGACATGGCAATGTATGAGTTGCATTTCCTTTTGCGGTAGGCCTCACAGTTATATAATCTCGAATGACTCTTAAGCATAATTGGCTTTGGCTGGGAACGCCGGAGGAAATGCCGCCCAAAAAAGAAACAAGAAAACTGGGGGGGCAGGGGTAAGGCAAATTGTAAATTACAAATGGGTGTAGTTGTGTGTGCTCAGGCAGCATAATGAGATGCAAGAGATGTAAACAAAGTACTTAAGCTGGATGAGAAGAAAGTATGGCTAATGGTTGAAATCACACAAAATCTTTGTGGTTCGTTGGATTCTTAATATGAAATCACAACACCACGACAATGTTTCAAATGTCAGAAAGAGTTTATAAAAATACTTTTTTGTAAGTAACAAGGTTATGGTAATGCACAGCAAACATTTTATGACATTTTTGATCAATCTTTTACTAAATGTTTTATTTAATAAAGCCCTTTGATGGGAGAAAATGGTAACCTAGCCGCTCTTCTTGATGTGTAGTTTTTATACTCTGTACCGTAGGTACACAGAGTATTATATGTTTGTGCAAAAGTATGTAACAGGCAGAAGGAAGCATCTCCGACCCCATAAAGTATATATATTCTTGATCAGCATCAACAGCCGAGTCATGTCCGTCTGTCCGACTGTCCGTATGAACGCACAGATCTCAGAGATGGTAAGAGATAGAGGTTTGACATGTATGGGACATATGCTTCTTATATCTGCAGGCAGATCAAGTTTATTTTCAATTTTGGCCACACCCCCTCCCGCCCCCGCAATTTAGAAAAAAAACGTCGTATCTCCCACAGTTTTGAAGATAGATGGCTTGTTCCTTCTGGACATATTTAGTTATTAGGATAACTTATCGATCCGCCAAAGGAATGAAGAAGATCGGATGAACGGTTTTCGAGTTATGATCAAAAGACAAATTTTCTTGGTACAGAGTATGTTATAGTCGGGCTTGACCGACTTTCTTTCTTGTTTTTATCCCGTTGCTCTGCTCAGTTTCGATTCATTGGCGACTCTTTTTTCAGGACGTACTTCAGTAAATCGCTTTTTGGGTCGTCTTTTAATTTCAAATAAAAAAATCTCTCTGTATTCATCAAAAGGGCCCAAAAAAGAGTCTTCAAGATGACTTTTGTCAAAGAGATCTTCGGTTTTTACTAGAAAATTGATAACTGATAGTCTTAATCAGAGCTGTAAACTGCAATTACCACTTTTATTACTCTAATTACAATTATTTAGATAATTAAAAACCATTACTGATTACAATTTTTTAGTAATCGTAATTGTAAATGGCAACTACGAATATAGGTGATTAATATAATATGTAATTACTTTTACAATTACTTCTGTAATTGTACCTGCAAAGGGGAGTTATGGAGTATTTATGCTTGAAACAATGAATTATTTATGTATTTCACGGTGTTAACTGAAATTCTAAACCATACCTGTACAGATGCAATAATTGCAGTGTTCCCCTCTATTGTAGGTTGACAAATGTTGTAAAATCGCTTCTTGATTTTAAGAACAGCAATCGCCGCACTCTTTAAAGAGCTCTGTGGAATCAGAGATTCTGTTTAACTTTACTGCCAGTGTTTTTAACACCAATTACATGAATAATTGAACTTTACAAGCACAATTACTGAATAATTCCAATTTACAGGTACAATTTTTCAAGTAATTTTACTGAATAATGCCGCTTTACAGGTACAATAATTCAAGTAATTAAGTAAGAGTAATTACAGTTTGAAATAATCATAGAATAATCTTCATTTCAAGTTATAATAGCGAATACCAAAAATTGTAAATATGAGCTTTAACTTTTCCGACCAGTAAAATTACTTTTTCCAGCCAGATGGCAAACTGTCCCCGTTCCAGTCTTCGTCAACCTCATAAAAATTTGTAAGCGTAGATATTAAAAAAAAAAGCTTTAACTTTTAAATCTTAACTCTTAACTTCTTAACTTTTCCCTTTGCACTGTTCACTCCTAACTCTTAACGCTTTACTTAACACCGTCCACTGCCAGCCTTTAACATTTACAGCTTTAAGTTCACTCGCTTAAAATGTTGCAGTTTTGTCCCATTTGAAATCCCTTTAAAATCTGCAAATTATATTGCTTATTAAATATTTAAACCAACTAAACTTGCACAATTTCCCCCCATAAGAAATTCATATAAATACACATATGTGCAGTGAGCATATCTGCACACACACACACACGCACACAAGATCATTAAATATGCAATAAATAAAACAAATTACCCAAAGCATAAATAAAATATAAAAAAACACACATTTCAATAAATCAGAAAAAAATAAAGCAAACCGCATCCACATTAATCAATCAGCTCGAAACGTCAAACGCTTAACTGCGACAAAAACTGAAGGCATTTAAGCAAAAAATAAAACTAAAGCCGCCTCATTAAATTGTGTTGATAATGTCAAGTAACACCAAAACAAAAACCAAAACAAAAGCAAACTATTCCATCAGTGTAATCAAGGGGGGTGGGAAAAGGGCTTTCACTTGCTGTACTACACACGCTTTGTCTACAATATTTTCCAGCCAGGGAAAAACCTGTTGCAATGTTTACTTTTTTTTAACGTTTTTTTTTCGGCGGCAGGGTCAACTCAATGCTGCCGTAGAAAGCCAACAAAAATTTGTCATTGCCCAGAGAGGGGAAAACTGGATAAAGCGCGGCCGAGAGTTGCGCAATCGCTGCTGGCCGCTGCCGAAGACGAGTTTTCGGTGTGCTACAGTTAAGGATCGGCCGCTTCGTCGCGTCGGCGAAAAGAAAACGAAATGCCTGCTCACAGTCGGTTTCACTTTCATTCGCGACGCGCACGCGCAGCTGACAGGGTCGGTGAAAACAATTGCACAGGCCACCGAAAGACATCAAAATATACCAATAACATTTCAATTTGTGAACCACAAAAAAGCGACAACAACATCCACAAATTCCATTAAACTTTATAATTGTTTTAATCAAATAGAAAAGTGATTAAAAGTGCATTTTAATTGTGCGGCAATCAATATAAATAATTGAGTGTTTTTGTATCTCTGGCCCAGTTGTTCGTAATATTTAATGGATGCAGGTAAATTAATAAACCAGCCAGGAAAAAAGCAGCAGCAACAAATAACGAACAATGGCAATAAAACATTTTCGCCAACAAACATTTGGCCAGGGCGAATTGTGATGGATTTTATCTAACAACAATTTAGGCATTCGATAATGCATTTTAATTAAAACCGAAATACGATTGGAAGTATTTACATATTTATTGAAATTGTGCGAATAATTAACTAGATGTTGAATTGGGACTCTAATCAGGTAGAAATATGAAATCAGATTGTGCAAATTTATAAATGTACTCAATAATTACCCTTAACAAAATGTATAACATTAGTTACCTGTATGCAATGAACAGAGTTTATTTGAACACGAAATGGGGTTGATGGATAGAGGGTTAGTCTAATGAATTGTGGAAATAACTAACTTAAGCAACTCCGGAAAGGACGGACATTGCGAGCTAGTATAGTATATACTTGATTAGCATGTCAGTTAGTTTCTATGCTATATAGGATAGCTTTCATAGAAAAGTTAGGTCCGAAAAAATTATCCTATTAAGAAAACCTTTTTTGTTTTCAATGGTAGCGTCTTCAATTTGTGCACTTTATTTATTTATACCCTTTCACACAACATTATAAAGTTTTGTCGAGATCGCAGGACTATAGCATATAGCTGCCATATGAATGATCGGTCGAAAAACTAGTTTTCGTGAAGAAAACTTTTTTGTTTTCCATGAAAACGCCTCCAAACTTTGTATTTCTTAGTTTGCTATGCTTTTCCATGATTCTGCCAAGTTTGGTCGAGATCGGACATCTATATAGTATAGCTGTCATAGAAAAGTACAGTCAGAAAAGTAGTCTTAGTGAGAAAAACTTTTTTGTTTCCAATGTAAGCCTCTTTGAAATTTTCCAATATTTATTTTATGAGCTTTCGCACGATTCTTCAAAGTTTTGTCAAAATCGGATGACTATAGCATATAGCTGAAGTACGAATGATGGGTCAAAAATAAGTTTTATCGAGAAAAACTTTTTTGTTTTAAATGGAATCGACTCCAAATTTCATACATGTTCGTTTGTTAGGCTTTTGCATGATTCCACTAAGTTTGGTCGAAATCGGACAACTATATAGTATAGCTCCCATAGAAAAGTAAAGTCGGAAAAGTAGTCATAGTGAGAAAATATTTGTATACTTTGTTCCACAGCTACACCTAGTATAATAAGTTTGTGTAAAAGTATATGACAGCCAGAAGGGAGCATCAGCAACCCCATAAAGTATATAAATTCTTGATCAGCATCAACAGCCGAGTCGATATAGCCATGCCTATCTGTCTGTCCACAGATCTCAGAGATGGTAAGAGATATAGGTTTGACGAGTATGGGACAAAAACTTCTTATATCTGTAGGCAAATCAAGTTTGTTTTCAATATTGGCCACGCCTCCAGGCTGTAGGAAAATTTAGAAAAAACGTCATATCTTCCACAGTTTTAAAGATAGAGGGTTTGTACCTTCTAGACATATTTAGTCATCAAGATAACTTATCGATTAAATGGTAAGGATCGGGTGAACAGTTGTCGAGTTATGATCAAAAGATGGTTCGCTGCTGCAGCGCAGTAGCAGCGCTGCTTTCAGCTGCTACTGCAGCATCAAAATTTAATATTATAGTCGGTTTTGGCCGACTTTTTTTCTTGCTTTCCACAAATTTAGGCTTTCCTTCTCAAAAAAAAAACTACTTGTCGGATCTGCTTGACTAACAGGATGTTTCTAACATCCTACTAGTATTAAGAAGAAAAATAATATCCAAAAATACTTTTGCAAGTGCTAGAAACTATCCTTACACTGATTCACGAGACTATATGTGCAAGTGACATTCCTTGATCTCAAGTATTCAGATTAAGATTCGGCTAGTGTTCCACCAAGACAAAGAAACCTATCGGGGGCCAACTTCAAAGTAAAAGGAAAATTCCGGATTCCCAAAATTGCTTTCCCACTTTTCATTTTGTTTTAGTAAAAATTAAAATCGATCTAATTAACCCCAAACAAATTTTTCGGTTTTCCAAAGCAATTTTCTTTCAAATAATTTCCGATAATGATCTACTCCAATTTGGCCGGTGTAGCAAATTTCCTATCGACCAACTTCACTTTCAATCGGCTGGCCCGAAACCAGTAAGCCAGCTAAAAGCAACCTGCAGCACCTCCGGGCACTTTTAGGCCTCTGCGCATGAATATTGTAAGTGAAATATGTTTTGGCATGCATATTTAATGCTCCATCAAAAGACAACAACTATGTGAAAATCCCGCATGAACCATTTTAAACGCCATCAATTTCAATTTCGCAAATTAAATGTGAGCAGCGAGGGGGGCTTAATTAATAATTCATTTAGTTGCCAGTAGCAATGACATAAGCCCAAAGCAAACAGTTGAGCGCAGCCAAGTTCAACAACTCGAAAGCGACACTCGACGTTTTTAGGGAAAATTCACAAAACAAGCGAAGCCACTTAGGAAAAATCATCATCGTCGTGGCAAGACTTATCGGTTGAAATCAAAGTGAGTGTGGAAACAGGCTTGACTGCATTTGTCGTAAGGGGTTATTCACATTTTCGATGGACACTTTTCTGTTTTTCGTTTTTCCTTAATAGCGTCGCCGCCATGTGGCCCAAACTGCAACTGCTAACAGTTGGCCTGCTCTGCCTGGCGACGGCTAGCGCCAACGACAGCAACAACTCCTCCACCACCGGCACCAGCACGACCAGCTTGCCGCTGAATTTGCAAACGCCTCCTACACAGCCGCAGAATGTGACAATGACAATGGCAATGACCAGGCCCACGAGCCGGGCAGGAAGTACGGAGCAGCGAGAAGATGATGACGAGGCCTTGAGTGACAGCGCCCAGTCGGTGAGTGCAAGATTAGCGAAAGATTTTGACAGGCAATGAGCGTTCGTTTTGACAGGTTAACAGGCAGGCAGCTGGCGAATTGGAGGTCGTTGACGATCTGAACTATGGCAGCGAGGTGGCCAGGGATGATGAGAATGCTGAGAAGCAGGAGTTTGTGGGGTAAGTTTTTGGAGAAAGTTGTGAAGGTGCCTGGGTTCATGTCTTCCGTCCATAGGGTGCCTGGTTTTCTGCCCACTACCATCACAACAAAGGAAGAAGGCGCCAGCACTCAGCTGCCCACCAATGGGCATGGCTACATTCAGTTTGACATCAACGAAGAGCAGCCAGAGCAAAAGGCACCCCGGCAAAGGCAACTGCAGGGCAAATCCCGCACAGAGACCGTCAATGAAGTGCTCTACAATCTGTTTCCCAAGGGATTCTCCGACATCTTTCGATTTAGTGGCAGGGAGACTACTACAGAGGCACCCACCACCACCACCACCACCAGTAGCAGCAGCAGCAGCAGCACCACCCCGGGGGGTGTTCCCGAGCCAAAAAATCAAACCTACTTCAGCTACCAGACCACAGTCACCAAGGAATATCGACGAGAGCTGAGTCCGGGCCACACCGAAATTGTGGTGGAGCAGATCAGCAGTGCAGAGCACGAACCGTTCAAAGATGGCAGCAATCAGATCTCTAGAGATGATCTATTACGCATCAATCGAGCGGCCAAGGACGCACCGGTGCTGCCCAGCTTGTTACTGCCACCCGAAGGTGACACCGGTGAAGCTGGTGAGACTCTGGTGGCCGCCGAAAGTGCTCCCATTGTGATACTGGGTGAACCACTAGAGAGCGAGCTGGAAGAAGGTCAGCTGATAGAAGACAATCAAATAGCCGAATCCCACTCATATCAGCAGAGATTGCCTCCACCTGGAGTGGAGAGCTATAGCAGTCAGCAGGGACCTGCTCAGGAGCAGCACATCAATGTGCATATTGTGCACGACCAGGTCCAGGAGAAGAAGAGTCCATCGAGTGCTCTGGATCACTATCAACAGCATAGTGAGCATCATTTCCAGCAGCCCATTCAAACCATACAGGAGGCACCCTCGCGTCAGTTCTTGAAGAACTTCAAGCCCATCATCCAGGGCAGTGCCGAGGGAGCCATGCCCAAGGGCAGCTTCCACTATGAGGGCGGACCTTTGGTGAGACCTGCCGCCCAGTTGGACTACCAACGGGAGCTGAGCCAGGTGGTGAAACCCAAAGAGAAGCTCAATACCCAAGCGGTGGCCTCGCCGGCTCCGCCCACACATTATGTTAGTCCCACTCCCGCCTCTGTTAACCCACATGGTTTGGTCTTTGTTACCCTTAACTCGCCACCTACCACACCGCTGCCTCAGGCCGAGGAACAGCCACCTCCAAATCTGCCCAGTCCCCATGATTATGTTTCGGAGGCAGCCGCCGAGCCCTCACAGCAGCATGCACAACTTGCTCCGGCACCCAAATCACAGGCAAATACCCAACTGCTGGTCAAACCCAATGGCTATACGTTTGTGGAGGTACAGAAATCGGTCAACATACACAACAAACTGATTACGGAGAAAGATGGTCGCCTGGTGGAGCAACATGAGACCATCTACCATCAGCCCTATCAGCATAATTATGTGACACCCGAGAAGTATGTGGCTGGCGCTGCACAGGAGGTGCGACCTAACAAGAACTATGAGTCGCTGGAGAAGAATCCCATCAATGTGGAGCAGGAGCAGTATGACAGTGCACCTCAAGAGGGCGGCAACTCACATGCCACCGTTCATCATCCCGTACAACCACCCCTAGTCCTGGCGCAACCCTATCCCGTGGAGAAAATCGTCGAACGTCCGGTCCAACAGTTCATCGAGAAGCATATTCCCATTGCCTATGCCGTACCCCAACCTGTACCCGTGCCCGTACATGTCGAGCACTTTGTGGATCGTCCCTATCCGGTGCAAACTATTGTGGAGCAACCCATACCCTATCCCGTGGAGACTGTGGTGGAGAAAATCGTAGAGAAACATGTGCCGGTCGAGGTGGAACGCATTGTGGAGCGACCCGTGCATGTGGAGAAGATTGTGGAGAAGTTTGTGGACCGTCCCCTGGCCGTACCCATACATGTGCCCGTGGCCATACACATGCCCATGCCACCGCATCCGCATCCCAATGGACTGCCACCTTGGTCCCATACGGTGGGTCACATACCACAAAAGGTGCTGCATAACTATTATAAACGGATGATTAAGAAACTGCTGCCACAGCTGGCCAAGCACAAGGCTGCGCCTCCCCTTAAAACACCCACCGCCAAGGTGGTCAAGCCTCCGGTCCATCCAGTGCGTGGTGAGGCTCCGCTGGTGGCCACCTTTAGCCTGGCGGACATGCGTTTCGATCTGCGCCCGCCACCACCGCCGCACGGTTCACCCTGGCTGCAGGGCGCACGCTATATCTACAACACACTGCCAGAGGACTTGGCCACCGCTGCCGCCTCCGCTCCCTCCCAAATGGTCAAGTCTTACATAGGTCCCGTACCGGTGCCCGGAGCCACAGCCACGGGCAATGAGTTCGATGAGTTTCAGCGCTGGCGCAATGGACATTCCCTAAAACGTAGTCCCGACTTTGGTCGCAATTTGCAAATGGAATATGGTTTCAAGCCGCCTTTGGTGCCCTCGGTGGAGATTGATGATAAGGGCAATCCTTTGAAGCTGGCGGAGGAGGAAAAGCAGTAGAGCAGAGATGAAAGGATGGAAGGATGGAAGAAGGAGAAGCAGAGGAAACAAAAAGCGTGCCAAAATATACAGCTAGAGTTATTATTGTCTATTTATGTAACATATTTAAACAAAATGCATTTAATAAATATTTGTATTGAAGTGGAACTGCTAGGGGATGACTAGACTTGACTTCTTGAGAGATCTGCAGCGCTTTTAAGTGTTATGTTCTATATGAATTTGTGGGAAACATCATCTCATTGTCGCTTCCCTTTATTACATTGATTTGCAACAATGCCGCGCGAGTACTTGATGGTCGTATGGGCTGAGATGCCGGCATGTGTTTAATTTGCAGAGACAAAGTAATACAGTTGTGGGTTTAAGGCAGAGACCTATGCAGTCTGGCGAACCATTGCCAAATCTGATAGCAGTCCATCAGACTAGTCTGCCTACCTCTTTAGCCAGGCAATACTGACAGAAATAGAGCGGAGCATCGGCTGTCTCATCTGTCTCATCACACAACCACTCTAACAGGTCAATCTGTTCCGCCTCAGGATCCTTCTAGATACATATCAGCCCACTTCTTTGTGCACTCTTTGACTGGACTCGTGACTTTTAGAATGAAGCAATGCTCGAAACATGCTGAGCAAACTCTGTGTCACCCGGTATCACCAATCGGCTGGCAAATTAATTAAATGCCTGCCTACACCTTTTCAACCCAATTAACAGAGTAAAACCCGGACTTAGGCCGGTGGGAGGGGGGAAAAAAAAACCAAATGATGCATTTCCTTTAGCATTTATGTAAATGGCAGATGAAAAATGAAAAAAGGGTTCCCATTCGAGAGTCTTATCTTATGGCAAACAGGCGGCACGCCCACTTTCTACACACACACACACACACACACACACACACACACACACACATACATTTTGGCAAAATGGCAAACACGTCCTTGCCTCCGAAAAAGGGCGGCAGCGTGCAAAGATTTATATGACAGCTAATAAATTTACAACACATGTACATAGCTCTCGCTCTTCACAAGATATTAGAAGATATTTTCGGTTGACAAGTGAAGGCCTCACACGTACGCGACTCGGCAGTTTTGAATGTTATTGAAGCCTGCTTTTAGGCGGCGGCGGCGGCGGCGACAAACAAGAAAAACGAAAACGAAAATGAAAATAAGAAAAACAGCCTGGCAAATATTTGCGCAGCATTGCGAAAGGCACGTCGGAGTCAGAGGACTGCAGTTGACAGTTGATGGAAGGGGCAGAAGGGTGAGGGGGGAGGGGGGCTGGCGCAGACAAACCGTTTAGCGCACGTGTGGACGGAAGCGGAAACTTACGAAGTGGCAAATGACGCAGGCATATTTTTCGGAATTATTATTTAAGGCAACCTGAATTCGCATTCATAAGTCAGCAAATTGTACATTTTAAGAAATTTGATTATATCTGAAAGCATAAATCATGCACCCACACAAGCACAAGCATATCCTTTTTGCAAAAGAGAGAGAAATCAATGGCAATTGCAAATGCATTCAACATTTTGATAGACTCCCCAGTGAAGCCAACAAGAAAGATAACGAAAAAGGAACAATTGAATAATTTATATGCAAATAAATAAAAGTATTTTCCACATTTCACATTGCAGCCAAAGAAAATGAATGCGAGGCACAAAAAAAACGCGTGTGAAATAAATTTTCAGATCTGGCCACAAAAGGCGTAACACACACTATTGGCGACGTTTTCAAGTTTTTTCAGGGGGTTCTTTTTTGGCGGCCCCGCCTGCCACCCCACCCTGGTTTGGCGCTGCATGTCATTGTCAGGGTGCTGCCAACTTGTTCGCCAGCTCGCGCGCTCTGCATTTGATATACGATGTGTTGGCAAGCCGCCCAACTTGGCAGCGGGCTGAGGGGTGGACGAGGCGTGGCATTTGCGAGACAAATGCAGCTGAACCGAAAATTGCATTTCCGCTTTTGGAAATTGCGCAAACTTCCGCATACAGTTCGAGTGAATGCAAAAAAGAGAAGAAAAAAAAGAGAGAGAGGCTAACCACGAGAGTACGTCGGAACGTCGCCAGACAATTGGCAAAAATTTTCTATAAAAGTGTGAAATAGGCTGTCCAGGGTCGAGGGAGGGAGGATACGCTGACATGCCGTAAAGTGGCCCCACAGTAAACCACAGAAAACTTGTCACACAAAAATGAAGGCAAAAATGTCACTAGCATCCAGCACAGGGTCAAAGATGGTGAGAGAGAGAGAGAGAGAGAGGGGGGACCACCTACACACAAAAGTTTATTGACCAACAATAAAAGCATAAGGAGAGGAATCAAAAGCTGAAACTGCAGGTTCGAATACTCTGAACGATGGCAAATATAACTTGTAAAAGTCAGCAACAAGTAAGACAAGAAATTTTTGGAATTAACCAATTCTTTTTTTTAGCTTAAATCGATTCTGTAATTAAACAACTTTCTTCTCCCAAGAGCAAATAAATTTGCCATTTTTATGGCATACTAAAATGGTAATACCCACTGGGAAGGGTGTAAAAAGTGTCAAGTGTCATTTGCTTGAAAGGGGTTCGTGTCATGGCTAACATTCCGAGTTTTCGTTTGGTTGGTTGCTGGTTGGTTGGCTGGCTGGTTGGCTGGCTGGCTGGCTGACTGCTTAACGCTAATGGGCGACAATTTTGTGGCGTTTGTGCAGGCAGGCAGGCAAATTGCTCTTATCTACACATAGAGGTAAGAAAGGAATGCAGGTGAGGCAACCGCAGATACATACAGCCGGTAGTTGCCCAGCCATACCACTTGGCAGTTTCATTTGCCAGTTGCAGCTCAAAAATTTCTGACATTTAACAAGCGACAACAACAAACAAACAAACAAACATGAAAACTCGGTCCTTTACAAACACACACTTGCACACACACACACATGTATATGCTGACCACACCACAGATTCCATTCAATCAGCGGCGCAACAACAACAACAAAAAAAAGGCAAATGCAAGCAAGAAGTTTGCCACGTGCTAACAATGTTAACTTTAACTGCCATAACTCTGCGGAGCATCGGACTGAGAGAGAGTAGGAGCTGAGCTGAGCTTTAGTTCGCTGTCAGCCTAGAATTAGGCAACGGTTTTTGGAAAGATTTAAGCTTTTTTAATTAAGCGAGTTACACTTATAAAATAATAGCTAAAAAATTACTTTTTTACAGGTCTGCAAACCCAAACAAACTTTTGGAACTGCGCTGCGCGGGCTCGAACCAACATTTACCGGTTCGCAAATTTAAGGTTCAAGGTTTTTGGGCAAAGGTTTTGGTTCGAGCCTTGGTTAAGCCATTGCTTTATACACTTTAATTTGGTAAACGACCTAAACACAACACAAACTGTATGGGAATTGTGTTGATTTAGTTTAGAAAGTGGTTTGCGTAGTTTGCAAATGAAAAATATTAACCAAACTAATGATTAGCTCTAAGTTTCAAGGATGTTAAAAACGAGAAAGCTACGCTAACTTTGTCTGGGCCGAAGTTTTTATACCTTTGCAAGTGTTCCATTAAATATTTTCAAAAAATACTCTTTTTCCCATTTTCCGACCGATCGTTCGTATGGAAGCTATATGATATAGTCATCCGATTTGGCCAAAAATTTGTAAAATTATGTGAAATCATGTGAAACAAACAAATACAAAATTGCAGGATGCTACCATTAAAAACAAAAAAGTTTTTCTAACTAAGACTGCTTTTCAGACCTATCTTTTGTATGGCAGCTTTATCATATAGTTGTCCGATTTTCATCAAACTTGGCAGAGTTATAAAAAAGCATAGAAAACCTATGAAAACAAAGATTGGACACGTTTACATTGAAAAGAAAAAAGTTTTTCATACTAAAACTAGTTTTCCGACCGATTGTTTCTATGCGAGCTATGAGATATAGTCATCCAATCCGGTCGGTTCCAACATATTAGTAGTGTGCAGCAAAAAGAAGACTCTGTGCAAAATTTCAGCTCATTAGCTTCAAAACTGAGGGACTAGTTAGCGTAGAAACAGACGGACGGACACGGACTGTTTGCTTTTGTTAAGGCTGTATTTTCACTTGTCTGATTTCCCATATTTATTTATTACTCGAACAACATCAAATTCAATGGAAGAGACAGAGTTCGTTGAAGAAATTATAGGTCCAATGTGTCGTATACGTAATATTTGTGGAAATATTACCCCCGGGACTATAACTCTCTCTTTCTTTTTTGCACACTTTGTGGTATAACTTTAACATAATGAATCTCAAACTCTACTAATGTCAAACTGAACTTCCCTAATAAATCGAACTTCCTTAAGACATGTAAGAAAAGCGTTCAAGCCCGACTACCATATACTCTATACCAAAAGGAGTTTATGCTCAGCATGGGTTTTGATGCAGCAAACATTCCTTTGCTCATAACTTGACTAACGATCATCTGAGCTTTACCAATCCTTTGGAGGATCGATAAGTAATTTAATTACTTAATATGCCCATAAGGTGCGAACCTGTTTTCGGATAATAAGGCATCCATTGAATCAAAAATCAACTAAAAACTATGAATAATGGATATTTTTATATCAAAAAAAGGGATATACAAATATGTTCTTTCCAAATGGATATTAATGGATCTGTAGATCCACAGAATTCTTAGAGTTAACCTTTCAAATACTATACAGTTCCAACGTCTGTAGGAATTTCATATAATATTTCATTGCTTGGGGATGGCTCTCTCAAAGCTTTCGTATTAATGTCTGTTTGAGTTTCGACTTCCCCATTTCCATCTACCATAAACTTACAACATTTTACCTTTCACCCCCTTAGCTAATTCCCTCTGCAATAAGATATTTGCAATCAAAATTGCCAGAAAGAAAGAAAAAAAAAAACTAATCAAAAACCTCAATTGCCAGGCACAAAATAAATATACAACGAAAAGCAAGCAGAATTTCCAATTTTATTGTACTTCCAGCAACAACAACACAAACAGCAACAACCACAACAATAATGATAAACGGGAGTCGGAGAAGAACTACTGGCAACTGACAATGATGGAGTTGGGCGTGGGCGTGGGCTTGGGCTTGGGCGTGGGAGTGATGTACCCTCCTGGTCTGCTTGCACTGTTAGCTGGCTGGGCGACGGCTTGCATAGAGATGGATGATTTTGATAATAACAATAATAATAATAACTAGCTCTAGTCTGAGATGATACTGAAAATTACAAGCAGCTGCCTGGCCAAGAATTTCAATCAGTGACGAGGATGGGCTACAACTTTGTGATTGCATAACTGTGTGGCGGCCATGAAGAAGCTGAAGAAGCTCCCAACCCAGCGGGCGGTTCGACCAGGTAACTTCCGTTGCAGGCATGGCACGGGCATTCTTTGTGTGCATTGAGCTGGGGCCATCTTTGCTAGCAATTTTGTTGTCAAAAACAACAGCAAAACAACAACACAACTCTAGCAACAACTTTTTGCGGGGCTTTAAAGCCATTCCACCTGCACGGGCCCCTTCCACAGTTTTGGCATGCGTGCGGTTTTCGCTCGACGCGGTCAGCAGGTCGACAATGGGTTGTCGGGATTGGAGTGAGGGACACTGAAAACTGTAAACTGGCAACTGGAACTGCTGTCAGTATATTGGCAAAGTTTTCCATGCTCGACTTTCAAGTGTGTGGCATATGCGGGGGCTGGAAGTTTGGGGAAAGTTAAGTAAAAGTGCGGCGGTGGCGGCGGCAACGAAGTGTTTATTTTGTGTGTGCGACTGTGTGTGTGTGTGTGTAGGGAGGCAGGAAACAAAATGGGTTGTTTTGTGTGTGGTAAATTATTTAGATTGGCAAATCTCTGCTCAACAACAACAAATTGGTATGCGTACGCATCCAGGAAAGGACCAAGTTAAGCAGGAAAAGGACAAAATGTATTTTGTAAATGGAAAACATAACTAAACTCATTTAAGACGGGAGCAACAGTTTGCGTAAACTCAAACTAAGTCAGTTTCAATCCATGGAAATATATTTCTTGCAGTCCAATCAACCATATTACTTTCTCCTCGACTTTCTTTGCCCCTAACAATTGATAGCTTTATCTTTATTTTCAGTTTATCTCATCAAGTTTGGCCCTATTTTCTGCTCCCCCCAGCAGGATTATCTGATTTCTCATTACCAAAATTGTTTTTCCCTTTTGCCTCTCATTTGCATCTTCCAGCCCCCCTCGACCGCACTAGTAAAGTATTTACCGCCCCTCAGTTGCCAAACAGGGCGTGTCAACTGCAGCCATACCTAATCCACACAATCCACAAACGAAACCCCAGAAAAACTTTAAACTGTTTACATTTTATGTCACTTAATGCTGGCGCCATCTACCGGCAGCAGGCCCCACTTGAGCCTTACTTTCGCCAAGTAATTTTCAGTTAAACTCATTTTCATTTCCGCCAAAAATCTGTGTGTGTGTGCGCCATTTTGACACTTAATTATTTCAATTGAGGCTGACGCCCTCCGAGAGTGTGGGACGGGGCGCCTCACACGGCCCAATTCCCAGTTCTTGTTGTGTGTCTTTTGTTTTGTGGGGCGGGAGCTGAGGGGAGAGGGGCTTTTATGGGCAGACCTGCATGGTTGATCCACCTTTTTTTGTTCGCTGCCTTCGTTAACAGCCTTTTTACAATATATATATAAATAGATATATGTAAACTTTTGCATATTGGATGGGGGATGGGGCAACTTTTGTGTGAGGCAACCTTTGTCTGACGATTTTGTCGCAGTCTCATTTACAATATTTGTCTCTCTAGCAGGGAAAACAACAAATGAAATCAACATTAGCTGCAATGGCCATTCAAATGAAAGGCGAGGACCGCAAATGATAAAGCGAATCACTGCAAAATCCTTTACCATACCCAAAATGTGGTTGAGCTGGTTTCAGAAATGTGAAAAGGGAATACCCTAACGAGGAGTGAAAATGTAATCATATGTGAAATTAACTCTTGGAAGGCAAATTCAATATGCAGTTGCCTCATCAGCATAAATCTTTAATAAATACTAAATAGTATTCGGTAAATTCTAGTAAAGTTCGCAATTCAACGTATCTTTCTTATAATAAGACAGAGACTTTCTTCAAATATAGAAATATAGGAAATAGAGGACTTCGGTTCGGCCGAATTTTGTATACCCCTGCAGCACGTTTTTCTAACTAATTTTAACGACACTTCCACTGAAAGCAAACAAGTTTTTCTCACTAAGACTACTTGTCTGACTCTACTTTTGTATGAGAGCTATACTATATAGATTTCCGATCTCGACCAAACTTGGCAGAATGATGCAAAAGCATAGCCAACTAAGAAATACAAAGTTTGGAGGCGTTTCCATTGAAGACAAAAAAGTTTTTCTCACTAAAACTAGTTTCTCGACCGATCATTCCTATGGCAGCTATAACCCATAGTCATTCGATCTTGACAAGAATTTTAAGAATTGTGTGAAAGCTTGTAAAATAAAAATATGCCAATTTTAAAGAGGTTTACATTAAAAACAAAAAAGTTTTTCTAACTGAGACTATTTTTCTAACCTTACTTTTCTAAGACAGCTATGCTATAAAGATGTCCGATTTCGATCAAACTTGCCAGATTCATGGAGATGCATTACAAACTAGTAAGTACGGAGTTTGGAGACTTTTGCATTGAAAACAAAAAAGTTTTTCTCACTAGAACTAGTTTTTCGACCGATCGTTCCTATGGCAGGTATATGCTATAGTCATCCGATTTTGATAAAACTTTGAAGAATTGTGTGAAAGCTTGTAAAATAAATATATACCAATTTTAAAGAAGTTTACATTGAAAACAAAAAAGTTTTTCTTACTAAGACTATTTTTCTAACCTTACTTCTCTATGACAGCTATACTATATAGATGTCCGACTTCGACCAAACTTGGCAGAATCATGGATAAGCGTAGAAAAATAGTAAATGCAGAGTTTGGAGACGTTTGCATTGAAAACAAAAAAGTTTTCCTCACTAGAACTAGTTTTTCGACCAATCGTTCCTATGGCAGCTATATGTTATAGTCATCCGATCCGGCCGGTTCCAACAAATGTGCAACGTATTTGTACCAAAAGACTTCGTGCAAAGTTTGGTGAAGATAGCATTCAAACTGACGGAGGAGATAGCATAGAAACAGACGGACGGACAGACGGACATGGCTCAGCTCGTCATGCTGATCACGAATATATACATACTTTATGTCGTCGGAAATGCTTTCTTCTATGCGTTACAAACATCTGGACAATTTCACTATATCATCTGCAAGGAAATAAAAATCTTTTTAAGTGCATTCGAAACATTTGTTCCCAAAAATTTGGGAGAACATTCTCTTCTTGTGTTCTTATGAACCAATATTATGTTCCACACACGAGTTTTCCATCCGTGTAGGTGTTTTATACCCCTCGAACCTTCTAAATCTACAATCTGCAGTAGCTTAACCCAAAACAGATTCATTTTGTTTGATCTCATATAAAATTTCTGCACATATACCTAATTTAGAAATGGGGGCTGGAGCACCTCGTTAATCATAAAATTGTTGGGCAGCAGGTTTGGTAACGCTTTAAGTCTTAAGCATTTGCCAAAGGCTTTAAAAACTTCAAAAATATTTCACTTACCCAATTGGCCTTTTTCTGATTTCCCTTTTCTTCTCTTTCTCTGCTCGTTTCCATTCTCTTTCTTTAGCTAAGATCTGGTAGCTACTGCCAGTATCTGCAAAAGAAGACGGCTGCTTAAAGTATTTTTTTTGGTGGCATTTTATTATAAACTAGATGGCCAGGCGAACTTCGTACCGCCTAACTATAAATAACAGTAGTGGGTTAACTTAATAAAACAAGTACAAAATTTATTAAATTCAACAACATATATGTCTTCGAGAGGTACCCGAAAGAGTTGACCGATTCGGACCATATTTGTTATCAGCCTTCCTTTATTCATGACGAATGTCTTTATAAAGTTTCATCCAAATCGGTTAAGTTTAGGTCAAGTTATGGTGCAAAAAAGCCGTGGATGGCAAATTACGCGATCCCTGTGTGACCTACCAGAATCAGCTATAGATATAAACCACCCACGCTGTTACTACTACACTCACACGAAATTTCATCGAAATCGGTCCAGCCTTTTGGGAGGAGTGAGCTTACAAAGCCATGTACGGAAGAATTTTATATATTAAGATAATGTATTGAATCCACCCACAAAGTACATGTCCCCACCTTGTCCAATTCCAAGTATTACTATATCGTATCGCAAAAAAAAAGGGCTAACCCTCCCACCTCCCACACCCACCCTCCCCCTCATGAGGGTATTTGGGTCTTAACAATTTTAAATAAAATTGAATGCGATTGCGTTGAATTACATTTTGCGGCCCAAGTTGGTGTTGTTACGATAAAAATGAAGTGGCGGCTGCTGCGGAGCCATAGACCGAACCCGATCCGGGTTCATGTGAGCCCTAGACCCAAATGAAAAAGTGGTGTGGGGCGCGGGCGGGGGGGAGTGGGGCGCAACAGCCAAATGACATTTTGTCGCCTTCCTACCGAAAATTGTCAAAGCAAATTTACAAGGGAGATGCGCTCGAAGTGGGCGTGGCCGCAGACAAAAGACAATTGAAGTTAATGCGCGCGCCCATAGACTTGCCACGCCCCCGTCCCCCGCTCCCCCTCTTGGCCACACAGGCAGCTGGCCATTTGCCTTTGGTATTTTACTTGGGGATTATTTTGTGATTTATGCGGTCTTCGAGTTGACATGCAGATTTAGATTAAGAGCAGAGCGAAGGACAAGGAAATTTAGTAGAGGGACCCACACAGATCCACAACACGCGCATAAATTTCGGGTGGGTTGGGGTGTACTTGGCGTATGAGTGATATTTTAGTTTTCTCGTTTTGCTGTCTCCCATTTTGTGTGTGGCATTAAAAGATTTTGGATTTTGTCCTTCAAGGATTTACTGTTAAAGCAAATTAAATGGCAGAGTGGAGAATCGTTAGCAAAAACGATAAAAGTTTAATTAATTATATGGCCACTCAGTGTCCCGCTCTGTCAGTGATTTTGGTTTATTGTTACGCAGTCTGATTGGAGGGGGCGGAGGAAGTCCTTGGCTACTACTACTACTACTGCATATTTATCATGCGGTTGCGGCTAATTAATTTCGAGAAAAGTTTTGTAGAGGATTTCCGTTGACAGAGTCTGCATGGGATATAAACTGAGGAATAATAGTGTCAACTTACTTAATTATTATTGGCAATAAAGCTAGGAGAATTGGCAGGGTGTGAGGAGGGGTGGGTTAGGTTCGAGACACACTTCAGCTGTGAGGGAATCATTGTTCATTTAAGAACTGACTGATTCATTACTCAGATCCATAGGCTTTAACAGTACCACAGTACCTAAAGTCAACAGAGGACCCCTGCTTAATGAGCTCCGTTTCATGCCATGCGTCTGCCCTATCCTGTCTCCTGTCTGCATCAACGTCATTTTTCAAATCTAAATCCATATAAAATATTTGCCCATTTTCAATTTGGGTTTCGACCATACAGCCTCCACTCACTAGTGTCGCCTCTCTGCCCCCCCCACACATGCGGCAGCAACTCTCCATGGCAACCTCAATGGAAAGCAATCATTCGCACAATTAGAAATCGTACTTAATATCAAATTGTTTGCAATTACAAAGCATTTTAGGAGGGAAGACAACACACAACAAATGGAACGACACATGAGCCAGTGAAAGAGTCGCCTGGGAGAGGGCCACAGCCAAACAGACTTTGGCCATCAAGTGAATTTGACTTAAAAATGGACAAAAAATTGCGGCAATTAAAGTGGCAAATTGTCTTGCTGAGGCATTCGAAGTTCTCTCTCCGTTTGGCATTGTCATTGTACAGATTGTCTGCTCCTCTGACGCCTCGCCCCCGTTCGCCCACTCAATTGTGAAATGGAGCCTTAAATGAGTTTTCAGTTGACTTCGTACATGTTGAGAGTGGCCTCGGAACGTGTCTCCCCGTTCGACTTTTGATTGAAAACCCTTTAAATGTCGCACAGCCAAGTTTTGTTTGATAAAAAGAGAAATTAAATTAAATGTACCGCATTTATGTGGGTTATTTATAAGGCCTAGCAGAACTCTGTCTGGCAATCGGCATTTAATTTTCGCCCATAAAATCTTTTTGGCCTTTTTTTTCCACCCACCAACTTGAACTGCACTTTTATGGTCGGTAAATTTATGTTCCTCGGGGTTGGGCTAAGTCAAGCCATTTATACAGAGATTGGCATTTTGCATTTACTTAGTGATGGGGGAGTTGGAAAATGTATAACATGAAAAGATAGTCGTGACATTTGGATATGAATGGCAACCGAAACTAATGCAAGATGCAACTAAAGTCGTGTAAATGTATGTTATAGGCAACAAGGGGCATCCCCGCATCTATATTTTCTCAAATTTTTATTAAGATCGTATAATAAATTGAAAATTTATAAGAAAAACATCATCTGTTAATAAAAACATTGCATACTTTTCGGAGATTCATGCGCTTTCTCCCTACATAATGTTAATTTGTTAGCATTTCTGTTAATGCTCTGTTATTTAACATAACAGACAGCTATTAAACATCTCTTCCCCTAAGTTATGGGTAAATCGAAGTAGTAGTAGAGCTTATGCTCTCACACAGAAAAAAAAAATTCAGAAATCAGGTTTGAAAACAGGGTAATCCCGGAGCAGACTTGAAGTGTGGGAGTGAAATCAATCTTTTCCGGGGTCGGCTCAAGAATATCCGGGATAATTTGGGGAAGCATTCGTCTAAGAACCAGACTATATTATTTTGAAAAACATTGCTTGCAGAAAATTCGGCTCAAAGGACCTCTCGAAAACATACGCCCACTGCGAATCAAAGTACGTTAGTACCAAGAACTTAAAAAGGGTAAGCCTGCAGTGAAAGGGTTCTCAGAAAAGAAAGTAATCGTATGACCTGTGGCTCAATGTTGTATTATTTCAATCAAGATGATACTTTCGAACATATAAAATCAAATATTTTACAGATCAAATTGATATTTTTAAGATCAAATTGATATTTTTTAAGATCAAATGGATATTTTTACATATCATTTTGCTATTATAAACTAAAAAGTACATATACGAAACACCTTGTCCCATATACAGTATTTCCAACTATTGTATTTAGGGTTTTAGAGAATCAGAAAAAGGACTAATTTATTATATCGGTTTAATTTACCTCCTTGACTGGCGATCGAACTTAATACGATGGGAAAAGCGTCTTATCGTGCCCGATCTTCGGATAAGCGTGTTAAAGTTTCGAAATGTAAGACTATACATATGTCGCTTTCCATCTTCATATTTTCTATACGTTTCCTTTCTCGTTAAACATCAAAAAAGTTTTAATCTGTTTTAAATCTGTTTAACTATATATTTGTGGCTAAAAACGCCAAATTATCTTTGCTTCCCAGCATTAAAGCTGAAAAAACCAATTGCCAACCGTTTTCCTCTCACTCTCCCATCGCTAAAGAGCTGAAAGCAACTCTTTTCGGCTTCACTTTATCTAGACTGAATAATTTGGTGCTGATTTTTATGTGACTTAATGGACAGCTGCTGGGACAGATTAGACCTAAATTATGTCCAGAGTTGGCTCCTGTTTCCAGCAGCTGGTGCATTTTCTTATGTTATCGCCACTGTCGAATCTCAATTAACATAACTCACCTAGCCCAAGGAGTGGCATTCCTTGGCATAACCTAAACACAGCCAGTTCCAGGCATTGTCGGTGGTAGATAGCAGAAGCGGGACCCGGACTCAGGGTCCCGGCCTGCTCATCTGCTCGCCGACTCGGTCTCATTGTCAAACTGGAAATTGTGTTCATAAATCAGAAACTGTCGCACATGTGTGACACCCCAAGCCCAAACCCAATCTCCTCCGCCCCCGCCCCCGCTCTCCACTCCCCTGCTCATCGTTCCCGTTTATTGTGTTGTCAATTTGCTGCGCTCGTTGGTTTTCTGGCCATGGCGATGGCGTAATTAGATTTCTGCCCGAACCACGAAAACGGGAAGTGTCAGACAATTAAGGCCAGGCCATCGACTGCCACTGCAACTGCTATCCTGGCTGTTGGCCAACATGAAGGAAGCTGGCGAAAACGGCTCAATTAAAATTTACCAACCGATCATCGATAGGCAATCTCCAGGCCCAGCTGGCAATTTCCTCAAAACCAAATGACCAACTGTCCAAGTTTAAAGCACGAAGTAAAGTAAAAATTTGAAGAGATTTAATCGCTCGCCGCCTGGCTTGGTCATTGTCATAAACTGGAACATCCATCAGGTTTGCATCAAGCAGTTGGAAGCGTCAGACATTCGCACATTTGGCCAACAAATGTCGCCTCTCTGGTTCGGTCTCAGTCACTTTGTTAGTTGGTTACACTTCCGCCAACGACAAACAACGAAGACGACGACTGCATCCGCAAATGCAACTTTCTGTGTGAGATTTCCGCCTTCTGCAGCTGCAGTTGCCTACGCAGAGGAGCGGAGGTGGACGATAGTGGATGGTCTTACTTCTGGCGCATCTTTGTGTGTTGAATTTATTACGAGATTGTAAATCTGCCACGATTACAGCAATTATGTGGTTTTTGGGGGGGTCGGCATATTGCCCAAAGGAAAAGAAGAAAGAGAAAAAATGGAACGTAGCAGGGTTGGAAGGCAATCCCCTCTCCACTCCCCGCCAGTGTCGAAAATTTCCCCACCAATAACTCAATTTCAGCTAATGTGAAAGTGCCAAAAAAGAAAAGATATAAAAAAAAGGCCCCACCAGCTTGGTCCCAGTTCCTCCTCTTAATCCTCTTCCACATCGACTTTATTTCGTCGCCGAAAACCACAAACTACCTACAGAGAGGAGATGCATCGCCAGAGATAACTCAGCCTCACACAGAAACGCTGTGGATGTAATAAAAATAATTTGTCAGCTACTTCATCAGACGTGGCGCGTGCGTGACAGCCGAAGAGCGCGTGCTGAGACTTCAGCCGGGGAGCAGAGATCACGGACTCCCATCTTGGGTCTTGTGGCTGCCTGTTGCACAAGAGCCGACAGTCGGAGTTGAACTTTCACATCAAAATTCTTCCTACAAATCATATAATCAGACATGAATAGGGTGCGGTGGACTCGTATAAATCTTGGCTCATAGGAAATGCGTGCATTCCGCTGGTTTGCCATTAACAAATTAATTATACAACCCATGTCGGCTCAGCCGGCTTAGTGGAAGCAGAGCACATTATAAATTGCATATAAAAGTGATAAAAAACAAACAAACATATGAGCAGCGCGCACACATTTCAGTGCAAAAGTGTATGGTCAAAAAACAAAAATAGTTGACAGTCGCCGCCCGGGACTCAAAGCCATGGCCAAAAAAGCGACAAGACTCAAAAGCAAGGCAAATGCTGTTAATAAGAAAAGAGTTGAGTGGGTTGGCTGTAACGAAGACCGAATACTCTTTTCGAATGTTGATTTGATGTGATTTTTAAAACTGCTTCATTTTGCAATTTACACTTGTGAATAACAAAGATTTAGTTATGAACTCCTTCCGGCTGATATTTATCTACACTGACTCCAAAGTGGCAACAATACTTGAATACACTAAAATAAATTGCCTTAGACCCCCAAAAATAACCTTAAATTCATGTTAATCTTAACGTTACTTTAAGGTTGCTGATGACCTTAAATTTTTAGGTTTTTTATACTCTGTACCGAAGGTACATAGGGTATTATAAGTTTGTGCAAAAGTATGTAACAGACAGAAGGAAGCATCTCCGACCCCATAAAGTATATATATTCTTGATCAGCATCAACAGCCGAGTCGATATAGCCATGGCCGTCTGTCCGTCTGTCCGTCCGTCTGTCTGTCTGTCCGTCCGTCCGTCCGTCCGTCTGTCCGTATGAACGCACAGATCTCAGAGATGGTAAGAGATAGAGGTTTGACATGTATGGGACATATGCTTCTTATGTCTGCAGGCAGATCAAGTTTATTTTCAATTTTGGCCACCAAGATCGGATGAACGAGTATGATTAGTCGGTTGGGCTTGACCGACTTTCTTTCTTGTTTAAAATTGCTATAAGCCAAAAGAAAAACTGCCTAAAAGTTCGGAATTTTGTTCCTAAATGTAAGATCAAATATTTGCTATAAAGACTTACAATTTATTTCCCCACAAAATAGAAGTATAAACCAAGGAAGCAAATACATTTAGAGGGGTGCTTGAGTTGTAATTCTTCTTTCTGAAAAACCTATAAGAACTTTCAATTTGAACTTTACCTCACCTTACTGGGATTCGACGTCCTCCGAGAACTAATGACATGGCGTCAAAACATTGTCCGCTTGATCTTGCGTCAATTTAACCTAAAGAACCAAGTCATATTAACTGGCAAAACTTTCAGACGGTTAAGTTTTGAAAAATTTACATCTAAATATAAGGTTACTGAGTGGCTCATATGTAAGAGCATCGCCTTAGAGGCTATATTAATATTGTCCAGATATTTGAAAAGCAAAGAAGGAACCATTTTCGACCACATAAGGTATATATATTCTTGATCAGCATGACGAGCTGAGTCGATATGGCCATGTCCGGCTGTCCGTCTTTTTCTTACTATCTCCTCCGTCAGTGTCAAAGTTATCGCCATCAAACTTTGCACGAAGTCTTTTGGTACAAATACGCTGCACATTTGTCCGAACCGGCCGGATCGGATGACTATAACATATAGCTGCCATAGGAACGATCGGTCGAAAAACTAGTTCTAGTGAGAAAAACTTTTTTGTTTTTTATGCAATCGTCTCCAAACTAGTTTTTAATGCTTCTCCATAATTCTGGTCGAAATCGGACATCTATATAGTATAGCTGTCATACAAAAGTGGAGTCAGAAAAGTAGTCTTATTAGGAAAAACTTGTTTCTTTTCAGTGGATATGTCCTTCAAATTTAAAAAAGTTGCCATCAGAGTTAAATTAAATGAAACTTTTGTTGGGTATTAAAATAGATTTCAGATGAAGATCCTGTAGATGAAGAAAAAATCCTTTACTAATTCACGTACAAGGTGGTGCCTTGAGCTCAGATTGAAGAAAATTTAAAATAAGGATATGCACAGTAAACATTTTATGTAATTTTTGATCACCTTCGAGTCTTTTTCAAGCCTTAAGAATGATTGAAAGAGTCATAAATGAGATCGTTTCCCGATCATAAATGATACTTTAGTAGGAAGACAAGAAAGAGAGTCGGTCAAGCCCGACTATAACATTCGCTGTACCAAGAAACAGTCTTTGGATCATAACTCGAAAACCGTTCATCCGATCTTCTACATTTCTTAGGCGGATCGATAAGATACCCTAATAACTAAATATGTCCAGAAGGAACAAGCCATCTATCTTCAAAACTGTGGGAGATATGACGTTTTTTCTAAATTGCGGGGGCGGGAGGGGGCGTGGCCAAAATTGAAAATAAACTTGATCTGCCTGCAGACATAAGAAGCATATGTCCCATACACGTCAAACCACTATCTCTTACCATCTCTGAGATCTGTGCGTTCATACGGACAGACAGACGGACATGACTTGGCTGTTGATGCTGATCAAGAATATATATACTTTATGGGGTCGGAGATGCTTCCTTCTGGATGTTACATACTTTTGCACAAACTTATAATTCTCTATGTACCTACGGTACAGAGTATAAAAATGGTACCCTAGCGGAGATTCTTCTCCGATTCGTTTTTAACCCATTTTTTTGATCAGATTCGAATCAGTTTCGAGTCATTTGAGTCTTTTTTTAGTCGTTATTCACATTTTGAGCATACTCATGAGTAATTTTCGTGTCTCAATAAAACGCATATGATAGGCATCTCTTTTGGTTCATCAAAAGGAGTCGAAAAAGACTCATCAAGCTGATTTTTATGAAAATGATCTTCCAAATGTTTGGTGGGAGGTACCTTCCCCCAATTTTCAGCTGATATGAAGATCGCTTTGATATTTTTCAATTACTTTCCATTTTCAATTGACACACATTTTAAAAGCCATATTTTTTTTGCTATCCCAAATCACATTTTGCGTTTCAGGTGTCTCCCTTGACCAATTCAAATAATCATAACTTCCTTCTAAGCGTCACAAATTTAATCACTAACCCATTATACCCTCCCGCTGGACCTCAGCATCACGAAAATAAAAAGAAATGAGAAATGCAACAGCCAAACAGCATCTGCAAGTCTGCGGCAACTGGCAAAACTGACTTTGCAAATTGTGGGGGGGAGCGGGGGGATAATAGAAAAAACTGGCTGTTGGAAATGGCGAGGCGCCCCAAGCCCAAAACACACACAAAACTCAAGTGGCGCGAAAATTTGAGGCACAGTTGCAACAGCAGCGCGCAAGCGTGCGGTTTTCTTTCCTTCCTTCCAAATGTAAACAAAAGAAAACTCAACTCAAATTAAAAGTCGCATTAAATAAATGAGAAACGAACGAAGCAACGACAACGACCAAGTTTAAACAAAGCTCAAAGCTAAAGTTAAATTAAATAGACAAAGTTGGTTTTTTGCGCAAATGGACACACAAAGGATATGAAAATAAAAAAGTTATAAATAAATGTTAGAAGTGCACGGAAAACAGCATTTCAAATAAAGGCCAAATAACCAGAATATAAAAATAGTACAAAAAAACTGTGAGCAAAACTGCAGCCAACAATTGCAAATTAAGGCCGCAACTTGACGCCTCATTCAGCTGAACTTCCGGCGACACATTTGCCAACCCAAGAGAAATGGCCATCTCCCTGGCCGGCCTCGGCCTCACCTTGATGGTAAGTACTGAAATTATAATATAAATAACAAGCGATTGCATTCAGCAGCTGAGGCATGAAAACGACAAGCGCCTGTGAAAACCCTCAGCCGGAAAATTTCCATATTCCATTGTCCGACGGAGGGAAAACGCCATCGAAGCGTTTTTAACTGGCATGACCCGGGCAGACGTGGCACTTGGCTCCACATATATTTCATTAAAACATTTTTATGCTCCAGTACTTGAACTTCAATTAGCCAGCAAAGCCATAAAACATCATAAGTCAAATAAGGCGAAAATGCTTTCCATTTCATTACGCAACCCGAAGACATGGGGGAAGTGGCTGCTTTTATGACCTCGACTTCATAAAAATGCTGCAACAAAAAAATCCAACTGCAATCGAAACTGGAAATTTGCAATTTAAATGGATGGAAAACTTTTGCGGCAATTTTCACATTTCTTTTGAGCATTTTTTCCTAGCGGCCAAAAGGAAGTTGCCTCCACACCACACCGACAATCGCCCAGTTAACAACTGGCAAAAAGGCTTTTATGTGCATTGAACTTGACTTTGGTTAAACAAAACTGGTTCTGACTAGCACCAGCAGCAGCAACAGCAGCAGCAGCTGCTGCTGCGGAAGCAACCCACCTATATAGTTCCCACAGCAGCCCCCACTCGACGTCTCGTTCCTTTTCCTCGGGCTTGCCAACAATTAGCACAAGTTTTGCCTTTTTGCCTAACCCAATTTCGCCTTTTCAGTTCTTCCACAGAGTTGCCAATGTTTTTCCGCCTTGTTGCATGTAACAACAGCATATTGAACCAACATGGCAAGCCAGAAAAATGGAAATAAGAAAAACAATTATATAAACTGCAGTGCAAGTGATTGCAACAACAAGTTCAGGCAAACGCCTGCACACCATTATTGTGGTTGGCCAAAAATCAAAGGAACGTAGGAAAAGAAAATACAGAAAATGGGCCAAAAAGGCTCTATCTTATTTGAGATCTTCCACCTGTACAAGCAACAGCTGTGATCACATTCAGACAAAAGTTGTCAAGAATATCAAACACTATTCACGACTTAAGATACATTTGGCTTTGGATTTTACTTGATTTCGAACCACTAAAGCAGATGGCTAAGGAAAATCTTTAGCTCTGTTGAGCTTGGTTTAATAATTCTTGGCTATACACAGCCCAAGGGGTCAAGTCGAGCTGCTCTCTTTGAGTAGATTTTTCAAGGCTAGTTACTGCAAAGCTGGCGCCAATTGCTTGTGAAGTTGGCCGGGTGTGTACGTTTTTTACTAGATTTCTCGAGACTAGATCGAACCCACAACCTCTTGCACGGCAGGCACACACACTACCCGCTGTTCCACTTGGTTTTAGCATACTTTAAAGAAAAGGAAGGGTTTTTTTTAAACTGGTTCATGATTTCACACTCGAATCGTATTCAGAAGGTCCGGAATTAACTTAAGCTCGATATTCGTATTTAAATTACTCTTAAGATCGACTCGAGAATTAACTGAAGGAGGGACTTAAGCCGGATTTATAGGTAAAAAGTATTCTGTGCATATAAAACGAGAAAGCTAAGCTAACTTCGTCTGTGCCGAAGTTTTTATACTCATATTTTCAAAAAATACTCTTTTTCTCATTTTCCGACCGATCGTTCGTATGGGAGCTATATGATATAGTCATCCGATTTGGACAAAAATTCGTAAAATTATGTAAAAGCATGTGAAACAAACAAATACAAAATTTCAGGCTGCTACCATTAAAAACAAAAAAGTTTTTCTAACTAAGACCGTTTTTCAGACCTATCTTTTGTATGGCAGCTATACCATATAGTTGTCCGATTTTAATAAAACTTGGTAGAATTATAAAAAAATCATAAAAAACCTACGATTATAAAGTTTGGACAGGTTTTCATTGAAAATAAAAAAGTTTTTCATACTAAAACTAGTTTTCCGACCGATTGGTCCTATGGGAGCCATGAGATATAGTCATCCGATCCGGCCGGTTCCGACATATTAGTAGTGTGCAGCAAAAAGAAGACTCTGTGCAAAATTTCAGCTCGATAGCTTTAAAACTGAGAGACTAGTTCAAGTAGAAACAGACAGACGAACAGACGGACGGACAAAGCTCAATCGACTCAGCTCGTCAACCTGATCACGAATATATTTAGTTTATGGGTTCAGAAATTAATATTTCTATGCGTTGCAAACTTCTGGGCAAAATTATAATACCCTTTGCAAGGGTATAAAAAGGCGTAAAACTCACAAAAAGGAAGGCAGGAAGAGAAATTTCAATGTGGACCTTGGAATTGGCATAACAATGCTATGCGCGAGTGAAGTCTGCCGAACAAAATTTGTGCACAGACAGCACACATATGTAAAATCGTAGGTCCACATTCCACAGATGTCTTCAAATTTCAATGACATTTACTTGCAAGGCCGTTGAGTTCTGTCTTCAATGCATTCAATAAACAGATTTATGTAGTAATAAACAGGAATGCCAACCGCTCAGATATGAGAACTGGTTTCCAGTTTGTGACATGGTAAAGTTATTCCTTAGTTTTGGGAACACTTTTTGCTTTAGCTTTAAAATTTACCAAAATCTGCATTGATGTTTATTTAGATAGCGCTTGGAAACTAAACCCCTCAACAATTTTAAAGACCCAACTGCCGACAGCCCGACTCAACTGAATGAAGGACTTACAACAAGACATTTAAAACTTAAGTTCTCCTTCCCAGAGGCAATAAAAATTGGTTAACTACTTTTTTTTTTGTGCACCACTTTTAAAGACATAAAACGACCGCAGCGTACCAAATAGCAACAATTTTTTATTGTAGTTTTCTATTGAATTTTAAAATGGCGCTCGAGCAGCCGCTTCGGAGCTGAAATGAAAAGACATTTGCCGAGCCATGGCGCACACACACCCGCACACACACCCACACCCACACCCACCAAAGTGTTAAATAGAAAAGACATAAAATTTTATGCACCACACAAATGCAGTTCTCAACTCTCGCTCTCTACTCCGCCAACACCAAAGGGCCGCCAAGGATAGTGAGTAGTCGCCTGAAAAGGGAGGCGGCTGACCTGGTTCACGGGCCGGGCCCAGACCGGGACGGGTTCATAAAAATTCACTCAGGCGCAGTTTTAACGACCGTTAAATGTTTACGCGGCTGCACTTTTAACGACCGTTGACAGTTCATTTCGGATTTAGCTCAATGGGCTTAGTTAAATGCTGTACGCGATAAGCTAGCCAAGTGAGGAGGAGGAGCACTGATTGAACTACGAGATCAACCAACTTTATTGTGCCCACTTTCACTTTCCACCTCCACCTGTCCACCACAAATACAAGTCTCTCTCTGGCCATATTTGGACGGAAGCGTTGGCTTTGGTTTCAGCTGATTCTCAGTTTTGGCATTAAACTGGTTGCGCACGCGTCTCGGGACTCATTCATGAGTGCACTTTCTCGTCCACATGCTGAACTTGTGCAGTGGCTTTGCCTTTTATGGTCAATCAACTTGGTCGGGCCAGACTCATTGGATTTCAATTGCATTACTTTTATTGACTCCTTTGGCTGACGTAAGGCTAATTATGGGCAATGATGCAATGTGGAAGGGGGCTAGACAGTTGTGGTTTATATTTGAAGCAACAAAACAAAAGCATTTAGCTTTGAATGTAGCAAAAATTTGTACAATTTGACCATTTAACAGCAGAATAATAGCACGATTTATCGATTAGGAAGTATAACAACGATCTGAAGACACTTGGTGAAGCTATTAGCACACAAAGATTGAATAATGCAACGTTAAGAGCTTAGTAGAGTAAGACCATTCTAAAACAAGTTCGAAATTGGGTCAAGCCCTACTGTAATTAACTCTGAACCTGCAAAACTGTATACTCTAAAAATGTATTTCCTAGTTCTTGTCCTAAAGTTATATAATTTTTCTTATTAATATAAAAAATCATATTTTTGGACAGTTTTTTCTTAAATTTAGAAAGGATAACCTAAAAATAGACTTTTTTCGGGAAAAAATGTATGGGGGCTATACTATATAGATGTCCGATTACAACCAAACTTAGTGGAATCATGGGAAAGCTTTGCAAACTAAGAAATACAAAGTTTGGAGGCGTTTCCTTTGAAAACAAAAAAGTTTTTTTCAATAGAACTGCTTTTTCGACCGATCATTCGTACTGCAGCCATATGCTATAGTCATCCGATTTTGACAAAACTTTGTAGAATTGTGTAGAAGCATTTTAAATAAATATATGCAAATTTTAAGAACATTTCCATTGAAAACATAGAAGTTTTTCTCACTAAGACTACTTTTCAGACTATACTTTACTATGACAGCTATACTATATAGATGTCCGATTTCAACCAAAATTAGTAAAATTATAGGAAGGCATTGCAAACTAAGAAATACAAAGTTTGGAGGCGTTTCCATTTGAAACAAAAAAGTTTTTCTCACTAGAACTTCTTTTTCGACCCATCATTCGTACTGCAGCTATATGCTATAGTCATCCGATTTTGGCAAACCTTTGTAGAATTGTGTGAAGGCAAATCAAATAAATAAATGCCAATTTTAGGGTCATTTCCATTAAAAACATGGAAGTTTTTCTCACTAAAACTACTTTTCAGACCATACTTTACTATGACAGCTATACTATATAGAAGTCCGATTTCGACCAAACTTAGTAAAACCATGGGAAAGCATAGCCAACTTAGAAATACAAAGTCTGAAGGCTTTGCCATTGAAAACAAAAAAGTTTTTCTCACTAGAACTTCTTCTTCGACCGATCATTCGTACTGCAGCCATATGCTATAGTCATCCGATTTTGACAAAACTTAGTAGGATTGTGTGAAAGCAAATCAAAGAAATAATTGCCAATTTTAGGGACATTTCCATTAAAAACATGGAAGTTTTTCTCACTAAAACTACTTTTCAGACTATACTTTCCTATGACAGCTATACTATATAGAAGTCCGATTTCGACCAAACTTGGTAGAACAATGGAAAAGCATAGCCAACTAAGAAAAACAAAGTTTGAAGGCTTTGCCATTGAATACAAAAAAGTTTTTCTCACTAAAACTAGTTTTTCGACCGATCGTTTCTATGACAGCTATACTATATAGACGTTCGATTTCGACCAAACTTAGTAAAAAGATGGAAAAGCATAGCCAACTAAGAAATACAAAGTCTGAAGGCTTTGCCACTGAAAACAAAAAAAATTTTCTCACTAAAACTAGTTTTTCGACCGATCGTTTCTATGACAGCTATATGCCATAGTCATCCGATACGGTCGGACTTCGTACAAAGTTTGGTGGCGATATCTTTCAATTCATCTGAGATCTGTGCTTCCAAAGAGAAACAACAAATTTGTTTAAACATTGAACCAATTTTTTATACAGATAACTTGGTTTTCCTTTTCGCTGCGACTTAGCAGAGCCTTGGATACCTGGCAGCGTTTGCCTTCACTTGAAACCTTTTCCAGCTATGAGGTAAGTGGCTTAAAACATTCAAGGAATCACTTATCCACTGGTAACTACTTTCAGGATATGCAACACTATTTCGATCAACGCAATTTACGCAGTATGCGACACATAGACAATCCTACGGATGACAGCTATCTTCATGCCTTCAATCAATACAATGAGCAGCAAGTGGTTAGTCAATCCCATCCACGTTCCAAGCGGGAAGAGCGTAAGCTGCCCAGTGCACCCAGAATGTTACGTTTTGAGCTCTCGGATGCGGTTGAACCCAGCAAAGAGTTGAAAGTTTTTTTGAGACAGCACCGGGACAGAGCCTTAAGTAATGGTCCCAGCGCAGCAACGACCACCTCTAAGCCTGCTTTAGTTAGCTCCACCACTCCAGCCACTGTTACCAAGGCTGTTAAGTCCCGTAAGTCACGCCGGCCCAAACGCTCCACCATTTCACGTCAGCCAGCCAATTTCAAGGTGAAAATGATACCCTTTGAGGCCACAGATGCTCGCGAACCAGATGCACATATCGCCCAGTTGATCAAGCAGGGGCGTGCCCTGGATCTGGCCGCCGGAGATGTACGGAAACCCGCCAACCTTCAAGTGCGCATACGTAAAACGAAGCGTAGTAAGCGTTCGGCTCCACCACAGATGTTCAAATTTGAGTTAGCCGATGCCAAAGAGGCACTGCCCTCATCTCTACAGCGCACGGGCAAGCAGCTGGCTTCACCCGCAACTCTGCTTACCAGGGAAACGCTTAAGAATCAAACTCAGCCCTTGACCACACCCACAACTCCTCAGCTGGATGACAATGTCATACTCACGGGCGAGTCTACGGCCGAGACCAAGCGCATGTACATCTACAAGGAGGCGCCGCCGACCAAAACAAAGAAATCAATCAGTGCCCTTCCCCATGAAGTGCAAAAGGTAATCAGTCATCTAATGAAGGAAGGTCACGGCGGGAAGGCCTATGTCAAGTACTTGCCAGCCCCCTTAAAAGACTACGAGCACTTCAAAAGCAAACCCGTCAGCTACGGTCTGAAGCCGAATCCTTATGTGAAATATGTGGCCGTTAAATCAACTGTGGCCACACAGGCGGCGCCGGTGCAAGTGCACATACAACCTGTTCCCGTTGTGGAGCAACTGCGTTACGTTTACAAGCCCAGCTATGCGAAGCTCATGGCCCAGCCCATTGTAGTGGCAGATACACCCCTGGCCGAGGAGGTGCACCATACCTACACTGCCGAGGTGGCCTCACCCACGGCAGAGTTAGTGACACCACAATTTCGTCCCTCCAAGCCGGATCCACTGCAAGCCGAAGTTCCGCTGGAGCATTACAAATATGAGGTACAGCCCACTGTGGCCTCGCCCCTGATCAAAATAGAATATCACGCTCAAGAGGACGGCCTCACGGAGAACTACAAACAGTTGCCCGAATTCCAACACTTATCCAGTCTGATAGGCAAATCTCCGGACGATCAAATCCATGGTCTCACCTATTTGCTGGCCAAAGAGATGCAGGCGAAATTGCAACGCCAAGGCAAACAACTGACTGTGGATCGTCCACAGGATAGGACTGCGCCCATACTCTTCCATCCCAATCAGGTGCAGCAGGTCCAACTGCAGGCGACTGCCCACACGCCGGCTCACAGTTCGCTGGGTGTTCAGCCGGGTCGACTCATTGGCATGGCCAAAACCAAACAATATGTGCCCATTATAGAGCCGGGCAACAATGATGTCAAGGAGTTGCCGTTGCCAGCGGTGGCCAGTAGTAAGCTGCCCACACCCAGCTCATTCATTGATTTCACACCCGGTCACGGCTTGTCACATGGCTATGAAGGGGTTAGCGATGAACATCAGCCCCTGACCACCACCGTGGAACACGTGGTGGTGCATCAGCCCACGGTACAGCAGCATGCACATGGACTGCTGGCCACATCCCTGCCGGCACATTTGGGTGGTGAGGAGGAGAAGAACGGTTTGCAGTATGTGAGCAGTCAGGAAGATAAATCGGTGAGTCTTAAGTGGGAGTTATCGAATGGTGAGTAGGTGAGTTGTATTATTATTTCTTTTTATAATATGAAAGTATTTGGCGTTAATATATCCGAGATATTAGAAATCATCAACCTATCTCTGTCAGCTGCTCCGTGGGCTTTTGGAATGAAATTTAAACTTGGGTGCTGACTTTAAGTTGACAGAGAGTAAGAGTACAGTCGGGACTTCCACGATGAAGCAAACTCTATTAGAGAGAATCAGGGAAGATCCTACACACCTCTTGTAGTTTCAGTTTCATCGTCTAAAACCAGACTTCTAGTACCCCTTAAGGCAATTAACTTTACAATCGATGTTCTAGTGCTCAGTTAGCATTACCTACACCAATACCAACAAACTAAACTAAATTATATTCATACAGAGTAAAAGAAAGTTTTCGTAACACCCCAACCCCTATTCTACTTCCCCAGCCCCCCTCCACATCTTACGGGCAATGCATTAAATTAAAGCATACCTTGGGGCGCACCACAAAAGGCTTAGCGCTCCCGTTAGCGTGCTCCATTGATTGGCATAGGCAAAAACACAATCAACATAAATAAGGCACACAAACTCGCTCGCACAGACGACACGACGACAATGTGCCAGTCACAACAATGAAAAACCCCTGCAGCAGCAGCAGACCCCACTCCTTGTGTCAATCCCAATCTTCACCACCCCCACCCAGCCCCACCCCTTGCCGGCCACTGTGTGCAATTCAGTTTGATTGCCGATCCATGTCTCGCCGGTAATGCACTTAATCGAATAATTTTCAAGTTCGACAAGCATTTTCAATGTCGTTAGCCAAGTCTCCCAGCTCTCAATCTCCCAGGTACCTGGCAACATGCACAAAGCAATGCAAAACGACTTCGTCTTTCATTACTATGCGCAGACCAAGTACAGACACTGTCTGGACCAATTGATATAGATAAGATAGCAACTGCATATACATACAGACAGACAGGCATACATAGCTAGGTATATACGTGGATTCCTTGGGCTAACCTCAAACACTCGAACGTTTTCTTAAAGGAAATGCCAACGCTTTGGGTTACATGCGTTTCCTTCTTTCGGAATTACAATTTTTCTTTCACTGGCGGTAAAAACTTTCGCATTGTGCGGTGGAAGTTGCATTTAATTTATAAGTATTTCGCTGGTAAGCGGAAGAGTGTGTGTGGGTGTGTGTGGGCCAGCCAAAAGACCATTGAAATGTATCTTAAAGACGTTAGTAAGAAGGCAAACAGATAAACGGAAATTCGAGACTGAAAGACAAGCTCCATACCCCACTGAGCCTGCATACAGTTTCGGGTATTTAGGTTAACAGATGAGTTGAGCATTGGACTTGCCTCTCAATAAAGGAACAATTTATTGATCTATTTTTAGGATATTCTCTTAACTTCGAAACTATTTCGTAGGAAACAGAAGCCGCTAAACTGAAACTTAATGCGATGTTTGGAGACGTTTGAATTGGAATTTTGACCATTCGCTCAGCACTTACAGCACTTTCTCTGATATTTATAGCAAGTTTGTGTCGGAACCGCCTTCAAACTTTGTTTTTCTTAGTTTACTATGCTTTCCCATCATTTTATTAAGTTTGGTCGAAAAGCTATGCCAGCATATATGTAGCTGTCATAGGATCGATCGGTCGAAAAACTAGTTTTAGTAAGAAAAACTTTTTTGTTTTCAATGGAAAAGCCTCCAAGCTTTGTATTTCTTAGTTTTCTATGCTTTTCCCTGATTTTACAAAGTTTTGTCGAATTCGGACTTCTATATAGTATAGCTGACATGGAAATGTACAGTCTGGAAAGTAGTCCTGGTGAGAAAAACTTTTTTCTTCTCATTGGAAACGCCTGCAAACTTTGTATTTCTCAGTTTGCTATGCTTTTCCATGATTCCACTAAGTTTGGTCGAAATCGGACATCTATATAGTATAGCTGTCATAGGAACAATCGGTCGATAAACTAGTTTTAGTAAGAAAAACTTTTTTGTTCTCAATGGAAACGCTTCCAAACTTTGTATTTCTTAGTTTGCTATGCTTTTCCATGATTCCACTAAGTTTGGACGAAGTCGGACATCTATATAGTATAGCTGTCATAGGAACGATTGGTCTAAAAACTAGTTTTAGTTAGAAAAACTTTTTTGTTCTCAATGGAAACGCTTCCAAACTTTGTATTTCTTAGTTTGATATGCTTTTCCATGATTCCACTAAATTTGGTCGAAATCGGACATCTATATAGTATAGCTGTCATAGGAACAATCGGTCAAAAAACTAGTTTTAGTTAAAAACTTTTTTGTTCTCAATGGAAACGCGTCCAAACATTGTATTTCTAAGTTTACAATGCTTTTCCATGATTTAACAAAGTTTGCTCGAAATCGTACATTCATTTAGTATAGCAGTCATAGGAACAATCGGTCGATAAACTAGTTTTAGTAAGAAAAACTTTTTTATTTCCAATGGAATCGCCACCAAACTTTGATTATCTTAGTTTACTATGCCTTTCCAAGATTTTTCAAAGTTTGGTCGAGATTGGACATCTATATAGTATAGCTGTCATAGAACAGTAAGGTCCGAAAGGTAGACCTAGTTAAAAAAACGTGCTGCAGGGGTATACAAGCTTCGTCCTAGCCGAATTCTCGATTCTATTTGAAGAATCAGCGCTCTCAAAACTCCACACGATGCTCACGCTCACGCCACACCACAACAATGAAAGAAAACCCACGTATGCCTTGCACTTCTTTTATTTGACATAGAGTTCGTTTCTCGAAGCAATCACTGGAATTCGCAACTGCACAATCTTCTCTAATTTTAATCATGCATTTTAATCACTCCCCGATAAATTTTTTTGCTAAAATACCTCCTCCACTCTGCACAACGCCGAAAACTTTTACCAAATCGAGAAACTACAATTGTACCAAAAATCCAAAATTGTTCCACATCATTTGCTCACTTCACTTCCGGACAGGCCATTTGGTACAGGAACTGCACCAGGGTACGTGTCGGCCGTCCAGTCATATAGCAGCGACTCAGATACGGAACGAGTCCGTATTTGCTTAACAATCCAGTGCCGCGCGTATCAATGTGCGCCCAATCAGAGCAGGGTATCAGCTCGTGTAGTATAGCCGCCGCCAGGCAGGAGGAGGCAATGCCCCGGCCATCGTTGCTCAAGTCATAGCACAGCTCGTCGGTGACTTGGCGTTTGTAGTACTGCCACAGGGGCAAACGCCACAAGCGATCGCCGCTTAGCGAGCCCGCGCGCTGCAACTGCTTCCAGATGTAGTGCGAGTTGGAGAAAATGCCAGAGGCACCGCCGCCGAAGGCCTTCTTCACGCCCAAGCCCAAGGTGGCGACATCTATCACGAGACGCGGATGGTAGGTGTTCTGGCCGTAGATCAGGGGATCGGCCATGACCACCACGCCGGCCTTGTCCAGGTCACGTATGGCCATGGACTTGTGATTGAGCAGGGTGACCACATCGCCCGGCTTGCAGCACATGCCAGAGGGCATATTCTCGCAGAGGGGAATCACACAGCTCACATTGATGGGCAGCTGGAGGGCGGCACAGGCACGCATGGTGGCCACAATGGCCGCCGCTCCGGACATGCTGCCGCGGTACTCGTCCATGCCCTTGCAGGGACGCAGATTAATGCCACCCGAGTTGAAGGTGATACCCTTGCCCACAAACAGTATGGGCTTGTCCTCCGGATTGGTGCCGCAATAGCTTATCTCCAGCAATACGGGCGGCTCACAGCTGCCCTTAGCTATCATCATGAAGGCGTGCATCCTCTGGGCCTCGATCCACTCCATGGTACGCACCTCCACCGTAATGCCGCAGGGACACAAAGCATCCACTGTGTTCTGGGCGAACTGTGTGGGGGTCATGCAGTTGGCCGGACAGTCGCTCATTCGGCGAGCCAAGTTCTGAGCATCCGCCTTGAATACACCACGGAGCCAGGCTTCCATATCGGGGTTATCATAAGCATCCAGGCTTGGTATCATCGGCTTATTCACGGTCAGCATATTGTCCGTGTACCTCCAGACGGCCAGGGTGGAGCCTTCTGCCGCTTGTTCCGGATAGTCCATGGCATCCACAGAGATGGACTTGACGCCCGCATGCTGCAGAGATCTGGCACCTATGCCGGCAGCTACGCGCACATTCTCCATGCCCTCGTCCAGCATTTCCAGCTCATTGAAGCCAACGCCCTCCAGACCGAGACCGACCACGGCCACAGCATTGAACTCGGCATCGATATTTTGGAACACCTTACCGTGTCCCAGTTTACCATTGAGTTGCGTCTCGCAAATCAGTTTCTGCAGCTTGCCATTCAAGCGATTGTCTATCTTCTGACCGGCCGGCGTCAGCTTTGGGTCATTATCGCCCTCCTTCTCGTAGAGTCCCAGAACGACGCCCTTCAGACTGCCTCCGCTGCCGGAGCAACTGAATCGCACACATTGCAGCGCATACTTGCCCACGGATTTCAGGGGACTTTGGCGAATTTTAATCATTTTGTGTACTTTTGCGCGGTTAATTTTGAGGAAAAAAAGAATTTAGATTGCAATAATTTTGACGAACAATTTTGTTAACTAGAAAATTTAGATACGTCCAAAAATATATTCTGTATTTTTTTTTGGTTTTTTTTCATAAAAATATTTAAAACTGTTGTTTACCGGCGGAGATCTAAAATACAACTAAACATTTCGACTGGGTTGGAAACGAACAACCAGGTGACAGTTGGCAAACGGAATTCTCAGGGACTAGTAGGATCGAAATAATTTGGTTAAGAAAATGTTATTCTCAGTAGCCAAGTGGAATGAATCAGAATTGTGCTGTCGCGATCAACTTCGTTAAGACTTCTGCAAGCTAACCCACCTATAGTATATATATTTCAGTATGTGTACTTTCGCTGCACTGTAGACAACTTAGTTCTTGAAGCTTGAAGCGTTAAGACTTCTGCAAGCTAACCCACCTATAGTATATATATTTCAGTATGTGTACTTTCGCTGCACTGTAGACAACTTAGTTCTTGAAGCTGATGGCCGCCATCGAATGCTGCAAATCTCCATCGTTAGTTTACCAAATGACTGGTTCCAACAGAAAGCACATCCAATGAATTTCTTAGTTTAGGTTTGTCGTCAAAAAACCATCAAAGGACCATTGTGTCCCCCCACCCCTCCTGCTGCACTTGGTAGCAGCGCGAGAAACTTTTACGACAGTGAAAGAAATGTTGATATTGCTTCGTCAGCTTGCCATAAACAGGCAAAAGTACAACTGCAATTCTCCTCCTCCAGCTATGCCCTTCCTTTCCTTCTTATCGCCCAGCTCCACCCACCTCCGAGTTGGTGTCACTTCAAATCTACTTAAAATTGTTTTCAAGCTGAGCCAAGCTGCTTGACTGGTTGCAAACAATTTTTATTTGATTTTCAATGGCGTGAAAAAAAGCTGATTAAATTTATTGACATGGAGCATATCTTGCATCTAATTTCTGGCTTTTGTGCTAATGCGCATTAAGCAGGGGGCGCCAAGTGCAGCAGCCCAGTAAACGCCACAGAAAGGTCCTTCGCACACAGACACGGACATTGTTTTACTGCCATTTAGCATGATTTTTAATAGGCTTTTGCCCTGTCCCTGTCCGGACTAAGCCTCGTTCATCGGTCTGGTTGTAAAGCCCCCCACACCGGCTCCATCCTCTCCAGCTCCGCAAAAAACGAGGCTTGTCCTGCCTGTCCTTCGCTCTGACAGCCAAAACGACACTTGTTAGGCTCAAGTTTAGAGGTTGGGAAATGCCGCTGCAATGCTCGTCAAGGGACTTGTTTGACAGCAGCTGCTGCTCCATGCTCCAAGCTCCATGCTCCATGCTTGCAGAGGCTGAAACGTGTGTGCGAACATGGTCAGATTTTTCGGGCATTTGTCATTTTATTGTGGTCGAAATGGTTGGTAATGGTCGTCACTCCAACATCTCAGTCCGCCGGGCTGGGCCATTCCAGGGCAGCCGAGCATCTGCAGGTGCAATATTTTTCGGCACAAACTCACAAATTTTAATTTTATTTTTATTTCAACCCTTTTTCGGTCGTTTTTCGCAAGTGTTGAAAGGAAACTGGCTGAGATTTAAGTTTCATTTAATGGAGCATATGTGCGTTGATTATTAGTTCAGTTTGGATTTTGGCCATTGAAGGGCATTGTTGGACACAAAAGGGTTGGCTAAGCTACTTTATGAGTTGAGAAAAGGGAAAAGGTTTCGGTTGGGTCCACAGTTCGCCATGTGTTGCTAATGTTTTATTGACGCAAACGTGTTTAAGGTTGGTTAAGAGGGGATTATTAAAGCAGTCATGGCAACGGGAAGGGCATGTCTTACTTGCCATCACAATCATATACAACAAATTTCCAGAGATTACATACTTCTTAAGATAAGACTTGGAACTACAAATGAACTCGTTCAATATGGTTCAGAACATGAGAAATTGAGTAGCTTCAACATTCCAATTGGTACGACAAAATGGTTCATCAAACAATTTGCACTCTTCCTGGGCGTTTAACATGGGGCTTTTTGTATGGATTCCCAATGCACGTAAATTGTTCTGCCATTTTAAAGCCGATCTATAAAACAGCCAACCCAAAAAACCATCCCACGGAATGATCTTGGACTTCTTCCAACTTAGTTTTCATAATAATTCTTAAGCTACAAGTGTTGCTGAATTGTTATCATCAGTAAAGTATATATATTCTTGAACAGCATGACGAGCTGAGTTGGTATAGGCTTGTCCGTCTGTCCGTCCGTCTGTTTATATGCGATTTCCTCCGTCAGTTTTAGAGCTATCGCCACCAAACTTAGCACGAAGTCTTCTGGTACAAATACGCTGCACATTTGTCGGAACCTGTCAAATCGGTTGACTATAGCATATAGCAGAAATAGGAACCATCGCTCTAAAAACTAGTTCTAGTGACAAAAACTTGTTGGTTTTCAATGCAAACGTTTCCAAACTCTGTATTTACTAGTTTTTAGTGCTTCTCTATGATTCTGCCAAGTTTGGTCGAAATCGGACATCTATAGTATATAGTATAGCTGTCATACAAAAGTAGAGTCAGAAGAGTAGTCTTAGTGAGAAAAGCTTGCTTGTTTTCAGTGGAAATGAACTTCAAATTAGTTAGAACAAGAAAGAAAGTCGGTCAAGCCCGACTATAACATACTATGTACCAAGAAAATTTGTCTTTTGATCATAACTCGAAAACCGTTCATCCGATCTTGTTTATTCCTTTGGCGGATCGATAAGTTATCCTAATAACTAAATATGTCCAGAAGGAATAAGCCATCTATCTTCAAAACTGTGCGAGATACGACGTCTTTTCTAAATTGCGGGAGCGGGAGGGGGCGTGGCCAAAATTGAAAATAAACTTGATCTGCCTGCAGACATAAGAAGCATATGTTCCATACATGACAAACCTCTATCTCTTACCATCTCTGAGATCTGTGCGTGCATACGGACAGACAGACGGACATGACTCGGCTGTTGATGCTGATCAGGAATATATATACTTTATGGGGTCGGAGATGCTTCCTTCTGGATGTTACATACTTTTGCACAAACTTATATGTACCCACGGTACAGAGTATAAAAACGTGCCCCAAGGGTATACAAACTTCGACCGAGCCGAGAAGTTAACTTTCCTCTATTTTTAATACAGATTTCTTTATATCTATTAAGCTGTGATGGCAACTGTTTTCGAATGTCCAGCTAGAAGCGTTCGCTCCCAAATTCAGCGAAAATACTAGATTTTTAGTAGATTCTCTCCATGGCAAAACGTTCATTTCGCCGGCCCTCTATCACAACACTCCAATCTATTCAAACACCAAAAATCCAGTTACCCTCTTCAATTAGACCATGCTTTTCACTTAGCCTGATGAGCATACTGGCATTCTGTATACCCCATAACACTAATCCTTGTGGGGGTAACTAAAGCTTCCTCGCTCCTCCACCCTTCTCTCACCTCAGATATTATGCACACAATTCGTTTAAACACCTCGTAGCAACCAAAAACCTCAAGGGATGAGCACAGATTGGGCAGGGAGAGAGAGAGAGAGAATGAGAGGAGTTCTGTTTTTTTTTTTGCAATTGCAGTGGTGCCCAAGCTGCAGGCTCATTTAAAATTGAACAAGTGCTGGGCTGGGCTGGGTCGGGTTGAGCCATCGCCACCAGACGAGCCAAATCGCATTTAAATGGAAATAAATGTTGTGTCCAAACAATTTACAAAAACCAATTTTACAATGTAATGCGTTCAGAGTTCCCCAAATGTATGTGGGATGTTCCACGCCCGCCACAGCACTCCACGAGTGGAGCGAACGTGTTCAACAGCGTTGCGTCCGGACAGGGGCAGAGGCAATGGATGTTCTTTTTGCCACACGGCAGCCATTGACACAATTGTCGACGCTTCTCAAACTTTTGTCACAATTATGAGCCGAAAGCTGGGACGATGATTAGAGTGGATGGCGGCAAGGCAACCGCCAACGAAAATTGTTGTATAATTTACAAAAGCCAACCGAAAGTGCTGTGAAAATTTGCCGCTGCTGCGAAGAAGTGAGAAAATTTTAAATGCAAGCATCCACAGTTTTTATGGCTCGCTTGTTAGCAATTTTCGTTCGCCGAGAGTTATGGAAAGAGGTGGTTGGCGGTGGTGGAGGTGGACGGAGGATGGATGGAATCTCTAACCAAAATTGAGTTATCAGTTTGTTGGCTTTGGCCTGGCCATGTGCTCGGGCTGATTGCGTGACAGCTGCTGCTCCTCCTAGACAAGAGCCGGGATGACGAGGAGGAGCAGGAGGAGAGGAGAAAAAAGTCCATCTAACGAAATGGCACAGCTAGAAAAATGTCAAACTACGTGATTTTTATGCGAATGTAACTGTCAATACGTTGCAAACATCATGGAATTGGAATATAGAATGGGTGTACATAGTGCACTTTTCACACAAAAAACGAGTATTGGGGGGGGGACTGTGGTTTTTCTGCTCTGCGGTTTATCATGAGCAGCGAATGAAGTGAAGCTAATTTAATGTCAATGTTGGGTCAGCGAAAGCTGCCAGAGCAGCAAGGGATGTGTCGAGGCAGGCTGGCACATGTTTTGATCGTCCGAGCTTAAATTTTCACACAGCATTTCCCACGGCCCGCCTCTGCCTTGTAAGAAACGCTTTCAGTTCACTCCTCACACACCCACACACACACACAAACCGCCAACTTGTTAATCATAATTAACAAATTCTTTGGTCCAGCAGTTTGCCAACATTTGCACTCACATTATTATCATGCCGGTGCCTGCGCTTCTTTAATGAAATGCAACAAAAAAGTTGAATAAAAATTAATAGTAATTCTGCATAGCAAAGTGGTTTCGAGGTGTGGGGGAGGAGTGGATGCTCGAGTCCTTCATTAACGCAGCACGGCGAAATGTTAATAGATTTTGCATGCAGCCCTCAGACTAACCAACATTGCAAAGGAGAAACAAAAAATGCAAATACACCGCATTGCCTGCAAAATATGCAAATTTCTTGTATTTCGTCCCACAGAATTTATTACAAGACTCTGCAGTTTCGAATTTCATTACAAATTGATTGGATTAAGCTAGACATAATTACGATGCAGATGAAACATGGCAAACGTGTCCCCGGACTTGGGCCATTTTTTTAATGTTTTCTGTTTTTTTTTTTTTGTTTAGATTAACCTCAAAATATGAACGAACTGAGCCGGAGAACTGGACAAAAGTTTCTTATTGGAAATTTTTGCATTTAACACGTTTCCATTGCCCGCTCAGCGAATTTGTGCAACGACTCGAGTGCAAAATGCAATTTGAGGCCAAACTACGTGAGTTCGTTTAGTTTGAAGAGTGTCGGGGGGGGGCGGAGGGGGGGTCCAAAAGTATGCTTTGGCCAGGACTAAATTGTCATGCCAAACAGCTTCTGGACGGCTCACAAGTTTTCGTTTCAGTAAAAGCAATAAGCTTCCATTCGACAAACAACTTTCTGGTAACTCAATGCGCATTTTTCCACTTTTCGCACTTGTTTTGCCCAACGGGTGCCAAGCGAGAAATGCCTTTGACATTTGGACTTTGGAATTATAGGCCGCCGCCTGAGACGCTGATGATGTAGCCTCCTTATCTTAATTTGCATACAATTTATTAGCCAGATGAAGCCCAGCCCAGCCCAGCCCCGTCCCCTTCAGCCAGCTCATTAAAATGTTTTGTTATTTGTTTGTGGCTTGAGGCATTTTTGCTTTGTGGCTTACTCCTTTCATCATTAGGTGAAACCAAATCAGCTTTTGGCCCTGATGATTTATTTTGATTTTCATTTAATCGAATTTGCTTACAATTTGGGGGCAATCATTTTTAAGGCTTCAAGGCAATTGGCCAGTGGGATTTGAAATATTTTCAGGATCCCTTTAACCTGTAATTGATATATATATATAAGTGGCCCCACATTGGGCGCCCTTAAATAGTTGTGTAGTTTTTGGTAGAAGTTCCAGAATTTAAAGCTAAATTGCATCGTTTAAGGCAATTAAACTGTAATTGTTATTGTATAAGCAGGTAAGTAAGAGCCCCACGTTGGGCGCCTTTAAATATTTGAGTAGTGTTATGTGGAAATTATTTGTTTTTAACTTGAAATCATTGAATCGTATCATTAAAAGCAAAGAAGAGCAAAGAAGAGTTGGTCTACAACTGGAAAAGACACAGAAAAAAAAAGATCCAAAAAAGTATCCATTTGGGAGGGATATGGCTTAAATATCCTTTTAGTCATCCAACGGAGCTGAAAAATCATCCCAAGGATCATAATTTTTCATATCCTTTGAATGAGTTTTAGCTCCGTTGGATGATTAAAAGGATATTTTAGACATATCCTTCCCAAATGGATACCGGAAATCATCCTTTTTTTTTCTCTGTGTATAGTTTTTGTGTTATGTATCAGCCAAGAGCCCCACGTTAGGCGCCATTTAATAGTTGAGCCGCTTTAGGCAGAAATTCGAGTCTTCTTAAGGTCGTATTTATGTGTGTTTGAAATAAAACCATAACCAGTGACCCACATTGGTCGCCAATAACACTTCAATAACATAAAGTGGCATGTAAACCTGTGACCTTTAAGTTCATGTTCTTTAAACTATTGATTTGGTGCAACGTTTTGCGTTCTTTTAAACAGATTAAGGCCATTTGTATATTTACTCCATCAATCTTTACCCATTCCAAGCATTTCACAAATTTCCTTAAGCCATGTACAACTTTTTGCCTTTCAAATAAAAATCTCCCGTCAACAATGTAACTTAATTAAACTTAATTTACAACTCATTAACATATCAAAAGTTGGCCACTCCCTACCCCCACTCCTCTAGGGCAACACACTCAGTGGCACACACACACACACAAATCTTGGCCTAGGCCATAAAAACCACAAAAGCAGACCAAAACCATGTAGCAAAAGTTTTGCCAACAATTGTCGTCGGCAACGAGAGATTCCCACCAAGTAAAACATTTGAACGAGCGGAAACGGAAACGCGAGCGTACACGTACACACACACACACACACACACACACACGCATAAACATTTTCTTCCATAATTTGGCTCACATTCGCATATTTTCTATCAACTTGAAGCGAAAATGCTTACAATAAAAAGGCAAAACCCAAATTGTTCACGACACACAAAACAAATCTATGCAGCATACAAAATGGCGCGAGATGGAGGAGAGCATGGGGACATGGAGCAGTGGCAGTGGCAGTGGCAGTGGCAGTGGCAGGAGAAGGAGTGTAGAGTTTACTTTGTATATTGTTGCAAATTTCATTACACACGCGCCTCTTGCCTCAATACAATTTACAATCGCATGCATAACAAAGCGTCATGTGAGCGACAGGCAGCTAAGTTCTGTCCTCCACACTCCAAGCATCAGTCCCCCCGAATAGCAGCCGAAGCTACCAATTCCCTCTTATGCACTTCATTGCCTGGAGCTGAATTGGTACATACTCTACTCCACAGAGGGCATACACAATTATGGATAAGGAATGAAATGTGAAGAATTATTTGATGCATAGAAGCTCGAAATTTGTCTTATTCCTTAGGCATTCGTTACTTGAATACTTTCAACTCGAAGTAAGACCCAGCTCCAGCATTTTAAATAGAGTTTAGGTGGAGATATTACCCTGAAATCAAGGTACCTTGGATATATTTCTGTTGAGTTCCCTGACTAACAACCTGGGACAAATTTCAACGGCTATTTCTAGGCTGAACATTAAAACTCACATTATTTTATAACTCTGCCAAGAGTATTTCCAACTCGTTCAGACCAAACTGTCACTTGCATTCCATTTTCTTTGGTTTGTTATTGTGCATGTCTGTCGCCAGTGCGTCTCTTGCCGTTTTCACTGTACATGACAGTGAGCTTAATACATTTTGCATGGCATACTTTTCGGCATGCGCACGAATTGTCATCGCCCCCACGAAACTTATCGTTCTACTGAACACATCTACATATATAAGCATAACTAACTCCCCTCGCTCACCCTCTCTATCTATTTTCATTATAGCTGCAGCAGTATGCCTCCAAGTATGCATTTGGTTATCGCATACGTGATTTTCATACCGGCAACGACTTTGGACACAAGCAAAATCGTGATTTGCATGGCGTGACACGCGGTCAATATCATATACTATTGCCCGATGGACGTATACAGAATGTGATTTACCATGCCGACAATACGGGCTTTCATGCGGATGTGAGTTTTGAGAGCGGCATTACCAAGCATTAAGGACTGAGAATGCGAAAAGGGGCTGAAAGTGCAATTTTTATATTAAATTTTGTTAGATAATCGTTAAGTTAGTGTAAGTAAGAGTGTGTGGACTCTTTATACAAAAGCAGAGTCTTTCGACATTAAACTACAATAGAAATTCCTATTTGGCTATATATATTTTCGCCAATTGAGCGAAAATGCTGAAATAGCCAAGTTGTGGAGAATACAAAGAAAATGTTGAGTTGGCAAGAAAGAAAAGGCTGCTGCAGTGGTAAAAAAGAAAAAAAAAAAGGAAATGTAATTTTAGTTAAGTTTTACTTTCTGTTACAATGAAATCATGTTTTAATGGTCTTTGCCCATGCTAAAAAAAATCTCTAAATATCCTCAAAGTTGATTTTAGTTTCAGAAAGAGGTGAGTAACGGCCATATAAGTGAATGGCAACAGGAAATTTCTAAGCAGAACTTCGATTTTGCTTGAGTTGCGAACCAATTTTCGCACACAGACAGCACACAAATGTAAATTCGAGGGTACACTTGGCAAATTCCCCTTTAAATTTTTCCGATATTCACTTGTTTGGCCTTCTCACAACTTGTTGTCAAACGTTGCACACAGACAGCACACAAATGTAAACTCGAAGGTCCACATCCCATTCACTTGTATAGCCTTTACGCATCTTGTTGCTCTAGGGGTCTTAATTTTGATGAGCTTTTAAAAATTGTACACCTAATGTTTCAATCGAAATCGCTTCGAGAATCGCAAAATAATTGCCCAAGAGCACAAATTTAGCTATTCGATTTAAATTGTAGTTGCACAAGTTTTAATGTATCTTTAAATTTATCGTATGGAATATTAATTAATGCCAACAACCCAATATGTCTGATCAATGTGCAATAAACAGCAACAAAATAAAACACACAAATTAAGCATACATAAAATTAAATCAATATTAAATACTTGTGCATTTTTTTGTATTTTTAATGGAAAATAGCGAAATCATTTATCACGGCGGCTTGTTTAATTAGAAATACGAGTACAAATGTGGAAGCTATTGTACATAAATAAATGAAACAACTTTCAACAAGGTGGCAGGCGACAAGGTGGCGCAAACAAAAAACCTTCAAATTGGCAGATGCGCTGCGCTTTACGCTTCAATTTCATATCCATAATTGACTTTTAAATTTTTGTTATTGTGCGTTAAACTGATGCGTTTAAGCAATTATTCAAGCCTTGCCGCCGCCTGACCTTTTTTTTTTGCTTCCGCTTGGCCGTCTTGTTTTGGACTTTAATTAAAATTGTAGCGAATTTGCTACATTTCTTTGCCGTGCCATCATTTATCATCGATAAACGCGAAGGTCAAGTTTCAGGTTGGTACTCTCGACATTTGTATGGCTTGTACTTTAATTAATTGGCTCGGCTTGGAAAATGGAATCGCCTCATCATCATCAGCAGCAGCAGCAGCGGCGGCGGCGGCGGCCGCGGAGGCTTCATCGTGATGTACTTGACTTCTGCAGCTTCGATGTCATCGCAGATATACGCAAAAATTGAGAATCGGCTTCAACAATCACATGTGGCTTTGCTACCATTTAAAGTTCAATGTTGCTAACAATTGTAGAAACAAATTTCAACAATTTGTTTGCCACTTTTTCGACTTGCAGTCAAAGTCATCCGCACCTTAAAGTTGTATGTAGAATCAGCAGCAGTCGCTGGCATTATTTTTGCGGCATTTTTGTTATTGCTTTGAGTTATTTCTTTTTTAGGTTTTTTTTTGTTTTTGTTTGCGGTTTTTCATGACTATCATGCAGAGCTCATTAACTAATATAACGAGACGAGTGCACAGTGGTACCAGGAAATCGATGGATTAGTTCTTTGATACAAAAAATATGAGTCAAAAATCTTAATTTGTTTTCAATGGACATTTATAATAGCTACATTTTCATCAAATGAATAGAAATTAGTGCTTTCAGCTGGTATCTGTCATTTGCATAAAGAACTTTGGTTGTTTTACTCCGACAGTTTTTCGTATTTTGTGTAGAGAAACTCAATTCAGGGGTCGGTAATGTGAGCAGATAAGTTTGCCATCAACAGCTGAGAAAAAATTCGTATAAATACCAACAATTCAATAAACGGGTAGACAGCTTTCTAAATTAATAATAGTATTCATCGATATGATAGTCAGAAGTAAACCTTTAAAATTCTGTAGTGGGTTCGGTTTGCGAACCGGTACTTAAGCTTACGAACTACAGATATTGGTTTGAACCTTGGACTCTAAAATCTAAGGTGCCCAAACAAGTTTTCACCTATAAAGGGCGAATTTAAGAAAGCTTTCTTTGACTTTATTTGGTAATCATACTTTTCTGGCTTTATTTTTCACTGACTGCTATACTATATAGATGTCCGATTTCGACCAAACTTAGTGGAATCATGGGAAAGCATAGCAAACTAAGAAATACAAAGTTTGGAGGCGTTTTCTTTGAAAATAAAAAAGTATTTCTCACTAAGACTAGTTTCTCGACCGATCATTACTATGGCAGTTATACCCTATAGTCATCCGATTTTGACAAAACTTTGAAGAATAGTGTAAAAGCTTACAAAATAAATATATGCCAATTTTAAAGTGGTTTACATTGAAAACAAAAAAGTTTTTCTTACAAAGATTATTTTTCAAACCTTATTTTTCTTTGGCAGATATACTATATAGATGTGCGATTTCTAGCAAACTTAGTACAATCGTGGAGAAGCATAGAAAACTAGTATATACGAAGTTTGGAGACGATTGCATTGAAAACAAAACAGTTTTTCTCACTAGAACTAGTTTTTCAACCGATCGTTCCTATGGCAGCTTTATGTTATAGTCAGCCGATCCGGCCGATTCCGACAAATGTGCATCGTATTTGTATCAGAAGACTTCGTGCCAAGTTTGGTTGTGATAACATTCAAACTGACGGAGGAAATCGCATAGAATCGGACAGCCGGACGGAAGGACAGACGGACAGTCGGACATGGCTATATCGACTCAGCTCGTCCTGCTGATCAAGAATATATATGCTTGATGTGGTTGGAAATGCTTTCTTCTATGCGTTACAAACATCTGAACAATTTTAATATACCCTTCCGAGGTTATAACCAACCACAAACTTAGAACATGATCTTTATAACTTTCGACAGTTTAATTGTTTTGACATTAAAAAAGGTAACAAAAATGATTTGCTTTTTAAATTCCAAACCCAAATACCTGCCAAAGGCCTGCTTAACCCATTCACATGCTTTACAAAAACTTCAACATCATCCTCATCATCATTATTATCATCATCGTCTTGAACATCATTATGATTATGATTATTTTGGGCAACTCGCTACGCTCGCATTGCCAATTTGGTGACTCCGGCTTTGTGCTCTGCCATGATTGACATTAATTGCCAACCCAACGACGACGACGCTCACATGGCACGAAGACTGCACTAGACTGCACCACACTGCACTTCTTATGCGTTTTTGTGCAATTGTTATTTTATAATTAAGCAATTCGTGGGTTAATTAAAATTTGACAAGTGCCTGCCAGAAAGATTTATGAAGGTTGCCCCCAAAACAAAAAGTACAATTCATGTGAATCGCTTGCATTATAATTATGGAATTTTATATAAATCAAAGCAATGGAAAATTCTCAGACCTAGCCCAAGAAAAATCGCTGGTTTTTTTCTCTCTTTATACTCGTCCGCCTGGCATATGAAAAGAAGTTTTTTGGCGGCGATAATAAAATCCCATTTAAGTTCGGCGATAAGTTTTTTGACCATTAGTCGTTGGGTGGGGTGGGGTGGGGTGGCGGAGCAGGAGCAGGAGCAGCCGCCGCTGTCATTGCAAGTTTACTTCTATTTTTTTTTTTTTTTGTACATTTTTGAAGCCAAGCAGCGAGATGGAGCCAACTTTTTTGGGTGGGCTCATATTGCAATTGATAAGCAAACGGGGGCGTGGCAAATGGCTTGGAAACTTGGCTAATGCTGGGCCTTAGCTGCTGTTGATAAATGAATGGTGGCTAAGGGGGCTCTTGAAATTATCGTAATATGGGAGAGGTTTGTGGGCGGAGTTGTCAGATGCAATTATAGGCTTGATATGGCTAGTTTATGGAAGTGCACTTAGACAAAAACACACGGGTGAGTATTAGCATGAGCGGGATTGAGTTGATATCGTTTTAAACTAAGAAATTGGTATGTGTGTTTAAGAAAATGGGAAAGAAAGTTCTTGAATCAAGGATTTGTTGATTAACAAAAATCGCACAAATTGATTTCTCAATTCAAATAGTTATTCTAAGTTAGAATGAAGCATGCTAAATACAATAAACATTCCCATGTGGGTAAGTCAGGTACAAAATTCTTGTTTCAAGTACAAACTTTTCAGACCCGAAGTACTCGATTTAAAACCAGTTCGTGATATATAAAGTAAATAAGACCAAATACGACCACATATTCTTTCTTAAAGTTCAGTAAGTTCTCTTGTCAACCCTAAACAAGCTAAGAGTACTTCAAGCAATTACAAAATGTTTTTGGTTTAAACCCATAACCCATACATAACACGAAGTCTTGGTAACAGGCATGCAAACCACTCGAATATAAGGACTGGTCCGGTTCAGTGGTTCAGACAGTTTCTGAACCGCCAGTTCGGTTCATTCCATGGTTTTTTGAGCTGACTGAACCGCGGTTCCGGTTCGGTTCAGTGGTTCACAAAGGTACATTAGGATTTCTATTGTCATGTGACTTTTGCACACTTCCAAATTGAATTCCTATAATCCATTTGAATATCTTTAAAATCTTTAGAAGATTGTCCCAAATATATTTTGTCGGATTCAAAGGAGTCGTCTATATGTTCCTTGAGAAATGATATTAGGTTAGGATTGAATTAAGGTGAAGAAATATTACAGAAAATTCCAAATATTGTCTACTAGATGAAAGAATGTAGATTGATGGTATGTATATTAAGAGATCGGAGAGCAATTACAGAAGACTTGCAAGATTACTTGTTATTAAATTTTCGTCAAGTCATCCTTAAAAGATCCGGCATCGGTAAGAAAGTAGAGAGTCAAACGAAATGTAGAAAAATGATCTTAGAGAAACGATTCAAGTTCCCAAATCCATAAGTACCATTGGCTAAACTCGTCAGAGAACTGAACCGAACCGAACCGAACCGATTTTATTTGTGGTTTTCGTTTTGGTTCGGCAATTCTTCAAGGAAGCCGGTTCGGTTTGCGGCTCGGTTCACCAGCTGGAATAAGCAGTTCGGTTAGGGTCAAAACCGGTTCGGTTCAGAACCGGTTTGAATCCCTGTTTGGTACTGAACCAAAAGCAAAGATGGATTTACTGTAGGTACGAAATCTACCATCACTCCATAACAACAGTTTATGGTACAGATTCTGCGACATTTCGTGCTTAAACTAAGAATGTGACAGTCTTTTTTCGATTTTATTTGAGATGAATTGTATTCAGTTGAATTGTGCTCTATTCAAACCCTTTAAAAACCAAATTTTTCCCTCAGTGTAGATTTCCAGCCTAAGCTTTTGAACCACTATGCACTTTTCTCTCTTTTTGTGAGAATTTAAACTTCAGTATTTTGGCCGTGAATTTTGTGGTAAGATCAAGAATTTGCATACTCGAAACGAGAATTTGCTATGCCAGAACTAAACATTTTCTTTTATACTTTTAAAACTGAGCTGTGTCTGCGGACTCGTGTCTAGTACAGATTTTATCTATCATTTCTCCCCCAACCCGGTTGGCCGGCCAATACAACGCGCTTTGTGTTGTCAGTCAGAACCAGGTGGGCATGGGGGAGATGACTTCATGTAGCTCTAAACACGTAAACAAGTCAACGCAGGTTACGGCTCAATCGCTCAACGGAGAGAGCTCATCGCTGTGATTTCACTTCCACTTGCGAGCTAAATAAAAATTAACAAGGATAAATGATGTGAAAAGGCAGACAATGCGGGTAATTGTCTAGGAGCCTGGAGAGATGCGAGACTTGCGTGTGCTTTAAATTGATTAAATGTGAAATTGGAATATGCAAATGCAGCCCTGTTTGTAGTACGACTATATGGGAATCTGGGCAATGGGCGTGTCCGACTATGTGGGGGCGTGTGCGTCCCGAGATGTGATTTATGTTAGGTACAAAGTTTTTCCACAAAACTTCTTTTTTTCTCCCCTTTTTGTGGGGTTTTTTCTTCTTTCGTTTTGGGTGCAATGAACGGAAGTGCAGCGACTCAAGACGAACACCAAGATGATGATGATGATGATAATGATGACAATGCCAAGGGTTGCAAAACTTGCGGAAGGTGTGAAAAAATCTCGTTTAATTTGTCTAAAGAAAAGCCAAGCGCCTGAAAATTTCCATTAAGAAAAATGGTGGCATGCAGTGGCAACTGACTGGGTGAAACAAAACTTATAGCGAGAATGGGATATAATGAACGCAATCAAAAGCAGGGAAAAGCAGGGAAAAGAGATCAAATCGCCAGGGCAAAAATGCAGAAATGACAGGCATAATCAAAAGAATTTAGGAATTAGTTGGCTTCGTCTTCCAGTCCACTGATCCTAAGCTGTGGTCGAAAACTCTGGTGACATTTAATGCCCCAACCAGTCACCCCTGTTAGTCCACATTAAAAAAATGCTAAGATCAACACACACACACACACACCTAACAAAAATATGCAAATTATGTGGCACGTCTGGATCGGGCCGCAGACGCAGACTTCTTCTCACACCAAAAAGTCTGCAACAATAGCAAAAAGATGGCCAAAGGCAATAAAAATGCGGCAATTACAAAGTTGGCTATTCTAATTCACTCATTTTTAGCTGGAAAGAGGTGCGCCTGCCAGCTCCAACAACAGCAACCAACCACAACAACAATCAACAGGTGATTCGCCTGAAAGGTGGCACGAAAACGCGCAAAACAAATTCGCGGAAAATCGAAAAAATCGAGAAGCTAAATGCAGAATTTAAGTCGGAGTCCAAGTCTATTCTTTTAAATGTTAATTTTGTTGTTTTTGTTATTGCAACAATTCAATAAGCAAACTCCGCTTCAAAATGTCAACAGCCAGGGCAGCAGATGTTGGTGCCACTTTTGGGCTTCCGTTTTGGTTACAAATGATCCACAAAACTAAAAATGAAGAAACTGCAACAAATGTTGGAATCGGTGTCAAGAGAAATGCTCATCATAACTTGCACTCGGCGCTTATGTAAAAAAAAAAAAAAACCCCTCCTCATATTGCTCTAATTACATTTTAAGTCATCTTTTTCGTAATCGCAGCTACCACAAAATGCACTTCAGCAATGCTCTCCGAGTGCTGCTCAAAGAAATGCTCAAGTGGGGCTTGAGCTTGGTTAAGGTGGGCGGGAGGGGGCAAGGGTTTTGGCTTAAAGTGTTTGGCTCCCATTGTTGTTGGCATTGTTGTTAGCGGGTATTATGTTGTTAGACAGTTTGACAGCAAGTTTACCGACGTACAAACCATACATTGTCAAGTGTCACGGAAATTGAAGCAAACCACCAAAAAAAAAAAAAAAATTATTTGGAGTAACTTTTTTTGTGGATGAAAATACACAACAAAAATTAATAACTTTTTTTTTATTTGCGGTTTTTGATGATGAAAAAATAGCGTAAAATTTAAGTTTGAAACGACTTTGCTTATATACCCTTGCATGGGTGGAATGTTTCTATTTGGAGAACCTCTTAGGCGCTATTTGAGCATCTACTTATAGCTCTTCACATAAGCTACTCCATTTCCAAAAACCACTCAGTATGCAGTATGTTCTGCTGATCAATGTCTTTTGCCTTTCTTTAGATGAAACTTTGCAGATAATTATAGAGATCCAATTCTATTTCTTCTACATTAGAGCTAGACAGTTTAATATACCTCTAGTATACTCGTTAGTTCCTATATCTGATCTAGCACAATAAACTCTCAATCTTGAAAGACTTATCGAGGAGCAAATTGAACCCAAAAGACCTAAAAAAGTTGTAGGTGGTTGTCTTTTAAGGAGTTCTTAAATAATTCTTAAAACAAAACAGAAACCCGATTTTTGCCTAGTGCTGTGTGTATATGCTAGGCTGGCTGCCTGATGCACATGAAATCATTCGTCGCACAACAACAAATTTTACCTGATGAAAAATTATAGGTTTTTTTTGTTGAGTTCAAAAGAGCAAGGGACAGAGGAGAGAAAGAAAAGAGAGATATGCGTGCTACAACAATGCTGACCTCGCCTCGAGGCCTCTGGAACAACCAAGTTACTTAGGATTTCTCGATTAGTTTCAGAATTTAAAGGATACAATGTTTAAATTTAATAGATATTGCTTCGATCAGATGAGCTTCAAGAACCCGAAAGTGTTATGCCTTCCCTTTCTTACAAAATTTATTAAACTATCACTAAGTATTTTGACATTTTTGTGGCCGCTTGTGGTACAGATCGGCTTAGAGCTCAAAAATCCTTTAACTTTCGTACTTTTCAAAGAGAACAAGAAAGAAAGTCGGTCAAGCCCGACTATAACATACTCTGTACCAAGAAAATTTGTCTTTTGATCATAACTCGAAAACCGTTCATCCGATCTTCTTCATTTCTTTGGCGGATCGATAAGTTATCCAAATAACTAAATATGTCCAGAAGGAACAAGCCATCTATCTTCAAAACTGTGGGAGATATGACGTTTTTTCTAAATTGCGGGGGCGGGAGGGGGCGTGGCCAAAATTGAAAATAAACTTGATCTGCCTGCAGACATAAGAAGCATATGTCCCATACATGTCAAACCTCTATCTCTTACCATCTCTGAGATCTGTGCGTTCATACGGACAGACAGACAGACGGACAGACGGACATGGCTATATCGACTCGGCTGTTGATGCTGATCAAGAATATATATACTTTATGGGGTCGGAGATGCTTACTTCTGGATGTTACATGCTTTTGCACAAACTTATTATACTCTATGTACCTTTGGTACAGAGTATAAAAATGTTAATCTGAGCCCATTGAAATCCCAACGTTCTCATACATTTCTGAGAGTATTAACAATTCGAATAGTTTCGTCTTGCCCCTCCATGGACCATCGAATACTTACATTTTATTTCACATTTGCCACACATCATCCTCACCTCACAAGTGGGCAATCAAATTATAACAGCCTCTGAAATCAGTCATCAAAAATAGATTGCTTTTAATTGTTATTTAATTGGGATTTTTTTGTTTTTCGGCCGCACATTTTGCTCCCCCCAAGGTTAATAGGTAATCTTGATGCCTGACGGAAGGAAGCTGAGCTGGGCTGAGGAGATTGCACACGTATCGCCGTATAGATAACTTATGGTTATAGTTTTTAACATGAGCCTCACGTCATAGATTGAATTTTGACACTTGTGCCAAATTTCACTTGCAGCCGCATCACGTACTGCCTGCTCAAAGTTGTTCTTGGCCCAAGAGTTTGCTTTCTCAAAGGGCACCAGCAAAAATAGAAGGAAAAAAAAAACAGAAACAAATCAAAAAAATCTGACATTCCCAGTGACATTTTGTTTTTGCACTGCACCGCCTGAGGGAGGAGGAGTTTCGAGGAGGTTAAAACCGTCATAAAAACTTAAATATCAAATTGTTTAATGAAGTCATTTCGGGCGTTCCAGCTTCAACTTGTTATACATCCGCCAAAACGATCATCATCGTCAACATCATTGGCATCCAGCGGCAATTGTTGCCTCATTGCCACATTTTTCACTTCAACACTTGGTGGCTCGCTCTCTCTTGGCGTGGAGCGGCGAAGAGCGATTTGCTCTTTTACCGCAATCGTTGAGTCATTCTGAGCGGCCGCCGCCGACCAAGAGAGCTCAGCTGCTAGCGAGCGGGAGAGCGACCCAAGATGATCTAGAAGTTCAACATCAACATCATCTCAACACCAACTTGCCTCAATTGTTGAAACAACTTTTTCGTTACTTTTTTTGAGGTGCAGTTGGTAGTTGGCAACGCGCTGCCAGCGTCGCAGTCGGCTGCGGACGTTGATTATAAAAAGCAAGCGCATCTCCATTGTCTAACCTAATTCAAAACGTTCGTGTACTTCGTGCGGTTGGCCATAGAAAATCTAAACAGAAAATTCACCATAAATTGTGTGAGCAGGAGAGTCCGATTTTATCACACCCTCCCCAAAATAAACCCCAAGTCCCCAAACCCCAAACATACCACCAACTGAAAGTGAGAATTATTCAAATTCAATTGAAATTTTTGTGTGTGAGATTTGTGTAATGAAGAATTAACTATAAACCGAAACCTAAATCAATATTTTAAAAAACAAAATTAATTTAAAAAAATCAATTTACCATCACATCTAGAACTGTGGATACGATAACCTGTTCCCATATTGCCATTTCTTCCAACCAATATGATGTCCTTCAAATCGTTTGTGTTGCTTGTAAGTATGGACACAAGTTAATGTATCTATTGAACCCGAATTGAGGTTCGGTTTAGAGTTTTGAACTCGTTAGAAAGAAAATCTAAAAGTTTTGGGTGGATTTTCGAAATAAACTAAGAACCTAACCTTTCATTTGCCAGCCATTTGAGAATAAATATCCCAAGCCAAATCTTCTACACGTTTGTCACCAAAGAAGCCCCTAAACTACTTATAAGCTAGCCAATTTACCTCCACTTAGCCTTGAGCCGCGCCTGAGAGCAGGCTACATATATGAAATCGAAAAAAATTGCCAACACGCGCTAAACGGAAGGCTCTTCTAATCCAACGGCTGCTGCTGCTCCTCCCCACTCAAGTGTTTAGCTGGCAGTTGTTGAAATAATCAAATATTATTGCTGCTTATTTGGGCGTATTTTACGTGGCTCTTTCACATAGCAGATGTTACCACTTTGCGTCTGCAAGTGTGTGTGTGTGTGTGTGTGTGTGTGTGTGTGTGTGTGTGTGGAGTCAACATATAGTACGCCTAGCACTTAAGTGTCTTTGATTATTTGCAATTTGTTCGATTTTGCGTTGACTTTCCCCTTCGCCACTTCAACTGGATGTGGAAGTTATGCAATCGTTATCGTTACCATTGACGCCAAGTGTTGTTGAGTATTTGTCAGATGCTCGAAACTCTCAAGCTTATGAAGAGTTTGGTTTGATTTCGTTTCCTTGACTTGTTTTCTAACAAATCACATTTAAATGATGAGTCCACCAAAAGAAAAATGACCGCTTCTGCACACACACAGACACACATGTATAAACAATCTTGACATTTAACAAGCTTAACTTGTTGTCCTTTGCTGCATAGTTTTGCCTCCCTAACCAAAACGGGGGGAAAGAAAGGTTTCTGTTGTATAAAATCTCTTAGCTGACTTGTGTAGGCTTAGGATTTTGTGGGCTGTGCGGAAAACTGAATTATAGTTGGATCAAGCTGTGCAAAAAAGTGGACAAATTGAGAAAAATTACTTGCATACAATTATAAGTCAAAGTGGTGTGGCAAGTCAATTCGGGAAAGCTTAGAGCTGGGCATGTGTTGTGTTTTTCTTCGTGACACTTGAACCGACGTGTTCGGCGAGATCAGATTTCGCGTGCGTGCTTGTGCGTGACAGTTTTTTGTGAAAAAAAACAGGACAAGCCGATACGTACTTCACTTTACAGTATCCGAAAATATGACAATTGAGAACCAAATATATAAAGGGCCGATTTCACAGCTTCTACAGAGAGCTACCTGTCACATAAACTAACAAATAACTGAATTAAACTTGAGTTTATTTATCCTGACGATGAGAAATCGTAGCTGCATAAGTATTTAAATTTTCTAAAAGTTTTATCTAGGTCCAGATATCAACATCTTGTCAATGGGATAACCCATGATATCAGATTATATAACCCTATTTTTAATTGACTATTTTTGAAAATTAAATAAAGTCGTGCGTGTCGTGCTGTACTTATATTATATTCGTGTTAGAGTCGTGTCGTGTTGAGAATATTCTCTAGTAACGAACCTAGGCACTAAAGCTTATTCTAAATTGAGTATATATGTAGACATATTTCCTTGTAAATGAACCCAAAATCATTGATGTACGTTGCCATTTTTCCACTTTTTAACAGAGACAAAGAGAAATTTTGATCCCGCCAGGCCGGACCTAGGAATTCATTTTAGACCTTTGGTTATTAAGGGATATTTTCTTAGAATTCATGCTATAAGCTTTCTTATTTTTTTCCTTTCATTCTAAAGTTTGTTGATGTAGCTTACTTAATTGTCAGCTGTGTCTTTTAAAAACTGTCATATGCAAGTCAGTGCCAATTCGTGAGAGATTTCGTTTTGCTTGTTCTTGTGCGGAGCATGCAAGCAAGCTTTTTTAAAGAAGTTCCTCGACCTCTATGTTTCAGATATAAGACATGATTCTTAAACTGTTTCTTGTGGATATTTTTTGTACATTTTCTTTTATAAATCCAACTTTCACTTACATTTCCTTATCCTTAAAGTCAAACAGGTACTTTAGTTTGTTTGTTTTTGGTTCCCCCCAATCTCTCTCTCTCTCTCCTGGAAAAAGACGCCCTAAAGCGTTTTACAAATAAAGCAGAGACACACGACTGTTTGTGAATAAAAAGGGCGTGCTAAAAATGTTGGTGCCACACTATGCAGACGTTGGCTCCACTTTAAATGTCTGGCTTCTGGGCTCTGTGTGAGCGTGTGTGTGCGTGGTTTTTTTTAATGCCTGGTCTACCAAGCAGATAACTGCCAAAAGGTAGCACCCAGACAGAGATAGAGGCAAAGAAGCCAGACGCGTGTAATTTGCCGCTTGTAACTTTTTGACTTTTTCGACTAGACACGCCCAAAAAGCGCCAAAAAGCAGACTACGCCTGCCCAGGGGATAGCTGGCCGTTCGGGCTCGGGCATGTTTTACATGTTAATTTCGGCATTTTTGGTTTGGCAAACAGAAAAAAGAAACACAAAAGCCATCGCATATTAATGATTTCTCTGGTCCTCACATCAGCTGCTCATTTTCGCACGCGAAAAATTCGCTGCAAATGGTAAAATGCAGTGCGGCACGCTTTTGCATTTTGAATTTCAAATGACAAGCATAAAATATGCACACTTTGATATTTGGCGGATGATTTCGGTTTGATGACGTCTAGGCGACTGACAATGTTGCCATGACTTCCGTCCCTTTCGCTCGGCCAGAGTCCAATGCAGCGATTGCAATGCTAAATTTATGTAATTTTCGCCGACGAATCCAACCAGAGCCGGGCACAAGGCAGTTGGATCAAAGCTGGGCTTTTTGATTAGAGATGCCTGATTATGGCCAATGTGAGCCCCCGCACACAGCCGGACAAGTCAAGTGTGAACGATTGCCCAATCGTGCAACCAAAATGCATGTGAGGCATCTCTGCGCATAGAGAGGGTATACAAAGAGAGGGTTTTTGGGGGAGTGTAGACTTGGTCTAGACGTTTGTCAGGGATATAAAGGTAGGTAGCAATAGGAAGAAGTAAGCGGAATGAAAAGCAAAGGACATAGATGAAATGTCATGGAAACAAATATACTTTTATAAAAAAAAAAATGCCAGTATGCAGACTTTATTTTCTGCAAACATATCACAGAATCTTTTTCTGAACTCCACGGTTTCCCCTGTTTCGGTTTCTGGTAACTCATTTACATCATTACTTTTATGACTTAAGATAGCATACTTTGAAGGGTATTTATCATGATTTTTATTTTCTTATTTTATTCAAGCCCCTTGCTAAACTGGGGAAACCACAAAAACTCATTTAAGTCTAGCAGAATATACTACAAAATTTTAAATATTGACTTTTTAACTGACTCTAGTATCTTTTTAGACACTCTCATGTGAACTTTAAAGCTCTAGTCGAAAGACTCTAGTTTGAACTTTAAAGCTAACTCTAGTATCCCTCAGAATGACACAGCCGTACATCGAATCATTTCAAGAAATATTCCCATAATATAATACATCTTCTTGGAGTTTTCCAAGCTATTTTCACATCTCTTTGATAATGCACATAAAGCTACAAATATAAAAATGAGTGACTGAGGTTGCCTTCTCGGGAAAATTCGTTGAATTGAGCTTGCATTTGAAAGATTGGGTCAGGTAAAATAATAAAGCTACATTAACAAAGCGCTCAGCTATCGAGAAATCTGAATATTTTGAATAAATAATCTAGATTCATCTAAAAATATTTCAAAAAATTATGTTTTATTACTACTTGCCCTTTGTTAGCTTCTTTACCCTACTTAATGGCATAGATAAGGCGGTTTAAGTGGTTAAACTCCCATGAGTCGTACAAAGTCGCAGATAAACAATGCAACTTCCTTTTTTAAAAGAAATAATTAAATAAATGTGACAACAAATTTGAAAGACTTCTTCCCCCCACTATGGCTATAAGCAATCTATTAACCCCACCATACTCCAACCACACTTGCCTTGTGTTCAAATTGAATCTTCACTCACAAATTTAAGTGCATCCCAACTTCGTCGATTTGTCACTTTGGCGTTTTTCAAAATATTCGAATCTCGATTGCATTACAAATTCGATTTTAATTGAAATGATTTGCCAGATTTCATTTTGATGATGCCTTCTGAGAGGTAATTGAGCCTCCGGACTGAGGTCAAAATCATCATCATTCTGATTCGCATATGTGGCAATGCAATTTTTGTGGTTTTTTACTCAAATCACAAAAAATGCTTGCAATTGTTGTTGTGTGTGGTTTTTATTGTCTTTGTTGTTGCAATGCTGCAAACAAAAAAATTTAATGGCGCTTGAGCAAGTGCAGCAGCATGAAGAGAAGCTGTCTGTGTGGTAATCTAATTAAATCGAAATTTCAGCTGATTACAAAAGCACAAGCTCGTGCAGCCTCCTCCGTCTCCTTCGTTTGCTAATTGCTAAATGTTCCAAATTTTAGGAAGGCATTTTTAATTGCATAGCACAGTTTGGGCTTGCTGGGAATTAGTTCAAACTCCACCCACATTGCTTTTATATGATTTTAAACAACAGATTTGGCTAGTTTTATGTAGCCATCAACAACTACTTGGAATATTGGCAACGTATAATTTAGTGCTTTTTGGCTTATTTACCGAAAGGTTAATATATTTATGCAGTTGCTGGCGGTTAGGAATTTTTTTGAACAGATTGTATGTTGTGAATTGTGGAAGTTATGTGCTGTGTGTTGGTCGGTCTGTGGGGCTTAAAAGTGTTAATGTGGGGAGTAGCAATTGTGAATATGTAAAAAAAAGGTTATGGGCGCCGCAGATTTGAGACAAATTAGCCATGGCTTAGGTGTACTATGTAAAGTATATAGAGTTTGTATACCCTGAAAACAAACAAGTTTTTCTAAATAAGACTACTTCTCTGACTCTACTTTTGAATGACAGCTATACTATATAGATGTCCGATTTCGACCAAACTTGATGGAATCATGGGAAATCATAGCCAACTAAGAAATACAAAGTTTGAAGGCGTTTTCTTTGAAAACAAAAAAGTTTTTCTTACTAAAACAAGTTTCTCGACCGATCATTCCTATGGCAGCTATAACCTAAAGTCATCCGATTTTGACAAAACTTTGAAGAATTGTGTGAAAGATTATAAAATAAATATGTGACAATTTTAAAGAGGTTTACATGGAAAACAAAAAAGTTTTTCTTACTAAGACTATTTTTCTAACCTTACATTTGTATGGCAGCTATACTATATAGATGTCCGATTTGGACCAAACTTAACAGAATCATGGAGAAGCTTAAAAAACTAGTAAATGCAGAGTTTGAAGACGATTGCAATGAAAACAAAAAAGTTTTTCTCACTAGAACTAGTTTTTGGACTGATCGTTCCTATGGCAGCTATATGCTATAGTTAACCGATCAGCCCGGTTCCGACAAATGTGCAGCGTATTTGTACCAGAAGACTTCATGCAAAGTTTGGTAGCAATTGCTTTAAAACTGACGGAGGAGATAGCATAGAAACAGACGGACAAACGGACGGACAGACGGAGACGGAGACAGAGGCGTGTCAAAAATTTAAAAGTATATGAGGCTCATGTCCCTATTACGTCCAACCTCTAGCTCTTACCATTTCAGAGATCTGTAAGATCTGGTACAATCAATGAAAGATACTTTGACTCATTTACCCCTTAATAGGAGTTAATCATCTAATAAAATTTAAAATTCAGCACTAAAGCTATTGAGCCAACTCTCAAAACTTGCCTCAAAACGCTTGCCAAACACCTGCCAAACCTTTGATCTCTGGCATTGTCCTTGGGTATATTGGTTTTTCTTCACCTTCTCAACCAAACCCCCACGAAATCAATCGAAAGACTTGAACAACAAACTAAAAAAGTGCAATAAAAGCCATTTCCCATTGCAGCGGTTGCTTTTTTTCACTTCTCTCGGTTGTTTTTCTTTTTTGTTGCCATTCACATGGCCCATTAACTTTTATTTTTGCCAAATTTGCATTTCAATGCCCCAAAGTGAGGAAAAACCAACAGCAACAACAACATGCCGCGATGAAAAGGTCAGACAAATGTTTGTTGTTCTACTGAAACACTTGAAGCTGGAGGAGTCGTGTGTGTTGGTTGCATGTTGCATGTTAATCTAAAATCTATGTAGGGGACTCTATTTTTTGTAGTGTTGTGTTGTGCTGTGGTCCAACTTTGGTAATTGCTGGGAACAGCTGCAATAACAAAATTCCATAAATTAAGTAGGCAAGCCGAACCTAGTTAGCACCATCGCCTTCGTGGGTGTTTGGCAGAATGTGGTCTTAGGTGCCGCTTGGAAAAAAAAGAAGTTTTCCCAATGACTCAATCGACAGGTAAAAGCTTCACATCACATGATACAAAATGCCAAGAGATCGTTTTAAATTAATTATATTACATCCAAAGTGGTTTAACGGGCATTTATTAAGACATTTCAGTGTGTAGGCAATTTTATTGCTCGAACGTATCGAAAGGCTATGCAGCCATAAATCAAGCAGCAACTCGGCAAGAGTTTTGCCATTTAGCCAATGCAATTGTCATAAATTCTTTGCGCTGTTTTCCCCTCCGCTGGTGCTTAACTGGGTCGTGATCGTTTGGCAATGTGTGATGGCGATAGGGGGGCAAGGAAGGAGCCAGAAGTTTCGGAGGCTACACTAATGGTTAGATTATTGGGGTTTATTTTTTTATGATTATTTTTTTACGATTCTGCGATGGCTAACCAGCTGTAGAGTTGAGATATTTTACAATGCAATTTATTTAGTCTGTGGCGTTCGCAACGGGGATGGCAATTTGAATAAAATTGCTATTATTATGGCAAGTACATATTCACTCAAAATGGGTAAAAAAAAGGGTATCACAAAGTTGTGCTACTTCTGGCAAGAAAACTAGTTTGGTGTTTAGTATGTCTGTGTTCGTATGCCCAGGCTTTGTTGGCCCTGTTTAGTTAACATTTTTATAGAATTGTCTAAACTAAACTCATTAAAAAGTTTGATCTTTAACATCTGCATTTGCCGGGTGTCTTTATTATAATCTGAGATCGTAATCTTATAGATCAAACATTTTATGAAATTTTTGATCAAATTCGAGTCTTTTTCGAGTCCTATGTCTGATTAAAATAGTCATAAATGAGCTCTATTTCTGATCAGAAATTATACTTTTGTCGGGAGAAAAGGGTACCCTAGCCGCGATTCTTCTTGAAGAACCAATTTTAACCCCTTCCTCTTCATCCGAGAGTCGTTAAGCATATGCAAGAGGCTTTTTCGTGTCTTCTTTTAATCGCACGTGATACCTATAACTTTTAGTCCGCGACAAGGCTCCTAAAAATACTCATCAAGGGGATTTTTGTTAAAATGCTCTTTCAAATGTTGGGTGGGTACCTCCCACGCGTCTACAGTTTTCATCTGTTAAGTCTTCGTTATAATCAAAATTTTTCAGACAGCTTGATTTACACCAAACCAATCCCTCTATTCACTGGTTTTTCATGACTACCAAAGCTCGAGTAGATTTTTTGAAAATTTCCCAGTTATTTGTAGAGTTTGGTCCTGTTTTTCGCCGCTGAGCTGCTTCCACAGCAACAGCCCGTCAGTGAGCGTCTGATTCACTGCTGTCCTTAGCAAATTGCTGGCGTCGATTGCTTCCCTGCTCCTTCATTTCTGTATATTTGGCCTGCCGCTCCACTTGTTCATAAGGCCGCAAGTGAGATTGTTGCCTTATCTCAGCAACTCTCTGGAATCCGAATGTTTATAGCAAGCTGCTGGTGTCGATTGCTCGCCTGCTCCTGCATTTCTGCACAGCGACTGAGTTTGTTGCGCAGTCTCTGCACTTCTCGGACGTCGCCAGCACTCCGATCCGCTCCGCTTTCGAAGAAGTTTCTTGGCTTATCAGTACTCTCATCTCTCTTGATTTTTTAAGGTTTACGAAAAGTTAGTCTTGCGAATTTAAAAAAATCACAAAACTTCCCATTCAGAATGCTTTGAAGCTTAAGTTTTTCTTCAGTTTTTTATAGATAGAGCGATTCCGTTTGGCCAAAGCCTTCTAAGCTGATATGAAAAGGGGGCCTTTTGTAAAGTTCCTCTGCCTACAATACTATCAGAGCTATGTAGGTTCATTTTTATGTAGTGTTGTGATGAGAGTGGATCTACTTTAAAGCCCATTCTTTCAAAACAAAAGCTATTGTTTTTTTATGCCTGATCTTTCAAACTCCCACTTCAGACATGCGCGCCTCTCCTCAATCGGTTAATTGTCCAAATAAAGCAAATTGAAATGAAATTCACGTCTGGTTCTTCTTCTAGCACTGCCTGCTGCCCACCACCTGTAATTAGCTTTAACAATTTTCATTGTATTTTTGCTGTTGGCCTTCAACTTGACGCATTGTTGGCAAGTGGGCGTGCGTGTTGAACAGGCAACACACGAGAGAGCGGAGTTTTGCTCAAATATTTAACTCTGTAAATGCATTTGTTCAATTTACAATTTATTTAATTTCCGCTTTGATTAAGCTGATTAAACAGCACTTGTTGATTTAAGCAAATTAATTAAATGCAAAATGCGAATCAATAGTTGTTATTTATTAGATTATGCGCGATTAATGATGTTTCAATGCAAGCCGGCTCGTGCTAAATAAATTCGTAATTCATTCAGCCAACCCAAGGCAGCTGTTAGCCCAGTAGAACCAAAAGTCAATGGCAAAAGGGAAAACCTTCAAAACACACAATGAGAACAAGATTTAGCTGGGACTGAAACCAGTCGGAGGGGCCAGGTTTTTGACTCGACTAAACAATTAACTTAACTTACAATCTGTTAACTTTAATCTCCGTCTTCTTTGTCTATTTTTTTTTTTGTATTTTTTCGGCTGTCGTCAAGTTAGTGCAATTTATTTCTTGACTTTTATTTAATTTACACGCAAATTATTTGCTGTTATTTTATTGAAGTCAATGCAAAAAAAAGTGCCGTGCTTGCCTCTTCAGTCCGCTTTTTCGGCTAACGATAATTGCATTTGTTTTACATGCAAAATTACAGCTGACATGCTGAATGCCGTTAACGGTGATTTTTTATTTGTGCTTTGCAGTCGCGAAGGTTAGGACCACCCTGTTTGGGGGGTAATTGCGGAAATTTGGCTAAGTTAATTAATTTAAACTGATGAAGCTTTAAAGAAGAATTACTCAATTGAATAAGAAATATGAAACATTAAATTTAAGCCGCCGACTATTTGTTTCTCATATTTCTCCGTGGGCATTTTATGGCTGAGACTGGGGGGGGGGGCAAGTGATTAAACGATCAATGAATTGGCAATTTCAATCATGGGCAACACCGTGTTGAGATGACACAGCGTGTTCATTGACAATCCCCCTAGACGGACAGAGTCTTCCCAGACTTTTTGAATGGCTTTAGCAGCGAAATCACTTGATTGATTTATTACTTGTATAATAAAATTGTTTTCCGCAATTTTTATCATTTCTACGATTTACTTCGAACAATTCAAAATAAAGTACATTTTGATAAATACATGATTCATTTGATAGTCTTAACCAAACAATCCTTAAAAAAGGGAGACATCTCTTAGCAGTAATAGCAACCAAGTAAGGCTGAATTTAAACTGACCGACATATGAGACATTGTATTCTAGTAGGGCTTAAGATTGTCATGGTTTCAATGTAAACAGCTCATCAATTGACATGCTCGAACCATGAGTGAATGTCGAATGATACGTTTAGAGTAAGTTCACATCAAGCATGAAACTATTAGTTCAGTTTAGTTTAACCTGAAATCAAAGCTTGTTAAAGCTAGAAATTAGGGAACTGTTATTATCGCTATATCTTTTTCCAAAGTCAATCGGTTATGGTCTTTACAACGAATTGATGGAATAAAAAACTTATTTTTTTGAAGTTAGCTAAGTTAACTTCGTCTGTGCCGAAGTTTTTATACTCTTACAAGTATTCGCTTAAATATTTTCAAAAAATACTCTTTTTTCCATTTTCCAACCGATCGTTCGTATGGGAGCTATATGATACAGTCATCAGATTTGGCCAAAAATTTGTAAAATTATGTGAAAGCACGCGAAACAAACAAACTCAAAGTTGCAGGATGCTACCATTAAAAACCAAAAAGTTTTTCTAACTAAAACTGTTTTGCAGACCTATCTTTTGTATGGCAGCTATACCATATAGTTGTCCGATTTTAATAAAACTTGGTAGAATTAAAAAAAAACATAGAAAACCTACGATTACAAAGTTTGGAGACGTTTCCATTGAAAAGAAAAAAAGTTTTTCATACTAAAACTAGTTTTCAGACTGATGGTTCCTATGGGAGCTATGAGATATAGTCATCCGACATAGTCGGTTCCGTCATATTAGTAGTGTGCAGCAAAAAGAAGACTCTGTGCAAAATTTCAGCTCGAAAGCTTTAAAACTGATAGACAAAGCTCAATCGACTCAGCTCGTCACCCTGATCAAGAATATATATAGTTGATGGGGTCGGAAATGAATATTTCTATGCGTTGAAAACTTCTGGGCACAATTATAATACCCTTTGGCAAGGGTATAAAAACCGGAAAGACTTCAACTTATGTGTAAACTTATAAATTCTATCGTTTTAGGTCCTAGTTCAAGAAATATATAAACAAAATTAAGGAAACTCATTTCTGATTCGTACCCAACTTCAGTTCTTTAAGTGGACGATCCCCAAACTTATATCTTTAGAATGTGATTCTTAACTTGATGTGGTAGATTTTGGTAGTCGATGAAGGATGACCTTTCAGGGTTGAGCGCGTTTTGTGGCGAACTTTTCCTTATATGTTGACCTACTTTAATATCGTAATATGCTATTTTTTAAATTTTAACGAAGACTATTTTTCCCAGAAGACTTCCTTAATAACTTTTTCTATAAGTAAATAACAACAATTACCTTCCACATTTCGAGGCTTCCCTCGATTAATTAACATACTGCAGTTAATTACATGTTCACATGTGCGGAAAACTAATCAGCAAACAATGTAAGGCAATTGCTGTCTTTTGAGCATTGAAGCTAATGATGATCAATAGATCAGCATGCAATTTTACGGCTTAACATTTCCGCAGTCCGCAGATTGAAGAATGCAAATTGAAACAGCGACAACGACAGACACTTGACAGACAGAAGCTTCCAGCTATGACCTGAGCGCAACTGACACTTGGCTCAACTGGTTGCTGATGTTGATGGATGCGTTGTCAATTAGCCAAGACTAAATATGAAAAAATGGCCATTTTGTTCGCTTAACCTCCTCGCCAGTGGTTGCCCTTTAAACGCCTCTTGGGCACATTCTAAATTAGTTGCCGGCGATTCTCTGCCATCATGCACCTGCTCTGGGGAGCAAACCTGAATGTCAGAGGCGATCTTATCGCCGTTTCTATTTCTATTTGCAACCGTTCACTTTTTACTTAAGTTTCTAACCTTTAAAGATGTTACACTAAATGCTGGCATTTGTTGTCTTTTCCATTCTTTTGCAGAGTTTATCACTTGCTGCCATCACCGCCTATGTCTACGCCCAAGTTGCGCCCGGCTCCAATGCATACCTGCCGCCCACAAAGAACGGCTACGACTATCCGGAGCCGAACAAACCGTTTGTGAGTGTGGTGCATTGTCAAATTGAATTTAAGTTAACAACTAATTATGGTCATCACTTTTACCTGCTGGGCCCTTCACTCGACTTTTAAGCCGCTTAACCGGCAGGCAGGGCGAACGGAAAGCTTGTCGCCACAATTCATCAGTCAGGCTGTGGTTGGCAATCTGTAAAAGATTCCAGCCAGGCAACAGGCAAATGTTCCGCGTCATGCCGACAGCACCTTTTGATGAAACCAGGCGGACGGAGTTGACCTCAATTATGTTGCATTTGTCAGTTGAGATTTTCAATGGGGCGGGTGGGTGGCTGCCAGTAACCTTTTTTCTAAGTTGATTTTTCTTTTGTTTTTGCTGCTGCTGCTGAGGTAACAAACAATTGTGAAAAGTCATAGCTGAGAAAAACTGTTGGAACGAGATTAAAGTTTTGCAAATTATGGCAAGCAAATTTTATGGTTTTACTCGAGCAGGTTGTGTGGCCTTTTAATTAATAAACTTGGATATTCCGTGTTGATAGTATGGGAAATGCCATGCAGATATGGCTGATATATCGTTTTACAGCACTGATGCTAATGCAGGGACTAAATTAAAGTTGTCCTGTGTGGTCTCTAAACATAGTTAACCAACACTGAAGATAAATATATTCTGTCACAAATCTCAAAATGTTTCCACTTTTTTCGTTAGCCAACACTATTAAATGATACTTTTCTAAATATTGAGCAATCTGCTCTAGTTTTACCTGTATCCGAAACAGAGAAGCAACCTATAACCGTTTCCCATAATATAACCACAGCCAAAAGATAGCTATCAGCCGAGATAAACACCCTGACCGACACCGAAAATCGTTTCGGGTTTAATCCCTGTTTTGATTTATGCATTCTTACATAAATATTATTACTCTTTTGAAATCCCAGTCAAGAATGAAGACAATGGGCCTATTTTTGTTTTGTTAGAAGAAGATTCTCCGCTTCTACCAACTCAACCTAACCTTTTCTTTTCAATTACTTTTTGAAGAATTGTTAACTCAGCCAGTGTTGGACAATGAACATTCACAAAAATAGAAGAAATTTAACTTCGGCTTGGCCAAAGTTTGTATACCCTTGCAGCACGTTTTCTAACTATTTTGAAGGACATTTCCACTGAAAACCAACCAGTTTTTCTCACTAAGACTACTTTTCTGACTGTACTTTTATATGACAGCTATACTATATAGATGTCAGATCTCGACCAAACTTAGAGGAGTCATGGGAAAGTCTATTAAACTAAGAAATACAAAGTTTGAAGGCGTTTGCATTGAAAAGAAAAAAGTTTTTCTCACTTTTTAAACCGATCGTTCCTATGGCAGCAATATGTTATAGTCATCCGATTTTGAAAATATGTTGAAGAATTGTATAAAAGCTTATAAAATCAATATGTACCATTTTCAAAGAGGTTTACATTGAAAATAAAAAGATTTTCCTACTAAGACTATTTTTCTAACCTTACTTTTCTATGGCAGCTATTTTATATACATGTCCGATTTCGACCAAACTTGTCAGAATCATGGAGAAGCATTACAAACTAGTAAATACCGAGTTTGGAGACGTTTGAATAAAAAACAAAAAGGTTTTTCTCACTAGAACTAGTTTTTCGACCGATCGTTCCTATGGCAGCTATATGTAATATTCATCCGAACTGGCCGGTTCCGACATATGTGCAGCGTATTTGTACCAGTAGACTTCGTGCAAAATTTGGTGGCGATAGCTTTAAAACTGACGGAGGAGATAGCAAAGAAACAGAGGGACGAACAGACGGACGGACAGACCGACACGGCTAAATCAACTCAGCTCGTCATGCTGATCAAGAATATATATACTTTATGCTTTCTGCAAGGCTATAAAAACATATGTATAACAATTCGAAAGAAAAGAAAGCACACAAAATCAAGATAATCCCCGTACCATTCTCTAACTGTACTCGCTTCTCACACTTACAGAAGCCCAGTCAGCCTGGTAGACCTACACCACCTGGAAACGGTGCCCGTCCACCACCAACACGTCCCATTCCCGGCCAGCCAGGCGATGTGAGTAACTGCTTTTCGTGCCTATTCTTGAAAAACATAACATGCTACCCATCCTTTGTATATATTTCAGGATCATGTACATATGCCCGGCAATCCCTTTGACTTTGAGTATGCTGTTCAGGATCCCGAAACGGCCAATGATTATGCCCACAAGGCATCCAGTGATGGTGATGTGGTAACTGGCGAATATCGGGTCCAGCTGCCCGATGGTCGCACACAGGTGGTGCGTTACACAGCGGACTGGAAGACGGGCTACCATGCGGATGTGTCCTACGAGGGCGAGGCTCAGTATCCCCAGGGACCGGTGGCCGGTGGGCGTGGTGGTGGCAGCGGTGGCGGCTCAGCTGGCGGCTATAAATACTAAGTGGGTGTCTGGGGTCATTATCTTGCGAAATGTACTGTAAACTTTATGGATAAATAAACAATAAAATTTATGGATGTATCCCTCTAGCGTTAGTCTTATCAACTGGAAGCTCAGAGTGTAGCTTTCAACCCACAACTGTCAGGGACAGGAACAGCTGTTCTAACAGCTGACCCAGCTGAGGTGTCAACAAAGCCAGCGCGCAGCCGCCAGGCGAGGTAAACAAACACCTGTAGGGCTTTGCAAGTGGTAAACAAAGCTTCTGCGCAAATGCCACAAATGTCAACGCAGGCGTAGAACAGGCCAAGAGCAGCACAGCTAACAACAAAAGCTCAAGCCAAGCTGTCGTCTCACTTCAACCCGGGCAGTTTACCGGATGAACTCATCGCTGGCACAGAAACGTCAACTGAACGTCAAACTGGCCCGAGACAGTATACAGAGAAAAGTTTTTTCCGTGAAAAAATTACAGGAATGTTAGGCTTGTGAAATTATTTAAACAAAACTTTGTGTTGTGAAGTGCACAGAATTATGTTTGTCATAGTTCCAAGCGGGTGGCCAGAGCCGAGCTAACGCGATTGAGGGTAGCAAAGGAAGCGCACTGCAAAGTAGGCTACACTTCCATACATTTGGGACGAGTTATTTATGTCGCGTTCGTTGATCATTAACTACAAAGAGCAGCAGCCAGTTGTGCAGAACCATGGCCTGGTCCTGGTGGCGACTCTATGTGAGCCTCCTCAGTGTAATCGTCTGTCAGGCTCCGGGTGTCAATCTGCTGCCTGGCGAAAAAATCAACTACAATCTGTAAGTGGGGATGACCCTTTGTTGGAAAAGACCAGCAGAAACTTAACCACCATGTGGCCACTTTTAGCGTTCACTCTTGGGCGGACAAGCTGGGCATGGAGCTATTTCATCTGGGCGATTTCATCACCAGACGCAAGGAGGTGCAAGAGGTGAGTATTGATTTTTCCCAAGCTTGCTTCCAAAAACCCCCCGCAACCCCAACCGCCCAGCCCACTGAGCTGTGCACGTATTTGGGTTAAAGGCTGGCCGAGCCACAGGGCAATTATACAAAATGTTTGGCTGCTGTCGCTGCCGTTGGCTGGCAGGCTGGTCGTGTGTGTCTGACGGTTTATGAGGTCAGTTGTCGCAGCTGGTGTAATTTATTTTTAGACAAAGCAATTGGATTTTCCATCTACTTGGATATGCATAAATATGAAGACTTACGGGTGTAAGGCACCATGCAGAGACGATAATGGGCAAACAAAAACCGAATATGTTAGGGAAAACCAACAAATCTGGAACCTAGAGAAGTCTAACAAAAATCAATGAAAAAGCATCTCCTGCTCCAGATCTGGTAACAAATCGATTGAAATCTTCTTTTTCTGCTATACGAAGAGAAAAATCAGTTTCGTTTCGCTCTCAATCAACCTAATATGTCGGAACCCAACGGATCAGATGACTATATCTCATAGCAGTCGATTGGAAAACTATTTTCAGTGAGAAACATAGAGGAAAGTTAATTTAAGTTTGTATACCCTTGCAGCACGTTTTTCTAACTAATTTGGACAACATTTCCACTGAAAACAAACCAGTTTTCTTACTTAGACTACCTTTCTGACATTACTTTTCTATGACAGCTATACTATATAGTTGTCCGATTTCGACCAAACTTAGTGGAATCATGGGACAGCATAGCCAACTAAGAAATATAAAGTTTGGAAGCGTTTGCATTGAAAACAAAAAAGTTTTTCTCACTAAAACTAGTTTCTCGACCGATCATTCCTATGACAGCTATAACCTAGAGTCATCCGATTTTGACAAAACTTTGAAGACTTGTGTGAAAGATTATAAAATAAATATGTGTCAATTCTAAAGAGGTTTACATTGAAAACAAAAAAGTTTTTCTCACTAAAACTAGTTTCTCGACGGATTATTCCTATGACAGCTATTAGCTATAGTCAACCGATTTTGACAAAACTTTGAAGCAATGTGGAAAATCTTATAAAATAATGACATGCCAATTTTAAAGAGGTTTACATTGAAAACAAAAAAGTTTTTCTTACTAAGACTATTTTTCTAACCTTACTTTTGTATGGCAGCTATACTATATAGATGTCCGATTTCGACCAAACTTGGCAGAATCATGTAGAAGCATAGAAAACTAGTATTTACGGAGTTTGGAGACGTTTGCATTGAAAACAAAAAAGTTTTTCTCACTAGAACTAGTTTTTCGAACGATTGTTCCTATGGCAGCTATATGTTATAGACATCCGATCCGGCCGGTTCCGACAAATGTGCGGCGTATTTGTACTAGAAGATTTCGTGCAAAGATTGTTCGAGATAGCTTTAAAACTGACGGAAGAGATAGCACAGAAACGGACGGCCAAGGCTAAATAAACTCAGCTTGTTATGCTGATCAAGAATATATATACTTTATGTGGTCGGAGATGATCCTTTCTATGTGTTTTGCTATACCGTCTGCAGTGGTATAAAAGATCTTTTGGATATTCTTTCTCTGTGTAGATATTTCTCCAACTACCTAACCTAACCTAACTTTTTCAGAGTTTCAAAGAAGCCAAAGTCGTTTCGCGTACTGGTAGCTCCATAGTCGATTCGATGGCAAAAGAAATTGAAATGATGCTGGATCTGAAGGTCAGCGCAGTGCGGGTAAGTTAGCTATGTCACAACTCTTTGCCATCTTCAATCTTCATTCACCTCTCTTCATAGCGCATTATGGACACCGCTGAGAATACGGCTTTGTCGCATCAAAACGATATGGCAGACAAAATGTTCTCCTACTACAATGCCAAACAAATGCTGGAGCCTGGTGATCCAATACCGCCCATACCAACGCCAGCGCCCGATATGGATAAGGATATTGGTGAACCGTTGATCTATGTACAGCCCAAGGTGCTGGTACTGGAGCCACGACCCGAGTTCCATGATACGCCCGTTAACTTTAGTGTCAGTTCAGTGCACGTGCCGGTGAATGTGTTCGATCGAGGTTTGACTTAACACTAATGTACTATCTATAATCCATATCTCTCTTCTCTATGCTCCTCTCTCTATTTCTCTGTCACACTGCGTATCTAACTGTCTATGTAAACGCTTTCAAAAACCCACACACAAGCACACTATAAGTCTCTGTCTAGCAGCCTGTCTTGAAATGTAGAACTAAACAAATCGCTCGTATCGTTGTAATGCTAATAGTTAGTTAGTTTAACTAATTTTTTTTTTTGTGTTCAATTTCCAAACCGCTTAAGTCAATGCGCGTCGAACGGTTGTAGGCGGCAAGTCACGTAATGCGGGGAAGATGAGAGAGATGGGTGATGGTGGGAGATGGTGAGCTTAACGTTAACGATTTGGGGAATTGGGGTGGACCTTGTTTTAAGGTTATATATTTATCCCGAAGCCACGTTATATAAGGACCGAAAAAAGCAGATAATAATTATCGGAAATACTATCGAAACTATCGAAATAAAATCTACAAAAATGTATCACTATTGTACACAAACTTGAACGCCGAAATCCCTAACAAACCAACAACACTATCGGTAAAAAGTGTACAACTATCGACAAAAATCAAAATAGTCGATAACTATCGACAGTTAGCTTTAACCATCTTCTCAATCGCAGACTCTAAAATAAATCAGACCTAAGAGGTAAGAAAAATAGTCTACAGTCAGAACTTTACCGCCTTACCGAGTCAACTATCGACGATAAGTTTTAGTTATCCTGAAACTGCATCTTTGGTAGAACTACCAAAGAAACTTAAATACTTACAAAACCACAGAGAATTACATCTATACTTAAATGCTTTCAAAAAAAATAAAGATAAAGCATCGATAACTATCGACAAACATCGATAACGGCTGAAGAAAATCGATAACTAACGATTACGATTATTAAAATAGTACAGTTGACTTTGAAAATGTGAGTCCACACAGAAATGGGTTTTCTTCGGTTGTCTTTTTCTTAAAATAAGGTGGAATTTCTAAACTAAATAGAAAACCCTTTAGGAAAATTACTTAAACAACACTGGCAAACCACAGGAAACATGAAGTACAGTGAGGTCAAAACTATCCACAGAAAAGTACAGTCCAACAACTTAAGTTCACCGCTCCCCTACCCATTTCTCTGACCTCTCAACTATGCCTGCCTATTTCCTGCCAAAGGAATCGCCGTTGATGCCGCATTACGTGAATTACTGCTGTGCACACGTGACGCTGTGAATGTTTTTTATTAAAAATGCCGACATGCGGAATGCTTTGCCAAAAACCGTACAACACCCAACTAAGCCACGTTAACACCACCAAGAGTAACATCAAGCACACCAAATACCCTAACAGAGACACACGCCTGCACCGCCTTGTGCTATGTTTGAGATCGAACCGTTAACGTAACCATAAACCAACCCCCAATCACACATCAATCTAGGTCTAAGCTTCTCGAAAAAGACGAACTAACTAATTTATGTTTTTATGTACAAACTCTTCCCGTTTCGCCAACATATGATCATCAAATTGTACACCACACTCACACACACACACACACACACACCCTCAACTCGCACACAGCATCGGATGTGATAAAGGCGATTCAATGGTCGGAGAATTTGGATCAAATATTTCGTGATAATTACAAAAACGATCCAACGTTATCGTGGCAATTTTTTGGCAGTTCGACTGGCTTTATGCGTCAATTCCCTGCATCGAAGTGGAAGAAGGACGTACCGGTTGATCTATACGATTGCCGCCTACGCTCTTGGTACATGGAGGCGGCGACAAGTCCGAAGGATATTGTTATCCTGATGGATGGATCTGGTTCAATGTTGGGACAGAGGCTAGATATTGCAAAGCATGTTGTAAACACCATACTCGATACATTGGGTACAAATGACTTTGTGAACATCTTCACCTTTGCTAAGGAAGTGCGCCCAGTAGTCGGATGTTTCGAGGACACACTGATTCAAGTATATATACGAAGAGCTCTTTGATTTCTGCTATGATTTAGACTTGTGTTAAATTTACAATTGATTTCTTCTATCCCACCCCCCCACTCGAAATTCACCCAATCCATGCGGCTTCAAACACGAAACAACCCCACAAACAACCCAAC